>VXBZ01008701.1:133229-194932 GCA_013399135.1 Heliornis fulica | reverse complement strand
TTAAGGCAGCCAGAGTGCAGTTTCTGAGAGAATAGGAGCTGGTGCTCTACAACAATAATTTTCATTGAAGCCTTCCACATGCTTCAGCTAATCTGAAATTTGAATTCATATATATAGGAGATGAATAAGAATATATGAGAATATATATATATATGGGATATTGCAGTTGCAAACATTTTTTCAGAGTGGAAGCTTGTATCTTTTTTTGTTTGATTGTGGGTTTTTTTGTTCTCCCAGTGAACATGTAGGTGCGTCCACTCCTGTTGAGGTGAATAGACATGGGACATGAGGCACAGATGTATCATCTGGTAGGATTGATCGGTTTCACTTTGTTTGTGACCTAATCAGGACTTGAACTCAAGTTTCAGGAAATGAATGCTTACTCTTGCTATTTCATTTCCATAAGATGCCGCAGTGAATTAGAAAATGCTGTCTTGAATTAGAAAATTATACATCAAGAGTACATGAGAACTTGGAACATCTGTTACAGCACAGGAGAAACGTGCATTTTGCACGCCTGGCACAAGCAAAATAAATCCTTTAGATCTCCATATATTTTGGTACTGCATTTTTATTTAACCCCTTTAACATTTTGTTTTCCCTTGTAAATTCTTCCTCTATTACTTGTACAAGGCCTGAAACAGTAAGCCTGCAGCATTTTTCAGGATCGGAGGATTATTAGACTATTGATTTACATAGTTACATCTCATTAAAACTTGGAATCTGGCTTTGAATTTCAGTGCTTAGAAAATCGAGTTTTAGTTCCAAAGCCTGGTTTATGTAGAGTGTATGTAAAAGGAAAGGCTACTTTGGTTTTTGTGGGGGTTTTTCTGCTCTTGTGAGCTATTCTGTTTAATATTTTGTGATAAAAGCAACAGATCGCTCTTGGTACCAAAAGAGATTAAACTGTTTGTCTGAATATCTGTATGCTAAATAGCCAAATGTGAGAGGTTTTCAGTAAGGAAATAGATTATATATTCAGATACCCTCCTCTATTTTCTTTTTTCTAAGGCAAGTGTAGATTTTGGTAAGTTGTCTTTGTTCCTTCCCTTGTTCCCCTTGATTGACCCCATCTTGTGACTCTGCATAGTTGATGTTTTTCTGGAGGGTTACTCAAACCCCAAGCCAACTCAGGAAGGAACAGAAATTTCTGAACAGAAAGATGAGTCCAGTCACACTGATTGTGTAAGCCTGGGTGGGTATTCAGTTCTGATGTATTCAGACACCCACTGGCTTTAATCTGTAGGTTCTCCACAGACAAAAACATACCCTCAGTGCTCATGGCTATCTTCCTGGCAGATCAGAAAGCATATTCAAAATTGACATGCAAAGGTATCTTCAAATGACAGATCTGATTTACTGGGAATTATCTAGCAGAATTTGAGCAATTCACTCATGGCTTCAAGATGCTGAATTTTAAAGGTCTTAAATTGGGAACCAGTGTCTTATTTATAGTGCTGAAGTGTTTAAAACTACTTGTGTAGATACTAGCCATAATCTAAAGCTCTGTGCGCATCTGAGAAATAATTATTTGCTTGGCCTGGCTATTGATGCTTGATGCATTTGATGATTGCTCTGCCGGCCAGGAAATGAAATTGCTAATGGGAAACAAAATGTCTATGAAGAACTGAGAACATGAGGGTTGAGTCAGGCTCTGAAAAAGCTATTCTGCTTTGATTAAAAGCTCTCCATTTTGAATGTATGATATACAGTATAAAATGTACGTATGCTGTTGTTATATGGAATAACAAGTGTACCCATGACCTGAAAAAAAAATTGTGGATTTTATTAAGAAAATATTAAGTTGTATTGCAGTCTTCCATGTTCAGTTGTAACACACTGTGCACAAAATCTATATGAGAGCTGTACTTGCTGTGAATAACTGAGTATGTTTTGCATCATTTGTCTGTGAATCATTTCTGCAGTCATAGAATTTTCTATGAGATGGTTTTGTGGCTCAGAATTAACTTAAAGCATACAGTGTATAGTGGAACAGTTAGCTGTTCGTGTGACACATGTTTGCAGGAGTAAAGATTTATTTGATAAAAAAAGACGTTGCCAGCTGTTTTTCTTTCTGCTGACAGATTATCTTTTGTATGTGTATGGATTTTAGGGGAGGTTAACTTTATAAGATCTCTGTTTTAACTTCTGCCAGAGTCAATTCATTGTCCTTTCTAGTTAAAATATGTGCTTTCTTCATTGCTGTCATATATATTAGATTTAAAAAAAAAATAAAAATTGATAGTATGCCATAGAGGATGGAGCTTTTCTTTAGCTTCAGTTTTGCAATTCAGGACTATTTTTAATCTTGCAGTGAAATTTTTCTCAGGCTAGTTTGCGTCATGAAACCAGAGTTGACGTGACATTACATATTCTTAGCTGTTCTGTGGTAACAAGAAACAACTCCTATTCTGATGAAAAAACCTAACAAAAACCCAGTTGCAATTCTGGTGAGGTTCATGTGCCATTAACTAGTAAATTACGAGGGGGAGCATGTTGTTCAGCTACTATTAGTTGCATTCTGAAAGTGTAGGAGAAACTAGGTTAAAATAATGCAAAACCAATCTTGTTTGGGAACAAAATAAAATATTTTTTTTTTATAAGGGAATATGTCTGACTTCTTAGGGTAACATTTTCTCATGGGATGGGGGTCCCACGGAAGGGTAAGCTCAAGATCTGAAGGCACCATGAGATGGGAACTGCCATCGCTGTTTTCCTCTGCAGAGGGCAGGTGAACTTGTCTTCTGATTACCAAGAGAATGGGCCGATTTCAGTAAGAAACAGGATGCTATCCCATGTGGAGCCATGAGACTGTCCCCTCCAACAGGCTGCTGTTGGGGCCAGGCTGCCTAGTGGCACCCCAGATCAAATTCTGTCTAAAAAAAACCCCAAAGCAACGCCCCAAACCCAAAAAGGCAGAATACATTACAGACCTCCTGCGTGTGTTTCCCTTGTCCTTCAGTGGTGTGCCTTAAAGATGCAGAACCCTCCCCACGCCACTGCTGTGTTGCTGGAAGCCGCAGGGCTGCAGCGCACACTTCAGCCATGTGCTGCTGCTCCTCCACATGCTGTGTTTGGGAACCAGGGTGCTTGACGAGGTGAGGCAGACTCTGTGTAACAACCTGGTGCACGCAGCACCCCGGCTGCACTATCTTGAAATGGTAGGAAGGTTCAGGTAGCCTTCAAAAATAACACTGGGGAAAAACACCCCAACCTTGTGGTAGATTAATGCAGAAATGGCGCTGTGGGAAGGTCTAAGGAGACCGATTTTGTTGATTGGGCTACCACGAACTACAGCTTAAGAACCAGGATATGCTTCATGGCTGTGACTTTGCAGCTCAGCAGCAGCTGGTGGCCCAAAGGCCAGGGCGAGATTGATGACCTTGTTCTACTGCCTGTGCCCATCAGGCACAGTGTGGTTAATAGCCCAAAGCTTTTTCCCCTTTTATCCAGAAACTGTATGTGTAGCTAATACTAAACAAGAAACAGGGCAAAGCCTGCTTTGTTTCTTCTTAATTAGGGAATAAGCCTTGTAGTTTACTTATGTTAGATGTTGGATTGGTCTTCATGGTATGCAAATTGTCCCAAGTCTGTTTGATAATTTGTGTATATGACTTCCCTGATTGTATCTGATGTTGCATAGATACTTTTTCCTCAAGAGTCAGTTATGAATTTTTATATTTTTATATTTTTTTGATAGTTCATATGTGTCTTTTTTTAAACCTAGTAGAATTATTATCCATTATCCATTATCCATCCAAGATGATGCTATGGTTGTCCTCTCCTATAGAATAACACAAATCAGAATATAATCAAATTATTAATTGATTATGGGGAGCCCTCCCAGACATGTTTATAGCTGCAAGTCATCTGTATTCATGGTCTGTCACGCTACAGGTCTGAACTGTGGGCACTGTCCCACTGAAGGAGATGATTTTGATTTCTTCAACACCACTTGAGGAAGGAGCTCTGTCTTACTTGTGTTCCTGTTACAAGCAAGTGGGCTTCCTCATAAGAGACCAGCAGGGTATTATTTTGGTCGGGATTTACCGATGGAGCCACACTGTTCACTGGGTGCCTGTGAACAGCAGCATTTAACGGGGCTCATGGGTGCTTCTGCGGGGTGGAGAATAGTGACTCCAGATAGCTGGAGCAGTTCTGCTAGAATAAAGCTCAATTTTCAGGTAGTGTAGACTGGCTGGAATGTTGTATTATGTGAAGAATAATATTTTCTTTAAAGTTGCACTTAATTTTTTGGTGCTGTTAGGAGGTTCACTTCTAATTGTGGAACTTCGGGGTTTTCATCACTCAGTGCCAAGCTGTTTGTCGGGTATTCATACAATGCTGCAGCCTCTGTGGTATTTGCACACAGTTCTAATATCTGCTGTGACTGTGGCCCTGCCATGGCTCAACCCCAGGCAGAGGCTGAGTACAACGAGCCACTTGCGAGGAGAAAAAACAGACCAAGCCTTGGGTTAGGATACAGACAGTTTACTGATAAGCACTTTAAGAGGGGAGCAATAACAGACACAGCTGGTGAAAACACAAGTGCTTTACTGACCCATGAGAAGCTAAGAGAGACCACTGTACCATCACAAGGGCCAGCCAACCAACCCACCCCTGCCTCTGCCCCACCAGTCCCTTTTACAGGGGCTGGACTGATGTCAGGTGGGATGGAAACAGCCCTGGCCAACACAGCTCACCTGTGCTGGCTGCTTGGCAAACCACCCTGGCCAACTCAGCTCATCTCTGCTGGCTGCTTGGGGAAGTGAACTCCTTCCTGTCTGGAACCAGGACAGGTCCTGATACCACTAAGTGTTGGCTGAGGAGGTTTGGAGCACCATGATTGTTTTTTGATTTATCTGCAATGGCTTTAGTTTGCAAGAGCAAACTTTGCTATCCAAAGATTAGAATCTCTTTTGCTATGCAACTGTTATTTCAAATAGAGTTCTGCATTAAAAAACAGACTTGAGGCTGTTTGTTTGTGGTTTCTGATGAAAAGCCAACTGTTACTACAATGGAGACATTTCAAAGATGTGTACTTATAGTAATAGGAAAAAAGAGAATTCTTTTTTGAGTAAAGTGACCCTGGGTGATGTATTTTCTCTTGGACATTACATTTATTCAGAGTGAGTATTCCTTGAATTTTTTCATTAAGAAACTATTTTTGTGAGGACATAATAATTAACTTTCTAATTGAGTTCTTCCACTGAGCAGGTTTTTTTTCTTTAAAAGATAGGTTTAAACTTGTAATCACTCTGTTGTCATTTATAGTCACTACTGTATTTTAAATAGTAAGTCTTGACAGAGCCTTTCTAGGTATCCAACAGCCACTATCATTATTTTATAAGCTCTTCCAAGTAAATATAATTCCAAGATTTATTGGCAGTTTAACATAATTTTATATTCTTTTAAAGATTGTAATGATGGTCATATGTAGAAACTAGGTAGTTTTTCTGCCATATGAACTTAGCTTATTTTTAGGAGATATATTTTAATTTTTTGAATAAAGTGCTGCATATAGTAAATATTTTGTGTGCCACAGGCTGGTAGCAGTGTATTTTATAAATGCAATTAATAAGCCAACATAAATAGTCCTGTGGGGCAGATTTAAAATAAAAATATCCAAGTTTTGTTCTGTTTCTTCCATGCATGAAAGATGTATGTTGCAGCTATTTTTTTTAAGAACAGTCTGTCCATGATCTTTAAAGCAATTTGAAGATGACACAGTATGCAAGTTGTTTCAAGTTTTCCCGTTCTAATCTTTCTCCCAGCTCATCTCAGTAACTGTACCTTACGTGGATTGAAATTCATGCCAGCAGAGAGGCTTTCATAAATCCTCCCTTAGATTAGGCCCCTTACACTTTTATTTAAATTTTTTTAAAGTCTTTTTTTTTTTTTTTTTTCCCTAGGTATTTTTCTTCTTTGAATATGAAGGGCAAACATCTGCTTTGTTAATTAAGTTTACGGAAGGAAGTTCAGTAATACCATGTGAAGGCAGATTCTGCCAGGCTCAGAGTGTCTCTCTGTGTCCCGCAGAGCTGTTAGGATGCACAATTTGAAATTGCTGAGATGAAGCATTAGTGGAGAAATATGCCTGGAGGTGTGCGTGTGCTCTACTTTGAGTGGCATGGCATGGCATACTGGCCAACAGTCTTAATTGATCACATATGCTGCGGATGTCCTGTGATGATGTGTGTAGCTCGGATGAGTGAAATGTGGATGCCTGCACAGATTGCTTATTGCAAGAAAAGAACAAGGGAGGAGATTTTTTTTTGGTCCAAGAGAGTATTTCAAGAGCACTTTTAATGTAGGTGGGCAAAGTAAAGTAGGTAGATAACTGAGCTGATCAGATCTTCCAAAGTTTTGGGTTTTTTTTTTTGTTTTTTTTTTTTTTTCATTTAAGAGCCTGTGCACTGAAGGAAGGCTAAATGGCAAATTAATTGGATGGGTGTGTTTATGTTCTGTAGGTACTGTAAATTTTGGCTACAAACCTGTAAGTGTTTCTTAAAGAAAACTTGCTGTGAGTATGGGGCTTCTGGCAGCCAGTGTGTGTTATCTGAATCTCACTTTTGCTGTTTTAACCCAAATTTTAGATCTATGTGGAGAGAGCAGTTTTGGATTCAGAAAGCTACAGTGAAGCAAGCATGGTTGCGGGAAGCATCTTGACTTTTAGTGGTCGGGATGATGGTGTTAAAGGGAATTACTTGCTTAATGAACTACGTGGGATTTTCTGCAGTCTTGGGGAGATTGGTTGCTCTCAGTTTACAATTACGATGTAGCTAATGCTGGAAGGATTTATCGTTTTAAAACAAACCAGCAGAAGGCTTCAGCTGTCAGGACAGTGATGTTGGCCTGTGCAAGGCTGTGCTCTCAGGGTTAGTTCAGTTGTATCCGCGGGTTTTCTAACCCATGGGTTGCATGTACATCATTCCTATGAAGGGGATTTCTCAAAGCGTTCCTGACAGGTTCTACTTTGGCTGCTTAACTCCTGCAGAGCTTCTATGTTATCTGTGGTATCTAGTTCAAGTGTTTAAATTATCTTACTCTTTGAAATCCAACTATCTTTGCAGAGCTTTAAATGGTTTCCAGAGTGCATTTAAACTAACAAAAGTTAAATGTTTTTGTTTCTCATGGTCTGTTTATCTCTTAAGCTTTGTGTTGTGTTGCACTTCCATTTTCCAGTTCTCAAGCCTGTCTCTGTCCCTCTTGGTGGCATCCCTTTCCTCTGGTGTGCTGACTGCAACACAGAGTTTGGTGTCGTTTGCAGACTTGCTGAGGGTGCACTCAATCCCTATCCATGTCATTGACAAACAAGTTAAACAGCGCCAGCATCACTCCTGAGCGTGGAGGAGGTGACCCTTGAACACTGACTTGCCACTTGTCTTGGACCCCTCTTCCTTCTGGGGCTTTGTCCCACGGCACTTTATCAAGCAGTTCTCTCAAGAGTCTGTTCTCCTGAAGTCCAGGGTAGTGAGGTTGCTGTGCCACTTCCTCGCTACACTAAGGCTTTTGAACTCCATTGTATGGTCACAGCAGCCAAGGCTGCCTTTGAGCTTCGTGTTCCTTAGCAACCCCTCGTTGGTGAGAACAAGGGCCGGCATGGCAAAAATGTTAATAAAGAAATTCCTAAAGTTCAGTTAGTGCCTTTGTTATGAAGATTTTAGGTTGTTGGTCAGTTTTAATGTTATTTACATGTATGAGCTGAGCTGAATAGTGGAACTGTGCTAAATATTTATGGCTGAGCAATGGCAATAACTTTATGAAAATGGAGGAAAAGTTATGGGCTTTTTGTTTGGAGCTTCCAAGTCTGAAAAAGCTTTAGCCTAGGTCTTTATTGAGAAAGCATGAGCTATTTGCTATCAGATTTAATCAGTTTTCCTCCTAATATGAACTTCCAAATCTTGTAAAAGTAATTATCTCTTTCTGTAGGTAAACATCAGAACTGGACAATTACATTTGCATGCTCTATTGAAGACTTTTTTTTTTTTGGAAGCTCCTGGTACTTTTGAAGACTAATTTTTAGACAAAACTATTTTTTCCCCTTTCCCCTCTCTCTTGTTCCTGAAGCATTTAAATATTTTTTTAAAATTTTAATTTTAAAACTTCTTTTCTA
Source organism: Heliornis fulica (assembly GCA_013399135.1). Lineage (NCBI taxonomy): Eukaryota > Metazoa > Chordata > Aves > Gruiformes > Heliornithidae > Heliornis > Heliornis fulica. The sequence goes on along the minus strand of VXBZ01008701.1, from coordinate 186,816 downwards.
ATTTGTGATATAGAATGAAATGCAGTTGGCTTTTAAACAGCCACCCCATGACCTCATCTATTTTTTATTCTATTGAGTTAGACTAAAACAAAATACTTCTATATAAATCAGGTGCTCTGCTCTTGATTATTGTGGGCAGTGATGCAGGGACCAATTCTAATAGAATTTGCAGGGAAGAAGTCAATTGAGTTTTGACAGGGGTCATGTAGGATCCATAAACTCCCACGGGGCAGTTATCAAAGATGTAACTGTATGCAATGGAGCATAACAGAGCTAATGGCTTTTACTTACTGCTTCTTGATTGAACAATTAATTTGACAGTGGTCACCATGCACTTTGCCCTTATTAGGTAGGTTTGATAGCACAAACAATCTTACAAGACATTTATAAGCTTCAAGGTGATTTTAAGTTCATAGGTAATTCCTTCAAAAAGCTAGTTAGGTATCAGTGATCAGAAACTTTACTTTTGCTTCTTAGGTGTAGTTCATAGTCAGTGTGTTTTTTCTTTAATATTATCATTGTTTTTTAAAACAACCCAAAGTTATGTGTTTGCCAAATGCCATTTTAAACCTTTGTTTTAATTGTTTGGCTGAGCTCCTGCTACATGGTCCCTAGAAAAAGGAGGAAAAAATCTCTGAGAAGCAATAGTACATGTGTATTCATGTCTCTCTGTGTGTATGTATTTATTTTTGAACAAAAATTACCCTGTGGCTTACCCAATTTTTAGTGAACGGAGGAAATGAAATAATCAGGTTATAATCACCAGACACATAGCATTAAGTAATATACCTTGAAAGGAAACCCTTTAAAGGGTTAAGAAATAATTGCCAATTTATTTTGGGGCTATTGATGCCTGCAATTAATAATTTCAAATGATATTACTTTCATTACTGTGGGAGCAGGCCTCTGGAAGATAGACCATGTTTATAACAAACTGTGAAAAGACAACTTGTTTGTTAGGACGACTTGTTCGGCCTTGTTCTTAACAAAATTGAAACAAGGCAGCTGGGTACAAGGACGTTGGCCCAGAATATAGAGAAGTCAGCTTAAAACATGCTAACAAGTGCAGATGCAGTAACTGCAAAGCAGAAACACAATGCTTGAGCAAAAGCCAAAAAAGTATGTAAGCAATAGCCAATCATATAACAGGTAGAGGTGTGTGCTAGCCGCGTGAACATAGCGGGATAACCAATCAAATAATGAATGACCACTGCGTGATTGCATAGCTAGGAAATAGATAACTATAAATGTAACTGAAAGGTAGTGAATAAACGGAGATTTGTTATCTGCATCGTGTCGGTGCGTTTGCTCCCCTCTATCTGGCTGCAACACATTACTATAACATTGCTGTAGTAACAGTTCTTATAGCAGAAGGGGGAATATAACACATATCTTTTATTCTATACAGCATAACTCATATTAAACACTGTATTTACAAATGTGATGATAGTGTTGTCTTACTCAGTGTTTGTATTTTGAGTCAATGTTAGCTTGTGTCTCATGTTTAGTTGAGTAAATAGAAAAACAAGAAATTGGGCATAATTAACAATAGAAGCTTTAACAGATTGCCTTTTAAATTTTTTTTGTAGCTTTTACATATATAAAGTACTTCTGTCCAAGAATACTTTGATGGTAAATATTTGAGATTCTGTTATGCATATATGCTAAAATATTGAATACTAAAAAAAAATTCAGTGACATGAAGTAACTTTAATCACTTCCACATCTGGATATATGTTCAAATAATCAGTTTCTCTTCTTTTTTTGAGTAGGAATGTAATTATTCAGAGGCAGTTTTTATATAACAGCTGGGTACTTAGTTGCATTCAAAGCTTAGTTTAGTTGCAAATCATTCCTGTCTCCCACAAGACTCATGTTAATCAAGCTTTATTTTTGTGGTTTTTTTTTTTTATTATTTATTTATTTTTTTTTTCCCTCTGTCAGATGTTTGGGTTTTATCACCTGTGGTTGCCGACTCATCAGCTTCTGTCAAATCCAAATCTATGCATACATGTGTTGAAAACCATACAGGAAAAAAGTAATAATCGAAGATGATCAAAGCTCTGTGTGTTAGAAAGGATATTGTTGGCTCACAGGTTATGGTAAATCATTGTACACAAAGTGAATAATGTGGAAATAGCACTGATAGGGGCATCAATTTTCTGTCCATGTGATCTTAAATTTTAAATTGTCTTTGTATCATTTATTATTATAGGGCTGCTAGAACAAGGTTATCTTTGACAACTCTTGCATTCAACCCTGTATGTATAAGCAATAAATGCCCAGTTCTGTTTTCTCTCTGACTAGACAGCGCAAAAAAATTCTACTGTGGAAAATTCTTGCTGTCTTTGATAGCAGATCGTTGAACACAGACCCAGAATCCATGACAATAAGGAAATCTGCTTCCATTTGCACTAGGCTTTTATTATTCATTCTTTGTAAACCATTTAGCAAGGAGTATGGACTAACATTGATTACTCCACAATTAGTGCTCACAGGCAGTATGGTTGGAGCCATGTTGGAGGGGGAAAATTTATCAGCTCTAAAAGCCACATGACTTGCATAGAAGAACTGAAGTGCGAGCTCTAAAGTGTATTAAATTGCCATGTTTATCATCTACCTAAATGCTACTGTCAGTTCTCCAACTGTTTTATGTGCAAATGTTCCTCAAAGTGAGGCAGAAATATCATGCATTTTATTCATAACAGATTGAACATGAGGCAATTATCAGTAAGCCATTAAGTGGTGAAGCTTATTCCCCACATCAGGAAACTAGAAGCAGGTATTCTGTAACAGATTGGGAAAGGGCTTTTCAAAATGACCACATCATCAGTGCGGATGCACAGTGGAGCATCTGGGCAACCTTCAGGCAGTCATTTATATACATTAGTGAGAGCACCAGTCTCTGTGTGACTCCTGCAGGGCATGCAAACACAGCTCAACTGTTATTTTGCTGGAAGGTTTTCATGCCAAATTTTATTAAAGTACATCATGGGATAACATACAAATGAGACAAAGTGCCTAAGAAGGCTGTCTGCGAGACCGCTTTACTACTGTAAAGACTTGCGAGTCTTTATTCTAGTGTTTGTCGTCTGTTATGTTTCGCAACTACACAGGTTAGCTCCACTCTTCTTCCCATAAAGTCATTCCCTGTGTAGCATTACAGTTAGTCTAGCCTGTCTCCTTTGTAATGCCAGTGTCACTGCCATGCCAGTGCCACTGATAAATGTTTGAGCTCGTGGAATCTTCAACCACAGGGAAGGATTTTGCGGCAGCGCTGGCAGCAAGAGAAATTTGGAGACACCAGACTGTGGCTGTGGAAATGGTAGAGGCAGCATGGCCTCAGTGACCCAGGTGTGTGTATCCATGTTTGCTGACACATGCATTTCTTCTGGTACTTACACACTAAACAGTGGTGGCAGGGAGAGGGGCTGCAGGTGCTACTGCTCCAGAGCTGGCCAGGTCTCCTTTCTCTGTGAATGCAGGTCTGCTGCCAGGGTGAGCAACCAACTGCTGTCAGCTCTTCTGCCAAAGTCCCAGCCCCAGGCTCTTTTGAGCTTGGATCTTTCAAAGGTTGCATGGTTTCCCTGCCTGCTTTATCTCATTCCTTGCAGTCTGCTCGGTATTTTTATCTTGTTTCTTATTTCGTTCCCCTTTTTGTTGCTTTCCAAACAAATAGAAGTTAAAGTCCTACTGATAATGTGAGTGCAGAATTTACAGCAATGCCACTTTAAATTTTCAAGAATTCATAATACTGACCCAATGTCTTTTCCAGTTTTGTAGAAATTACCCAGTTGCACAGACTTCAGAACAGTGGAATGAGTGAAGTTAGTTTATAGCTGTCTGTCTAGAGCTTCATTCGCTTGGTGCATGAAAACCCTGACTTCTAGAATAATCTAACCTACAAGCGAACAACTGCAGGGGAGAAAATCTAGAACTCTTCCCTCCACCACCCCATTCCCAAAGTGAGGGGAGGAGCAGGATTGGAGCAGAAATCTGCCTTGCATAATTGCAAATAGTGGATTAGAAAATGTGCTTGTAACGAAACTATGTAGGGATTGAGGTTGCATCTTGTCTTTGAGCCATGAGTGACATTTGAGACTGTATAGATAAGGATATGCTTGCCCTCTGCTTGTGAACAGATACTGTCTTAGTGTTATGTACTGCAGTGGAGATTTGTGTGATTATCATTTGTCTTCATAGTTTTATATCTTCTGTGAATCAGTGCTTTATTCATGCTCAAACTTTCCAGCAGCTCAGTGATCATGGGAAGATATTGTGTGTATGGTGAAATACAGAAGTCAATCATAGATATTCTCTATTAACCTGTATAACCTTTCCTTTCCCTTTAGTATGATGAACGGAGGAATCTCTGCCATGAACTCGCAAGGTTATGGTATATGGATGTCCTGTCCTCTTTGAGATGGACTTGCTGAATTGTTTCAGCAGATAAGAACTATGTTATTTTCTAACAGTATTTGTGTAATCAATTTACTGTTAACATTTATTAAGTTTTGTACTCATTGGTCTATTACAAGAATTCTGGGTTTCTGTTCTAAATTTTGTAAGCTTCTCGGTGTGTAACAAGAATCTTCTTGCTTTTCATACATACCAAAATATTTTTTAGGAAATATGTTTGTTGGTTTTTTTTTTTTTTATCATGAGGGCTATATGTGCTTTAGTTATGAAATGTTTTTTAAAGATCACCCCCAACAATACAGTAATTGAATGTGTGAATATAAAGGTTTTTTGGTGTGTGGTTTTGTTTTTTTTTTTTCTGCTGTTGCTTTTGGTTTTTTTAGCAAAAGATTTCTTTCCTTTGTTATGTGGAAAGAGACTGTGGAAATGTGTGGTGTATACTTGATACATGTTCCTTTATTGAGTCTTCAGACAGTTTGAAAGAACTGTGTATTCAGGTAGTATGTGGAGAAAGCACAGGTTCTCATTTCCAGAAATCTGTGGTTTTCTTCCTTTCCTCTTTTACATAGCTGCCTTTATCCAGTATGCAGCTGTCCACTCATCCAATAAACATGCTTTCCACTAGAAAATGCTTATGTGTAAATGTTTCCAATTTATACATTCTGTATACAAAGCGTACTCAGTGTGCCTTTCGTAATTTTTGTCATCTTCGAAAATGTGCTTGAACAGTTTTAACTTTCAATCAAATAAGTTTTTGGGAACTGAATTGTTTTCTTCAGGTCATAACTATGAGAGTTAGGGATTTTTTGTGGGCTTTTTTTTTTTTTTAGTAGTTACACAGAATAAGCAAATTGTAAGAGTAGAAGAGATTCAAGAATGAGTAACTCCTCTTTAAAAACACATAAATGCATTATAAAAATTGACTTAACTTTTTGGTTTATGTCTTTAAGAATTTCATTTAGACATTATAAGCATTATAGGATCATAGGGTCTTTATCCTGCCAATTTGTCTGTTTGCAAATAGCTTAGGCTACGCTTAATAAGTTATTTTAATACTTCACAAATTAAATGTAATCCTCTACTATGTTTAGGATTTATTTTTCTTGCCAGCATTTAAAAATATTTGCTCTTCCTCTCATTTATTTTCTTAAATCTCATTTTCTTTTCAAAGTCAGTGTCTCTGTGAAAATAAAAGCACCTTCTAAGGCCACGTAGAAGTGTTAATGAATTGGTAATCTGTTTTTATCCTCAGATAAGGCTCTGATTTTGAGTCATTCATTCTGAAGTAGTAAGTCCAAGTCTCACTGGTTCAAGGTTTTGGTTTTTTTTTTTTAGTATGTGGTGGTACAATTAAGTATATCATATTTTCACTCTAAAAGAGAGTTGTAGCATGATCTTTTAGTGTCCTACAACAACTGTCTTGGCACTGCATAGCATATGTTAATCTGTTTGGTATTTTCATAGGTTATATACTTTGGCTTGAGGTTATGTGTTTATATATGTTTAGTTTTAGCTGATGACTGCATATTTACTTTGGCAATATCATTAATTGCTCAGAAGACTTTTATCCTCAAATCCCTTAGTTTTTCGGACAGACAGACCTAGAACATCTGTTTGTAATTTTGTCTTTAACATTGCCAACACAAATTAGTCTTGCAAGCTCAAGCCATATTTTAGCTTAAAATGTTCGTAGACATTTTCAAGGTTCATGAGTTTTACAACAACGATTAATACCGCACATCCACTAATCTGGATTTCTACCCAAGGTTTTTAAATGCCTTTAAAAATAGAAACTTTGCAGTTTCCCATGCAGGTAGGTTAAGGATTTTCTTCTATCTCTTGAAGAGCGAGACACTGCTGCTGTTCATCTAACCCATAGTTCAGGATTGGGAATGCACATAAATTACTCTAGAAGATTTGGTTTGTGTGTGGGTGTGTGTGATTGATCCATCAGTCCTTGGCCTATCCTATTTTGTTTGGCCCAAACCAAAACCTGAACTCGCAGATTTTCTTTTTTATTTTAATGAATGTAGTGGTCAGAGCCTTAGTTTCCATCTCCTTATCTCCCACAGAAGGCCTCATCTTCAGCAGCACAATGACCTGGTATCATGCTGGGAACTTTTTATCAAATTAGATGAAAAAGTAGCTTTATATGAAGTGGAAGCACATGGTCCTTGGGAAACAACCGGCACGTATGTGCATATAAAGTAAATGTGCAAGCCTTTCAGCTTTTGCGAAAGTTTCTCTCTGTGAGAATTTCTACAAATGGGGTTCCTGATGTTGAAGTTAACCACATTTTAGTTAATTATCCTGTAACCAGCATGTGCACTGGTAACACTAGTGCACAACAGAGAGGATGCCGCTAATGAGCCCCCCAACAAGTGCAATACCTGTGTAATAGCAGATTGTAAATTCCCTCTATTTAAGCAAACCGAGGAGCCAGCCTCCTGATGGAAACACAGATCCCCAAACTAAACCTGCATCTCCTACGGTTTGTACTGACAATTCAGCTTTGCTGTTTCTGCTCAGACCTTAGAGCATACCTACTCCAGCAAGTAGTATTGCACAGCCTAAGCAACCGGAGTGACTGAGGTCCAGCATTTGCTTTGTGCTCCAGCAGATGCTTGTCCTTACCCCTGCAGAGGGATGCTTTCTCTCCAGCTCGCACTTTACAACTAAGGCATGTCAATGCTTTAGTAAGAAATACTCAGATCAACTTTAACTTAAGTACCTACTGCACTCATGTAACAGCAGTGGGGGCTTACCATAAGCTACTTAGCAGTGTGCAGTAGAAGAACGATCGTCCCTCCCTCCATTTACAGTGGCAAAATGTCCAATTTGGGTGTACAGTTTGACTGGAAAAACAGCATTTAGGCAGTAAAATGAGTTGATTTTAAGGTTTATGTAGATCATTCTGATACTGCATCAGCCTTTCTAATATGCGGAAGCTCTGTGTGTGTGCAGAGCTTCAAAGGGGGCAGGTGCCCAAGCTGGTGAGGGACCTCTTCTGAGTTTTATTGTGTTCCTGCAGGCATGGTGGTGGATATTCAGAAAAGGTGATGAATCAGATTGTAACATTTTCATGAGACATAGGAGGAAATATGAGAGGAAAATATTTAGGACAGGAATAGAAACACAGGAGAGGTTGCATATGTGGATAAAAATACACACATGCATATGCACACACTAAAAAAAAAAAGTTCTTTTTCAGTCCTAATGAAAGTGAGGTTTTCGCAAGACACTGTGATTGTGATGGATCATTCTTTCCCACATGCTTTTTGGGTTCATTGATTTGGGGTATGCTTGGCCTTAGAAGCCTTATCACAGGCTCATGTTTTTCAAGCATCTACTGCTGGCATTTCTTTTATTCTGCAAAGCAGATAATTCCGTTGATTATTTAACTTCTACTGATATCTATAAGCCAAATCAGCACTGACATACATTAACGAAAACTCTAGCTTTCTCCCAGCGTTTGCCCATCACTTTCTTCCTTTGCAAATAACAAATAACATATTTCTCATTTTCTTGTCCTGTGCTCTGTAAAGTCTCATTCCATGGCTGTTGAACTGAAACAAACAATCTGATTTCACTCATGACCCGTTGCTGAAGCTACAGTATGATGATTAAAGGCCCGTGTTTCTTGGCCATGGAGAAAATGAGATTTAACAGAAGACTTTTATAGTGATGTGAAAGTAGTACCTTCTGGAACATAAAAAACAATTTTAACAGGATAATCGTGCAAAATCCACAGCCAATCCATATAAATTTGTGATACTTCATATTAGTTCTTAACCTTCTTACTGTGTCTATGCTTCTTTGAAGCTTCTTCAATACCCATGGCATTTTTTGAAATGGAAATTTGTGCACTGGTGCATTGGGATTGGGATGAGTCAATGGGAAGGTAGATGACAGCCTCTCAATTTATGACAGATATTATGGCTCGGCAGCTCCTCCTTCTTTGAACATTTGCTATGGAATGTTGTGAAGAAAAACAAACAAGAGAACCAGTAGCTAAGTGTGAGGAAGTGGTGCAAGTAACATCTGTGCTTCTTCCCTAAAATAAGGAGTAGTTTCTGGGAGACACTAAATAATCTGGATGTTTCCATAGTTGGAATGAGCATCCGTCATGAAGGTATTGACCACAGTTAGAAATGCAGCAGTACTAGCAAGAGAAGTATTTTGTGAGAGAGGGCTGCCGTTTGCAGGTGTGCATAAGTATCTGTATCTTCAAGCGGGTGTGTTAGTGGTACTGAAGTTTCCCAGGCTTCTTCTGAGGTTAGATGTCTTCCTGGTCAAGCTTAAATCGTCAGCAGGAAAGCTTGTTCTGAAGCTGATGATGACATAGAGTTCTAAAATACAGTCCTGAATATGGCCAATTTCTTTTTAAATACCTTTCTGTTGAAAACGGGATAATTTGGGAATCATGAAGGGTATATGGGATTTGTTTACTTACTGATGTAGAATGGGTGGGAAGTGGACTGAGTCAAGTTAACACTAGTGCTCTCAGCTGTTTAATTGTAATAACCTTTTTTTCTGAAAATATAGAGGTGTTGCTGAGTTTCTAGAAGCACTTCTTTTGATTTGTGTTTTTATTAAATGGAAAAAGGAAACTTGAATGACTCTTTCAAACTGAGGAAACATCTATTACACTTTCAGCCATCGGATGTCACTACAGTACAGAGTAAGTATTAGGTGATGCGGAACTGATTTATGGCTTTCCTTGGCTGTTTGTTTTGGAGCAGGAAGACTCAAGTCCTGTGAGGCTTTCTCAAATCAGCAGTTGCAGAAGCTTGGCCAGCTCCATAATGGCTGTGGCACTCTCCTATTCAGAATATTGAGCAAGAAATGGATTTAGGCCCTCATTCCGCTTCTGTAGGAACGCTGACACCAAACGAAGTGAGCAACTTGTGTCTTTGCTGCACATATAACCTTGGGGGTGCATGCAGCAGTGTGGCACTCGGGCACCTACACAGTGTGGGCCCTTACAGAGTAAGGACCCACACTGTGTAGGTGCCCGAGTGCTTACCGCTTTTTTGGGCAGCACTGTGTACTGCCCGTCCTCTCCTATAGGCACTGTGCCCACAGTGGTTGAGGCTGAGTTTGGGGACGTTAGCAGGAGTTTCAGAACAAACAGGTTAACAGAAGTGTGGAAGAAGCTTACAGAAATCTTTGAGAACAGGATGGAGCTTCAATGAATATTTTAGTTCTAGGACTTCATGGTTTGGGATGTGAAAAGTTTAGGACTACACTTCTTTTAGAGTAAGATTTCTTTCAGTTAGTCTGACATTTTAACTTCAGAGCATCTTTAAGGTTTAGCTTAAACTTTTAGCTATTAAACATTTAGTCCTGCTTGAAGATCTTGTTTTCCATCCCTAATAGTGCAAAGCAGCTGTAATAAAAACTACAATTTTACTTTAAATGCTGTTGTAGGAGTAATAGTAAATATTTTTTATATATATTATTAACTTATTGAATAATTTCTGTGTAGCACTTCTGTCTCAATGCTCTTGTGAAATATCTTCATTCTTATTGGTGAACATCTCCAAAATTAATCTTTAGAGTAGGACCAACAAAATCCAACTTTTAGTGGTATGTGAGACAGAAGGTAAGACATCCCTTCTGTATTGACATACAGACTATGACATAACACATTTTTTTAAGCTCTTGATAGTAAGAAAATCTGTAACGTGTTCTTGGATCAGATTGTTTGAATATGATCATCCAATGGGAAATGAAGATTGCTGTAAAGAGGTAAAATAAAATCCCATCATTCAGTAAGGGTTTTTGGCATTGTGCTTCATTACAAACTCTACTCTTTTCAGGTATATCCAAGGTATGTTTTATTCTGTTTTTGGACAGAAATTATTGGCAGGTAAAAATCTTTTGGGACCAATGGGGGAATAAAATGAGACTTCTCTGAGTAAAAAACCCAAGGCCTTTGTAATCTAGAAAAGGGGAATGAGATTCCCAAACAGGAAAGTTGATAAAATGCAGAGAAAAATAGGGAAAAAATCTGAACAAGGGCAGGAAAACCATGATGCCTGTGAGGCTGGAGATAACAAAATGACAGGAATAGAATTAATGAACAATAGAAAATGTGTAGAAAAATAGATGTTAAAAATTTAATAAATTTATAGGTGTGTGTGAATAGCAATTTTGTCCATCCAACTAGACCAAAAGAACAGGCAGCTGTTTGCAAATTTATTACATGTGTTTGTAGATGTGGTGAAAGTGATCTTTCTTCAGGTTTTCCCAATGCATCACATTAGTATGGAAGAGTTTAAGATAGTAAACAGTGGCACTATCAATACTCGTCTGTATTTCTAAGAGGTGCAGATCAGACTCACCCTTAGAAATGCTTCTATTCTAAAGGAAAATTATATGCATTTAAAGTGTATCCCAAAAAGAACAAGTATAGCAGAAAGCCCTCCTGCTCTGGAGGGCTGGCCGGAGGTCGGAAGCAGAGTTAGCAATGTCAAGAGCATCTTCATCTTCTAGTGCAAAAGTCTTCAGTAAGATTTTTATGAGCATCCAGTTCATGACCAGTATGCCTTGGATTGCTTGAAAGACCTCACTGTAAGTATCAGATTGCACCTGAGCAAAGGGTTTCTCTGGGCTCTGTGCCAGCATATGTGGGAATCTGTTTCCCTGTGTCATCAGTGCTCTCTGCTATCTGACAGAAAAGTTTTTTTTTTTTTTCTCCTATTACACTTGTTTTCTAGCGATGTGGCTTGCTTGTAAGCAAGCAGAACCGACTATCCTGTTTCTGCATTGGTATCTAAATTTGTGTGTGATCTGATCATATAGGTTAAGCAGGTGAAAACGAGGGGTTAATGAGATGAGCATCCTTACCCAATTCTAAATCTGTGACAGAAAATGCACCACAATTTATTTTCAGCCCAGCTGTATTGCTATGTCTGTCCAGATTTGTTTTCTGAAATATTTTGTGTTTTGTTCAGCACTTTGCAAATGTGTTCCATATGAAAGGAATGAAAGGACTTTTAGGTGTAACTGCTTATTTGGAAGAAGAAAATGAAATAAATAAGCATCGTAGGACCTCTAAAGAAAGGGTATTCAAAACAACAACAAAAATGGTCAAAAAGGGAAAGGGGCTAAGTAGAGGATAAAGATAATGAAGATATTCCTCTCTGAGAGGGTTAGAGGGGTTTATATTTCACTGAAAGTTATAGATCTGTATGATCCAGGAGGTAACACTAGCAGGATGTAAATGTTTACAGCAGTATGAATTTTAGAGTAACAACTTTATTTTTGTGGAATGTTGACTTACAGGTCAAAGAAAAAAAAATACTTGGACATACAGCAGATTAGTGAACCAAAGCATTTATCATTTTTATAGGAAAAAGTGAAAGATGGGATGTTTTGTTTTACTTGGCTTCATTGGATTGTAACCACGTGTTCCAAAACTAAGCACATTAAAATATTGCATGTAGCTTTTTTTACATATTACGGAGTTACAGATAGGACCTTTTCATATTTTGAAATATAACCTTAGTATTTCTCAGCACTTGGTCGTCGTCTTTGATTAAAATTCCGAGGTGGAATGCTTGTACTGCATGAATCTGAAATGAATCTGTTTAAGTCTGGGATTGCTGGAGGCACATTGACATGCTGGCTGTGGGCAAACACGAGATGGCCTTGGCTTGAAGGAAATTGTGTCAGAGGAGCTTTGCAGGGCAATAGGTGTAGGAGACAATTTGTAGTAGTTACCTTGCGCTCTGAAAGCCAAATTTTTCTGTGTTTCTGCTTCGGTGCTCTCAGTGGGGGATAGCTGTGAGTTTTGCTGTGAGGATAATTACAGTATTTCTCCACAACTCCGGATTTCTGTGGTGGTGGCGTTGGTTTTATTCATCGTGCATGTTGGAGTGTGCATATGCACATGCTATGTGTTTACACATTTATACACAAATAGAAATGTAAAAGTTATGATTAAAAAAGCTAGTCTGTCTTTGAGAACAAAAAGGGATTGTTTTGGGAGATGCTGAGTGCTTCTCCTCAGTGCTTTCAGTTAAAGGGCCTTGTACTGCTGAAACTGTGTCCCAAGTATTTTCTTTTTGTTTGTTCTCAGTAGAAAGATTGTATTGTATTTCCTTGCGTAGGTTAGAGATAAATATTGAGCAAAGAAGTAGAATTCAAAGGTAAGATTAAATTTCTTGCCTGATTGAATGCCATATTGTTAGTCTTTTCCTCCTTTAAGTTTCATCACTAATATTTTTGGATAGCACTGTGTCTGAAGATTTTTGTCAGTCAACAGCTTAATGGAGAGGTTTGTAATTCTGTTCTTGGCTGTGTCAGAATAAATACTGCACTTCTAGTTGCTCTATATTCATAAAGCTAATGTGGTTTTTCTTTTTTCCCCATTTAGCCAAAGAAGATTGGCTAAATGGGGAATCTGTTTGGCTCTAGATAACTTTTCAGTTTCAGCAAAGAATCTTGCACTATTCCATGAGTGAAAAGGAATAACTATAGACTGCAACAAGGTTTTATTAAAAAAAAAAAAAAAGTGTTTCACAATTTTTAGGCAAGGTATTCTTCAGAAGAAAAATCAAGATTTAAGGAAAAAAAAAGCGGACACGGACACAATACCTAACTTACAAAACCAGAGAAAAAATACCATCCAGAACTTCCTGTCAGTTGCGGTTGTATGACCCAGCATGTTCATTGCCTATTCAGTGTTTATATTTTAAAACCAAATAAAGACAAAATGTATGTAAAGAAGTGTTTTAAAAATCTGAACAGAACTGATGCCCATTCTAAGCAGGACCCTCTCTCTCTCCCCTCATCTATTTGAATAGTGTTTTTTCCTTATAAAGTGTATCCAGAAATGTGTCAGGGTGTTAAATGTATGGTTTGGTATATAAAGAATTAGAGAAAACTGCAGGAAATGCATGGGCATTCAGGGTGGCACGTTAGACTGCAGAAGCCAAGACTTAAGTTCTGGGGAGCCATCTGGAATAACCCTTCTTTTTTGTTTGCTTGTGTTAGTAGGCAGTGTGCTTGTCAGTGCAAATGCCTGAACTAAGCTTTTCTCGCAGGCAGGTGCTTTGATTGTTTGTGTAGGATGTTCAGGTGTAAAGTAGATGATCATTATATTTGTAAATAAAGTAGATGTGCTTTTCTGATATGGGAGGTCTTTGTTCTTGCTTGAGTAAGTGGCTCTAATCGTTGATGGTAAGCTGTAGTTACTGTCATTTAACTCTATTTGTTGTTCTTGATAACTCTGACAAGGCAACTTCCCCGTCCAGTGCTGTGTTGGGTTAAAAAGATTAACTCCCATACTTACTAAACACGGACGGATGTACACCCAGGTGGAGAATATGGGAGATTTTTACATGACTTTTAGGGACGTAGATTTCAAGGCTTCTTACCTGTTCTACTCTCCCAAGTTGCATGGGTTCAGAGAGCAGTGTACAGAATAACCTCGGGGCACAAAAACCCAACCCCCATTTTATTTCTGAGGACATGAGCTATGGCACACGTGAGTATGGCTGCTTCTCTGCCAGTTCGTCAGCAGTTGCAGAGTGGGTCCAGGACCCTGGCAGGGGAGAAGGAGCGGGGAAGCCCTGAGCCTGCCAGGTCAGCACTGAGGGCACCAGAGGGGCTGTGAACACGGGCTGTGAACACCTGCTGTGGGCATGGCTCACTGGCTGCAGGGGGTTGCTCCTTGCCAAGGGCTTGGATTTGGGATGTTGCAGTGTCATATGCTTTGGGGCTACGGCTGCCCAGCCCCCAGCAGCCTTCATTTTTGTCCCCAGAGCCGTTCTGGGGCTTTTGGAGATGCCATGCCACTCCACCTGCAGTGCCTGGTGCCAGTGTGGGTCAGCAGCTGGGTAACAGTGGGGACCGACTGCACTACTGCACTGTGTTAGGCATCTCACTGCTGGGAGAGGTGAGGGAAGAAGGTTGTAATTGCATTTAATAGAATACCCTTGCTCTCAGATCTACCAAATTTAAAATGTCTGCGTGTTATTCACATCTTTATTATTACAAGACAGTAGCATATTAGTAAAACAGTGAATGACATGTTTGCTTATTGTGGGTATTGATTACTTTCGCTCCGTGACAGGTCTGAAATGTGCCCACTCGAGAAAATCCAAGTAGACTTTATGCACTTGACATGTTTGACTGACTCGCAAAGGTCTAAGAATTTATTCAGGAAATTAGTTCAGCATGACATGCATCTGAGAGAGCCGCTCTCTTATAACATGTGTTACAGGGCTGAGTTATTAACTGAAAAACAATATCAACAACAAGAGTGCAGTCAGGGATTTGTGTGAGATTGCCCTTTTGTCCTGCAAGCTGTGGCAGAAGCAGAAGTGTGAATAAACTGCATAGGAGGGAGTGTGAGCTCAGCCTGGTAATCAAATGTTCTGTTATATCTGACACTTATCTTGTGAGTAGGGCTGAAAGTCAAGTGCCTGCAATCAGCAGAGAAGTGTTGATGCATTTTCATTATAAATTAAGTAGTCTAATTGTATTTGGCTGGGTTTTGTTGTGGTTTTTAAAATTATATTAGGACCTTTCCTGGCAAACAAGTATTTTGTGATGGTTTTAAAAGGGCATGGGTTTTGTACGTTGTGAGAGTGCAGGTGTGGCTCTGATGAGGGTTTGCCTTGACTGGCAGGTCTTACAGCCTCTTCACTCTGAGTCAGATGTGACACTTTCTTAGGATTTTGGCGTGTGTTTTCAGGCTGTCTCCCTTGCTGCCGCTCATATTTGGAAGCAGCTTCCCATAGATCTGGCTGCCTCACTGCTCACCATCAGCACCTCCCTATATTGCTTTGGTCTTCTTGCACCTTTAACAGAAAGGAATTTTTAAAAAGCCAAAAGAAAAGTAAAAAGGTTATTTTTCTGCAGAGAGGATGTGTGCTGCTTCCAGTCAAGCTGTGTTACTAATTTTGTTTCCTGTCTCATTGGTTTTCTTTTGTTTCCTGTCCACGTCAATCCTTTAGGATTTCCCCCACCCATCCATATATATTTATATATTCAGGTTTATTTTTTTGCCTTTTCTGTACACATCAGGAGAGCCTAAGTGAATGTTGTTTTGTGGATGTTAATGATGAAAAGGTTTAGTAATACCAAATTCCTTATGATAAAGAATCTTTGCTTGACTGTAACATTACTTTTGAGAAGGAGTGACAACTCCTGCTTGCTTGTAGATTTTAAAATATATATATATATATATATTTCCCTCATACAGGTTAAGATCCTCACCTTCAGAAGCATTTGTGGTCATTTGGAAAATCTTGTTGAAACTGTATTGGAAAATTAATAATTTATTTCAATTGCTTCGAATCTTTCCTTTTCTATTGCAGCAGAAACTTTTTCAGAGATTGAAATATTACTGAGTGCATTAGATCAAATTCTGTGCACTTTCTAATTCATGAAATTAGTCACATTAGGTGAAATACAGTAGATACATTTTGAGTAACCTGATCCTATCTCCAGGTGATGTTTACAGGTAATGAGAAATGCATGGGAGTATTTGAAAGTGACTTTAAATTTGTTTGAATAAAGCCTATCACATTAATAAAATATTGAGGAGGGAAAGAATTAACTAGGAAAATTGCTCACTTTTTATAATGTTCTGAAATGCATGAATTCTGTCTGTATCAAAACATAAGTTTTATTCCTGAATTGCTTATATTCAGATTAAGTGGTTTAGATCATGCTGTTTCACATTTAAAATGTCACGTAGCAAGATTCATAAATGCTATAAGTCTAAAGGAGTTTTTGTAGGCCAAGAGGGAGAAGAGTACTATGGCTTTACAGTTCAGCTCTGTAACAGGTGTTCTACATCTGCATGTCATTCAAAGAAACCCCGAAAGATGAATGGGTGGTTCATTCATTATACAGTGTGAGCAGGGAGTCACCTTTATTCAAATAATCTGCCTGGTATTGTCAGTTTGGCTAAAATCCAAGTTTTGAGTGCTGGTCCTTAGATTTGTGTGTGTGCAATTGTTGTTGCAGTGTCGTTAACCCTTAGGGACACAGGGTCCCAAGGAAGTAATCCTGTAGAGAATTGAAACCTCAGTGGATGCTGAAGGGCTTCAGTGCTTTGTGGTGACAGGTCTGCTGATTGTTTGACAAAAGAAAGAATGAACAAGTGTTGGTAACTCAGCACCAATGATTCCAGTAAATCCTAATATCGCTTGGAAAAATACCAAGAGGTGTACCAAGGCAATGTATGCTTGCAGTGTATTAATAATTAGGCTGATGATTCTAGCCGGGTGGACAGTGTGAAATCTGTAGGAGAGACTTCTCTGATAGTTAGGGGCATTAATTCATTTAAATTCTGGCTCTGGGAAGCTATAATTAATCTGGCAATCTGTTTTACTTTTTGCTGCTGAGACTTTCTGGTACTTTAATGTGTATGGGACTAAAATTACCAGTGCTCTGTTAACAAAGTCCTGAGTCATTACTGTGTCTTGATGAATAGCATTTAGATTAAAAAAAAAGTCTGTCTTCAAAATGCTTTTGTGCAACCATTCTGCCATAGGGTGGGCACTTAGTCATTCACATAACTATATAATTATGAAGAGAAGTTTGATAGATAATCTTAGCATGGATGTAGAATATTGAATGCAAAGGAAGAATCTAGAGAAAGAGACGTAGGAAGCTCCTTCGTGACCTCTCTGGTTCTGTACAGTGCTGTAAAGAGCATCAGGAACACAATGCAGAGTGATGGTCTTGAGGGCTGTGGCTGTGCATGTGGGGAGCTGAACAGCAAACCAAGTTCTAGCTGCTTGACTTTCTTTTTCAGTTCTAGGTCAGTAGGCAGATTTTTAGTGGTTATGCTACCTGCAGTGTGAATGGTTCTCTGGCAGGCTTGGAAGGTAAAAAAGCGAGAGCTTTACAAGTTAAAGTTTTTGTAGCATTGTCTTACAGAAAGCTGAAAGGTCTGGCTTCAGAAAAGTTTTAATCTAGCCTCTTAATTGTGAAAACTCTAGAAAGGAGATGTGGATTTATTATAATTCTTTTATGTCATTGATACAATGTGCTATTTACTATTAAAAGATGCGTTAAAACTTGTCTCAGTGGGGAAGAATTTGTACACAGTTTATCAGCATGTATGTGTACTTGTACTGCATCCGATATCCAAATCAGTAAGCAGAGCCAAACAGCACCACTATTTTCCTTTTTTTTTTTTCTCCAGTAATTATTCCATTGATGTATATTTCTCCCTCAAATTACTCTGACCTGAGTTTCTAATCTAGAATGACAAGTACGTGCTCCTCTGTCACAGGCTGGTTAAAGTTGTGTCATTGCTCAACCTTGAAAATGAAGCAGCATTCCTCAGATAGAAAAATGAAGATTTCATGCCTGTTTCTAGCACTGAATCATCCTCACGCATTAAACCTTAAAATAAAAAAAAAACCCAACTGTTGTGCATGTACAAGTCTTTAGATTCTGTTTATTAGAATCCATCAGTTACTAGATTTTTCAGTCTCCTTGGCTGGCTTTGCAGGTAGCAAGGGAAAGAAGGCACTAGCAAAATATGTGCTTATATCTGAAATAGTTCTAATTTGTTGGTTTTTTTTCCTGTTAGTAGGAATGAGTACAAAATCTTGTGCAACAAAATAGTGATATTAATGCAGTACAAATGAACAGATTGTTACTTATTTTAAGGATCTGTACATAATGCTCCTCCTAATCTTTGACCAATTCAGCTATTTAAACTCTCCGAATGCTTACAGAGTCCCAAGAGAGTGCATAAACTGTTATTAATTCATACACACACAATTTATACTTTAATATACCAGTAAAATACTTCTTCCACTTGTGGGACTTGAGAGAAAGGAGAAGTTTGTTGGTACTAGAGGACACTCCATGGTTTTCCTGGTGTTCTGCCCCTACTCCTGATAGTTTTGATGTCACTGCTGATATCAGTGAGCTGAATTCATCATCCAGAAGTTCTAGGTTGAGGTTTGTGGGCATGTTGGTGCCTTTGGGCAGTGTTCTGCTATTTTGAACTCACCCATAGAAATTACAGTTTGGGGGCAACTGAGTGTTTTAAGTGAAAGAGGAAAGGTCATGTCATAAAGCAGTTGAGTTGGGAATCTTCCCAAGCATAAAGCAGTTGTGCTGGATGTGCAGCCTCAGGGTTACTGATGGTGGTGGAGGAGTTTTCTATTGGTGTCAGGAGTGAAAAGAGATGTACAGGCACTGGGAATCTGGCAGAGCAAGGTCCTTCATCTGACCATTTAAATTTGCCTTTTCAGTTTGAAAAGGGCTGCATTAGATAGTTAATTATCTCCCAATTAAGTTGGAATGCTGAATTAATCTGTATAATAACATTCAAGGGAGCTAAATGTGAAACACCATAGTAACAAAAAGATTACTACTACTAAAATTGTCTTTTGAGGAGAAGGGGGGTAGCTTGTCTGATCTGCCTTGCGCTTGCCTTGCAGCAAGGGTGGACAAGAGGGGTACTGGGGAGCACATGGTGGCAGTTTCTTGGGTGCAGTTGAGCTGCATTCAGCTGTGTGTGGCTCATAAGGTAACAGTGGCACCCAGCCAGGCACTGAGCTTAGTTATTGTCGGAGAGATGGCTCGGAGCAAAGCTGGGGGGAGTATCCAGAGGAAGGTGATGAGGATGGTGAAGGATTTGGAGGGGAAGTCTTATGACAGGAGGCTGAAGTCCCTTGGTTTGTTCAGCCTGGAGAAGAGGAAGCTGAGAGGAGACCTCATTGCGGTCTATGGCTTCCTGACGAGGGGGAGTGAAGGGGCAGATGCTGATCTCCTCTCATTGGTGATCAGTGATAGAACCTGAGGGAAGAGCATGAAGCTGTGTCAGGGGAGGTTTAGGTTAGATGCCAGGAAGAGGCTCTTTACTGAGAGGGTGATTGGGTGCTGGTCAGAGCACCGAGATTGCCTGAGTTCAAGAAGCAACTGGTCCTGTGCTCTGACTTGGTTGGCCCTGTGGAACTGGGAGTTGGACTTGATGATCCTTATGGGTCCTTTCCAACTCTGTAGATTCTATGATTCTGTGAACTGCAAGCTCACAGCAAGGTCTTGTTTAAGACAGCGAATGACACTTGCTTAAAACAAGACTCAAAGACAGATAATAAATAGTTTAACTGGCTGTATTGTACTTCTCTAATTATGATGTTATCTACAAAATAAAACTCCTCGGATGTCTATCTGTATGGGGGGAGGGGAAAAGGCACATTTGATATCTTTACTATTGATCCAAAGAGGCTCTGGAGGTGCTGAGTGGCATGAGTAAAGGATTGTGAATATCACTATTGAGCATAACAATGCACTTTTCTTCTTGTGTAACGGTGCATTTTAGACTGCTTTTGGTTTTCAGATACTTTTCCTGCCCAGGAATATTTCAATTTTGCTAGTTATGTAAGAAGGATAAACACAAAGCTCTGTTTATATTTAGAACTGATTTTTTGTTTTGTTTTTCTTCTAAACAGGAATGAACATCTGCACAGATGCTCTCAGTGCAAGGTTGCTAAATACTGTGGTAAATCTTGTCAGGTAAGATGAAAATTAACAACTCTAAAGGATTGAGAAAAACAGGCTTTTCAATACTGTATTTACAGGGTCTCCACGCATTCTATGCATTGCCATAGCTCCCCACTGCAAATTCTTATTTTATGTAGTTATGGACAGTGCATATAAACACCCTGTCTTCTTTTATTTGAGCATTTTTATAGTTACAAATAATCAGCATGATGAACAAAACTGAGTTGAAATGCCAACTAACATTGGAATGAAGGTTCTTGCAGTAAATCAATTTGTACTTTGAGACTAATTTTTAGCATGGCAAAGTACGCATTCCATATTTTAGAACTGATTTCTCTTAGATTTGCGTTGTGATTTCTGTTTGTTTTTCTAAATTGAGAAAAAAGAAAAACTACTAACTGGCACAATGGACTGGTAGTGATACTGTATTAAACATATATGGATTTAACTTTTAAAGTTAAGTCCTTGGTGTTCAGTCATGTACTTGTATAAACAGTTTGCAAGAGTATAATCTGTAGTGTTCACAGCATGCCAGAAACCTCTCCTTTTTGGGATTAAAACATATGAAGGGGGAATGGAGGAAGATATGTCATTTTGATTCATTGTATGGCAAGTGCGTGCAGCGTACATTAGGTGCTTACTGTAGCATCAATAATCATGCTACAGTTAGATTTATTGTGGGAGATCATAAGGAAAATATACTGCACAGAATATAAAAGACCAGAGTATTTGCAAGGTAAGTTTAAAACAAATCTCTGCCAGGAGAGAGTCATTGGTAAAGCTTCTGTTGGTGAATCTCTAACATGAAATAAGACTGTGCCGGCAAATCTACAAGGTGTAATGCAATACTCTGTTACAGCCTAGGTTTAGTAGCAGTGCAGGTAAGAAATGATTTCCAGTGAAAACCAGTGATGCACTAGTGTTTGTGTGGTGCTGATTTGGGAGGGCAGACTCAGCTGGCCACCAGTAAGCAGCTGCATGCAGCACTATCTCCTAAGCACGTGGGTTCTGACCCTTTTCACTTGAGTAAAACCCGAGGAATTTTATTTGGGATACATTGAGTTTTAACAAGAGACAGTAATTTGGGAGGAGATAAAAGGAGGGGTATTTTTATTCTTTCTGAATTGCTGAGTGTAGTGAAGCCCAGAGGAGGAGGCAAGGCTGGGTACTGCCCTGCGCTGTTTTATTTGTCTCTGCCTCTTTCTGACAGTGTTCATTTCTAATTGGGGGCAAAAAATCTGTTGCAAATCTGGAAGAACTTCCCTGGTGGGGAGGGAGAAGGGTCAAACCAGGTGGCCCATACCTGTGCACTGTGGTATTTATACCCATACTGGATAGGGGATGTAAACACCTTGACTGAAAACCAGGATACACAGTTAAGAAAACCTCTCACAGAGAACTGGGGGACTAATATAAACCCACCAATAAGTACTGTTAGAGACTGGCTGTAAAAGTAGGTCGCTCCAGGGTCACAACTCTTCATGGTTTTTATACTGTGTTCAGTAGTTTGTATCCTTGTTGTATTGGTAGGGAGAAGAAACGTTGTTGAATTTCATTATACTTAATGCATTTGGAGCCTTTCCCCGTCTCCCCAGCCAGCTGGGAAGGAAGGGAATGGCAGACCCCTTTGCAGCACTCTTCCTGCAGAGAGGTCAGATGAATCCCTTTTTGGCATCGCTTTCAGCCCAAGTGCTGTTTTGCAGGAGGTGTGTGTTTGAACTGTTCTTCTGTGGGAACACACCTCAAAGAGAATTGGCATATGATGCTGCTCGGTGGTACTGCGTATTTCATCTCATTAGGGCTTTATTGGTTGGATAAGCTATTAATCATTTTGATGTCACCTCTAGCATGTTTAAAATTCTGTGCAACATTTATGTAGGGAAAAAAAAATTGACAGATAAAGGCTTACTCCAAAGAACAATTTTAGTTTAAGTGGGATAAAAATGCCAATATAATTGTATTACACAGAATGATGTCTAGACATTTACAAGCATGACCTTGTTTCTTCTAGACAAGAATAATGCTATTCAGCACTAGATACTTAACTTTTATTTGTCAGACAGCATGTGACACTAACTGTATTTGGATTAATGCCTTCTTGGTGTCATTTTTTCCCCTTGTAGAGTTATGGGTAAAGAAAATTAAATCACAAATCTCCCATGTATCTGAAAGAAAAAGTCCAATTTATTTATTATGTGTAAGCCAAAGGCAGTGTGTGGGGGGAACCTGAATGAAGTAGAATAAATGCTATTGGTACTGAAACCTAGTTACCTGAAACAATTCCCCCATGAAAATGCAGCTTAAGAAAAAAATTGTGTGATAGCCTTTGTGATCTTTATAACTAGCATGTCAGCATCCACAGGTGTGATGTGCACTTGTACATCTGGCTGCCATTCCCTCTTTTTATTTTATTGCCGAACATGTAATTTCTTTGTATCAGACATTTTTTCATTTCGTGAGTGGCAGTTTCCTTACAGAAGCTGTTTTTCAGAGTTCAGGGGTTTTTTTCCTTACTGCATATCTGTGAGAAAATGTCACCTTCAGAAGCCCTTGGTATTCTGCGTTCTCGTCATTGTAGCAATTATTTGTTGTATTCTGCTTTTTTCCAGTTTGCTTTTTAAAAGTATTTAAAACAGCTGGGTGGCTTCTTATGTATACTGTGAATGTAGAAATAAAATGTGAAATATGCAGCATGTTAATGCAATGGTCTTGAGTTTTTGTAATTTATAAACAGAATTTTCAGCTTGTAAATACAGAAGGAAAAAAATTATCAGATTTGGGGAGACAAGGAAGGAGGGGGAAAAAAAGATGACATTTCTATATATAGTAGCTTTCCCTCATCTTGTCTCTGATATGGAAGTGCTAGTCTTTGTCTGCTACTCTTATTTAAATGTCCCATGAAATAAAAATTGCAGGTTCAGGTGCATGAACCAAAAATTGCAGGTACATGCAACTAAAATATTTTTGGTTGTCTTTCCTATTTTGGTAAACTTTTCTAGCAACCATTCCTGGTCTGAAATGTGACAATATCATAAGACAATACCAGTCTTCCCAGTTATGGGCATTAATGCCTCATCAGCTCAGGAGTCTTTGTAGACAATTTTTGCAGCCTGGAAACTTAATTGCTGAGTGAGCGCTTGCCGGGAGCGTTGTGTATGTTGTATGGCAGAATTTAAATAGTGGAGACTTTAGCGACTCTTCTAGTTCCCTCCAACCTTGTGAAGATTGCCATTCCATCTCTTCTTGCCACAAAGAAGTGAGAATAAGGGCCTAATTATTAATCTATTAAAAAAATATTAGGTAGCTGGAATGGTGATATCAATTTGAACTAGGCTGGTGTTGCTATTTATTGCATGTTGCATAAAGGCAAGGAGAATTATTTGTAGAGCAGTAACAAAAATTGAAGGTATTTCTTCTAGGTTTCTGTTCATTCTGTCTTTGTGTTCCTTTTGTATTTTAAAGGCATCAGATACTGTGTTCAAAAAAGTCCATTATGAGCGATGTTGTCTGACAGAAGTAAGGTTTGTGTTGGCAAGGGACCGCGCCGGGAGAGTAACGACATGTTTTGTTTCTCTTAGGTTTTCTTAAAGGTAAAGTTAAATTCTGGGGATAATAGTGATGCTGTTGTGTTCTGAACCTGCCCTGCTTTAGCTCCAGTGTCATTTACACAATTACATTAGCAGAAGGAATGGTGTGACAGGATTGCTTTGAGCTGGTAACCCAGCCTTCCCATTTCTACCATGCTCATGTCATAGCTGCAGTTTTAAACCACGCTGGTAAAGTGTTTGTGCTGCAGTTTCCTTGGCAGTCAGCATTTGAGGCTGCTTGTGTTGGAGGCTGCCATTGTCAGTGGTACTCAGGGATGGTGCCCTTACAGGTACTTAGGAGCTGGCTTTGCAGCCATTTCTCCCAGCCTTGCTCAATGGCTGCGATGCTGCGTAGTTCTGGATTCCCAGGTCCAGCCTGTGGTAAGGCTGAGCATGTTTGGGTTTGTGCATATGTAAGTATAGATAACTATATGTGTGTGTATATACATTTAAAATGGGGTATATGCTGTGTAAAATAACATGCAGGTTGTTTTTTTTTCTTTCTCTTTCTTTAAAAAACATCCTAATAGAAGAAAGCTTGGCTGGACCACAAGCAGGAATGCAGGTGTCTTAAGAGCGTCAAGCCTAATTTTCCTCCAGACTCTGTCAGGCTTGCTGGCAGAATTGTTTTTAAACTGGTAAGTGACATTCTTTTAGATTTATTCAGTGTAACAGATTCAGATAAATACTTTTTCACTCTCCATTTTTAATGTAATTAAGAGCTAGAACGCTGAAGTGACTGGGATTGCTGAACAAAATTGGACTGCATATTGCATTATAAGATTACTGATTAATGTGCAGAA
Source organism: Heliornis fulica (assembly GCA_013399135.1). Taxonomy (NCBI): domain Eukaryota; kingdom Metazoa; phylum Chordata; class Aves; order Gruiformes; family Heliornithidae; genus Heliornis; species Heliornis fulica. Next base: position 162,512 of record VXBZ01008701.1, on the reverse strand, counting down.
ATGATGAAAGGATCAAGAGATATTAAAATGGACATAATTGGGCACAAGGGACCTGTTTATTGACTTCCTTTTTTCTGTGACTGTGTGGTAGAATTCTAAACTTATTTCTGCCTGGAAAGAAAACAAAGAGGGGACGTTGTTTTGCTTTCTTTGATAGTACTGGAATTATTCGTGCTGTTCCATTAACTTTACTGGGAACCTTATTTAGCCTTGTTTGGATGAGCTCTAAGAGCAGAAACATTGTTATCCAGCCCTTCCTTTACAGGGCACAATGCCATCATTCAGTGTTGGGTTCTCTTAATCTCAATTACTTGTTATAAAAAATAAATTCTCTTAAACTCTTGGAAGTTCTGGGTTGTGGACATTGATATAGTTTTATTAAATTTTCTGTGAGGTGAAAGAGCTTATGACTCTGTGAGATTGTAAATCAAAAAGGATTTACTTTTTTTTTTTTTTCCTGACCCGGCCATGGCGCTGTCTTGAATAAAAACATGCATTTATTGTGGTTGGGGGAGGTAAAATGTGATTTAATATCTTAATTTACACATTGTTGGGAAGAGTCCGTGCATGATTGTTTTTAAAGGGCAACTATATACCTATAGCTATACTGTACATTAATTATAGTCACATGAAATCTGAGACTGCTAACCTCATAAATTGCTTTCAATTATAATGTAAAGGGTCAAAGTACTAAGGCTAAGCTTCTGAAGTAAAAAAATAAATAAATAATTGAAGTGTTACAGTGCCAAGAAAAATGTAGCATTTTAATGATAGTTTACAGAAAGTATGGAATGAGTTGATTTATGTTGATGCTGTTAGCCATACCTAATCATGTTACAGGTATATCACATTCAATAATCAATCTTGTAGAGTGTTTTCAAATACAGTGTGCTATGTAAGTGTTAATTATCTGTTTTTCTCTACAGCTTAGACAATCAGCATGTCTTTCTGAGACACTCTACTCTTTTTCTGATCTTCAGTCGAGTAAGTAATTGCCAACCATATTTCTGGAAATACTTCCAAGTTATAATTTATAGAATGTCCCTTTTGCAGCTTACCTTCTGAAGGTCTTCTATGTAGAAAACAAGAATCAAAGACAAAACCTGCTAAAACCTCTGTGGGGAAGAACAACTTTCTCAAAGATCAATTAAAAATGTGTCTCTTGTTCAAGGAAAATTTCCACCTGGTGTTTTGGCTTTAATATTTGGTTTTCATTTTACATTTTTTTAAACTTTCTTGTTCAGTTTTTAGCTTATCTCATGTTTGCCTAGTTGCATACAATGCAAATATTTTTTGTGTATATATATATTAAAAATATTTACAGTGAGGCTTTACTTTTATAATATTTATGCTGTTGCATAAAGGTTCAAAATAACTTCCAGAAAAAGAAAAGGAAACTAAAATTACAAGGTATATATGTATGTCTGTCTTCTACATAACTTTTCAATGGAGAAAAAAAAAGATAAAATTATTCTGATGTTATTTTTATGATTTCATTAATTCCTACCCCTGGAGTAGGAAAGGATGTTCATTAGAATTTCTCAGCAGAGCTAATGTAGAAATAGAATTTTTTTTTCCAGATTTTGTGGGAGCTTAAAGGTTGAAGACTTTTAAGGGAAAAATGCATTTTATTTCCTTCTTGCAACTTGCTTAAAGGGATTTACCTAGTGAGTAATGTGAATATTCAGAGCTTTGGCTGTAACTCAGATCAATCTATTCATATAGTTAGGAATAAAAACCACCTAAGCATAAAACAGTGCAGTAGCTACTAGCATTATGCATTACTTCTGTACATCCTGACATTCTGCCACCTTCACCCAAACTGCAAGGGCCAAAAATCTTAGTGCAATACACTGAATGGGATAGAGTGAATGCGTTTCAGTAAGTTAAAACATCACAATCTTAAAAATTTTCATTCTGAAGGAAATGCTGATACAGGCTGTGATGCAGGTGGGATGACTGTCCTCTCACTCATACAGAAACAGCTGGGCCCCAGCAAGCCAGTTCAGGAGGAGGCAATGGAGAGATCCACCTCTAGCATTTCATCTGTATTTACTCTAAGAGCATTACTAACAATTCCTGTGTACTCTTCTTAACTCCAAAGCTCAAGGTGTTCAGGACTTCTAGACATTAACCAAAGTTGAGACTTTAGAGAATAGAGTACAAATGGCCTGTGACACAAGCATGATCTTCTGTAAGGGTTTTGGCAAACTCTTTCCTTTTGCTTTTTTCGCAGCTTCCTTGCTAGAGTGAATTGATGGTTGCTATGGTTTTGCAGTTAAAATAGGCTAAAGGGGAGAGGTTTGGGATGGTGTGTCAAGTTGTGGTAGCTGTGATGCTTTTTATTGCCTCTGTGTCCCCAAAAAGCTACCTGTTATTTCATCAGATTTTTCCCATTTACCACACAGTTTGCAGACGTGGTTGGTAAAGATTTACTTTCCTTCGGTCCTTGGTAGAATCCATAAGAAAGTCAGAAAAGCTCTTTCCTTCAGAAGCCCAAGTTTTTAAGGGAAAAGATTTCACTGGAGGGAATTGCATGAACTAGAAGTGCAGGTTGCAATCTTCTGAAGCAGAAAACTTCTCAGGAAGCATCTGTATAACAGAATACAATAAGATTATTCTAATTTATATTCCTCTTTTTTTTCTTTCTTTTAAAAATAATAAAAAAACCTGCAATAACACAAAACCAGCATCAAAATAAACATTTAGAGGTAACTAGCTCTTTAAAAAGTTCTATTCTTAGCTCCACTGTTCCTTCAAATGCATTGTGTACCCTTAAACTACAATTAAGTAGGAAGGGTGTCTGTGTACATTGTTACTTTTTTAGTTGTCATTTAATATGAAACAATTCCATACTTATGTGTTTCTACAGGCTCACTATCTGTTTTGGTCACTCAGAAATCAGCTTTGTTTTCTCTTATCAAGATTCACTAGATTTCGTGTGCTCTACTGTGGGCAGACTGTTTGCTACTTGGGATCAGTATCAGAGCCACAAAATTAAATCCCGATGACTTGGAAAACTTTTCACAGGCTTTTAATAGAGTTTTCTCTCCAACACCAGGGTTCTTCCACAATTGAAAAAAGTTTCTTAAAAACACAAAATGAAAACATTGACAAATTTTCTTTCCCTTTTCTTATGGCCTTGGCTTCTCGGTATGTTGTGAAAACCAGATCTCAATCACTTGCCCTTAAAGACCCTGTGGGACTTTTTTCTGGGATCATTCACTCTAATATCCTGGATATATTCCAAAGTGGGCAACTGTGTTCTGCTCCAGGGAAAAATCTGTCACTTTTCCATGAAGTTACACTTGGATTTGTTATTTTTGTTCACATCTGTCCTAAGCTGCTGTGTCTATTTATACCACGCTGCTTACACAATTCCTTTTCACCTTAAGTGAGTGATTAGGGGTTAGCTTTAAAGAGGAAGACAGGTCTTGAATTGTACTTCCAGGAGGCCAACAAACTTCATTCTAAAGCATGGGGAAGAACTCTTCTTGAAAAACGGCTATTTCCATTCCCATTAAAGGGAGATGTTTAAAATAACAATTCACCATTACGAAGACATGAAATTGATTCGTAGTGCATAATAATCCTCTTTGCCTTTTGTCACAGACTGATGCTTGAATCTGTTAACTTTCTTGTTCTCCTTTTAGGCCTTATTCACTTTGTACCAACTGTCAGGAAAAAGAAAGTGTGAAGCAGGTAATCAGGCACTGAATTCACTTGGTAGGGCAGCTGAGTTTCGTTTTCCATGTTGTCAGTGACCTGATGCATGCAGGATCATTTCATTAGAAAGCAGGGCTCTGTTCTTCCCGCTTCAGGATTTCTATCCATAAACCATGAATAATGGTGCTTTAGTATCATTATTTATCATTAGTAAAATGATACTTGCTTAATGTTCTTCTGTATACTTTCTGTTGACCAGCTGCTGTGTACAAAACTACCTTTGTCTCTAAAACACTTTTTGATCTGCCAGCATAAAGTGTTTTTGACACCTCTATAGGGGAAATATGGTATAAAAATATGCACTGATGCAAGGAGGAAGGTACTGCTGCATAAACTTTCAAGCACATTTTTGATATTACAAACCTAGATGCCTGATTTTTGTAAGCAATGTCTTTACATCTGCTTCCAAATCTGCTTCATCTATTGGCTTTTGATCTTTAACTTGCCATTGTATTCCTATCATTTGGCAGTAGAGACCTGATAAACTATTCTGTGTGTTGATAGGTAGCTATCACAAAAAATGACACATGTCCGACCCTGTCAAGATTAATTCCGGGAGTAGAAATGTCTAGATTGTATGGCTACATTGGAGATTTTTAAAATGTTGGAGAAAGGTTCTGTTTACAGCAAAATAAGGTTTTTTTTTTTTCTTTCCACTTAAGATATTGAACAGTTAAGTGAAGAAATGAGAGATGGCCTCAGGCACCTTGCACAGACATTGCAACTGTATTTGAAAACAGAGATCCAGGATGCGTCTTGTTTGTCACCTGCAGTTGATTTTTTTCAGATCTTCACAAAAGTAAGTGTTAAAATGCAGTTGCTTGACAACTCATAAATTATCCTTTCCTTGTGTTCTTGATTTATTTTTGAATGGGAGTTCAGTAGATACATTCAAAATGTGATATATGACAAAGCAAAAGCAAACTATTTATTTCTTCTGTTCAGCCAGAATTTAAGCAGAAGTATAGCTTCTTTGTAATTGTAACACTTCAAAATTAAAGCAGCAACCAGAGGATATATCTTCTTTTCCCTTTTAAAAATGTCTTGTTGAAGCTCTTGTGGCAAGGGGGAGAAAGGGGGGAAGTTGCATTAAGACCCCAAAATGTTCACAAACAAATGAGTCAGTCAACCCACGAAATCTTTCAACAAATACGCACGCTGTGTTATCTGGTTCAGGGAATTTGCCCAGCTGAAGTTAAAGCCAAGTATCAGATGATGATCACTGCCTAACCAGTTTGAACTGAGTTGCAACTTGTAAGAGATTCTTTACAAATGTTGTTGCCTTCTATATAGTAATAAGCTTAAGATAGGGAATGGCTGTGGTGGCTTCACAGGAGCAGTGTGATGATAGCTCAATGTTTTTGAGCACTGGTGAAGAACATAAAGAAGCTTTTTAAATCTTTTATGTGCACATATGCACAAGCATCTACACGTATGTGCACCTCCTCTTCTCTCCCACATATTTATCAAGGTGATGCAAGGTGGACATCAAGGACAGAATAAGCCAAGACTCCCCGGCTTCATATCCCGTTAAATGGAAAACTGTGAATGCTCCTGTTAATGACAATATTCGTCCCACTCTGGCTTTTCTGTCTCAGAGATACTTGTAATTCAGCATATTCGTTGTGTTAACTGTGAACTTGTCCCTACCCTATTCAATGTACTGGAAAGTTTATATTGCTTCCCCCACCCCCACCTTCTTTCCCTTGTCTTCTGGCAGTTCAGAGGCTCTCAGATTAGCAAAGTAGGTCTCATTTCCTTCTGTTCATGTTACCGAGAGTGTATGATAGTCTGGCCTAGGAAGACTGTGAGCAAATGACGTTGAACTGCCCTGGATACATATGCTTCATATCGGTAATAATAATAATAATTGATAGAAGGGTCAGAAAAATGTGACTGAACAGGTGAGCTGGTTGGGAGAAAGGAGCTGCCAGCTATGTAACACCCATATGCTTTACATATGAGAAAAATTGGTATCTTGTTCAGAGTCCTGTCAAGCACAATGCTTCTTGGAAAGCTCTGCTGTCACTCTAATTTTTCATGTGGTAGTTTATAGCCTTCACAATTTGGTTGTCAGATGAGTGTCTTATGAAGTATGGCATTATATTAAAATATCACTTTTAATGTAGCAGCATGTGTTTTCTGCCACTCCCATGGAATGTTTTTGGAAGATAAGCTGAATGTCAATGGAAAAAAAAACATGTTTTTTTTTTTTTTTCTTTTTTCCCTTAAGCTGAATAGGGATGCTTTTTCCTAGCAGGTAAAATTTAAGGCTTTGGAACTGTAAACCCTGATAAAAGACTTATGTGGTCTCTTCTCTGTAGCATAACTCTAAAAAAGACCAGCTGTTATGACTTTTCTGTGTGGTCATAGAATAAAGAAATACTACAGATACATGACTTCAAGATGCAATCTTGTTTTCCCAAACTTTTTCAGCATTCCTTTCAAGTTCAGTAGGTGCTTATTCTAACATTGAACTTCTTTGGATCAGTCCTTTCATTGCAGGCCATAAAAAGATCTGATCAAAGGTCATTTTTTTATTGTTTGATGCTGGATCCTCAAGAAGGAAAATAAGCAGACAGCCAGACAAAAGGGGAAAATGGTCCTGCAGCGAGATAACTGATTTCCAGATAATTCTTGGTAAATCTCCAACCCGATTTAGGTCAAAAGAGCTTCTCAGAAGCTCTTTTAAACAGTCCTCCTTCTCTGCTGGCCACTGCTCTTGTCTTTGTGAAAATTAATTACAGTTTTATTCACTTGCCTGTGACACTCAATGGACAGAGTTCCCTTGAATTCAAACTTGTGGGAACTTCCTATCTAAAAAAAAAAAAAAAAAAAAGTATTCCTTCTTTTCCATGGGAACAGAATTCCACCCCAATGTATTTTTAGTTTCTGTAAGACCTGTGAAAAATATACCGGATGATGAGGGGTTTCAGAGGGGAATATACCTTCTTTTCTGACAGTGTTGCCGTTTTACTAGACAGTTTGCTTTTGTATCAACTGTCCTTTGAGCTAGAGTTAGATTTTTTTTTTTCATTCTTGCTATCTGATCACTCTTTGGAAGTGCCAGTTTATTTAACGTGCCATTTATCAAGGTTGTGACTGTTTTTAAATTCTGATCCTCAGTATTAAACAGAATTATCTGCAGCTAATTACATGATAAGGCTTTAACTCCACTGAGACATTTTCTAATGTCAAGATAAATTTTTGACACCGTGATTTTATGGTTTAATGATGTTTCCATAACCTTGAGATAGAATCAGTCCTTGCTTTTTTTATTCTTCAGCTTTTACTTATATGTGTGAGGACGTGGCCTGGAATTCTGTGAGACATTTAATGGATGCAGAATAAAGAATTGATTTTTTTTTTTATGCATTTATGATTCTTGATGTAATAGCAGACAGAATCATATCAGCTAATGAAGACATTGGATAACATCTGTACCTATTGTGATGGCTATAAAACTGTGACTTCACTGACTGGAATCAGGCCTAAGATGACTTTTTTTTTTCTCTTCAGGTGAAGACTTTGTGTCTTGCACAATATTGCAACTACTCGTGTTATGTCAGATTTGAGCATTTTTGAGCATTTTGAAGTTTTCTGAAAACTTTTTTTTTCAACTAATAAGAGATTCTCGTGTTAGATAAAATGGTAGTCATTTTAAAGGTCTCCTAATTTCAGATACATTTATAACAATATTAATATTTGTGAGATCTCTGTTATTGGATAACAGTAAGGTAAAATCCAGTGATAGTTCATGAAGTGTAGCACAGCAGACTTCTGAAGCAGTTTAGTGATCTTGAAACCCTTTCTTTTCCAAAAAAATTCTGTTTTAAAAGGATGTCTTGAGTTGAAAGAGTTGGTAACAAAATTCTGGGAAAAGGATGCTGGATTGAAGAGTCTTGAGAACCCCAGAGATAAGAAGTGATACTTTATTCCTGAAAAAGGAATCTGCCTAATTTTTCTGTTGAGCAAATTTTGCTTTCTGGACATTGGCTTTAACTGTATGTGGGGTGTTAGGGAATAGAGAGAGAATTTTTAGTTTTCTGACAATTTTCCTCTTTCTTACAGTTCCAATCTTGAAACTCCTTATGAGCAGACTCTACTTTGAAAGGAGATGTGCTGCTTTCACTCAGCTCACTAGAGAGGTCACACACCTGAAGATGTGGGAGCTGAATATGCTTCTTTATACGGGTGGTGTACTGCCCACCACCCTCCTCTCAGGAGCTATCCTACTCTTTCAGGTCAGCTTAAAGTTGATGCAGCCCAATGCTAGAGTAAAAGCAGATCAAAGTAAGTGCAGAACTGCAGATTGAGGACAGGATTAAAGTCAGTATCCATATGCATTGAAAACATATGTGCTTTTATATGTCAGATTAATTTCTTTTTTCTACCTCATTTTTTTGGTGACATTTGTGAGGTTGAAATTAAAGTGAAGACAAAATACAAGTTTGCTGCATGCTAGTCTTTGTGTGCTCACCTCTGAGTACTCAGCTTTAATTGAAAGACTGTCTGTCTGTTGGTGCTGTTGCAGTAATTGATTTTATTTTTAACTCTGAAAGTTAGGAGGCTACTGTGAAGGGCAGAGGTACATCCCTGAAGAGACAAAGTGCCCTGGTCCTTTTGAAGTCCTTTTTAAGTCCTTTCTGGTTTTAATTCCTCCTGTCAAAGTTTAAAGATATTATGTGTGTTCTTCTAAGTTTCCAGTACTTAGTGTTTATTCCACTCACTGCTTTGAGAGGGCTTCTTTTCAACATAAAGGGTATTATTACCAATTAAAAAAAATCTTGTTAAAGATGTTTTGGTATGAATGTGCATAGGTAGAAGAGAACTGGGAGTTGAGCAGTGTCACCTTAGTCTTTGTGAAGTCTGAATACTAAATTATGGAAGTCTGTCTGGGTATCTTTTTAAGTGCAAGTTGAAGGACGTTGCCTCAGTGATATGACTGGAAAGAATATGCTTGATCTTCACATTCTTCCCCCAGATCTTACAGGTGTCCAGTAGCGTATGTTGTCTTAGGAGACCTGTGAAGACATGATACATCTACCTGATCAAAATATTCTTTAGCGGCACTTTTTTTGAATCTTACTCTTAAGATTCACTACTAGTTAATGTAGCAATCCACGTTAGTGGGAAAATGAAAGTGGTTTGTGTTGTCAAAAGAAATATGAGGATAAAGTGAAGAATAAAGTTATGAGCAAGTAAAGAACTGTTAAAGTCATACAGGTGAAGTTTGGTTTCTGGTGCCAGGTTTGCTAATCTAATTAACTCTGTATGTACTTGTTCAGTTTCCTTATGATTAAGAGACCATAATTTTATCTTTCTGGAGATGACAAAAGTGTTTGTTTTTATCCATCATTGGTATTTGTGCAATTCAAACCTAATGTATATTGCTACCATATCTCATGCAAACTTCTGTGTTTATGTAAATTGAGGACCAGGCCAGTACTGACAATTTTATTTTTAGCCCAGGAATGTATTTTGCAAAAACTTTTTCATTTTTATAGTATTTTTTCCTTATAATTTCTAAAATCTTGTGATTTTTAAAAATCATTATACCTGAAATAGTAGTGGCTAAGCCTAGGAACTCAACACAAATTTGTGTTAATGTCAATCTTCTTGACCCTTATTTTAGAGTTGGTGGGAGTTATACCCGTTCATGAAACTATATTGGAACCATTTTCTCTGACTATTTCCATTTTAAAGTCTATTTAAAGTCTATTCTTTTAAGGAAAGAGGATCTTTCATAAGTACAGGGAGTAAAAAAAAAATAATCAGGAGGTTGTTTTGTTATGAGGAAAGATAGGACGGTTCTTGGGACTATTTAACAATATATTACTTGGTCTGGGATCAAAGCATTGTCTGCCTGGTATCTCTTGCTCCCCAACAATTTTGCTACTCTTTAAAGAGTAGGAGTAAGTAAAAAAATCTGAAGTTGACCTTCTTTTGCCTCTGCCTGTAATTTTGGCATGTTTTTTAAATGGCAATAATGTTTTTCACTTGCATACTGCTTCTGATAAGGCATAAGAAGAACTTAAGAAGATTTAGCAATGATTATGTATAGTTTTCTTCTGGGCAGACTAATATTACTTCTAAGGAAGAAAATTAAGGTTAACAGAGAACTGTTGTATAGCTGTCTTTTCATAAGAGGCCTATAGGGCAATCAGGACTATATCATATCTCTCCTGCTTCACAGTGTAGCAGTCACACTCTGTTGCTTGTTTCCACAAGGAAGCAAAAAGTAAGTGGAACAAGAACAGTTGTGAATAGAGTCTCCGTCTTCAGTTTTATCTTTTTAATTTTGCAGCAATAGCTCTCTACTACTGCTAAGGTTCTTACTACCTTTGTTTAACTAGGTGTTTTTTCTTAAAGTCAGGATTGAAGAGGAAGTAGAAAACCTTGAGCATCAGTTTGGGAAGCAATTGTGTAAATAGAAATTAAAGAAAAAAATTATTAAAACCAAATATAAAACGGGAAGAAATATTGCAGCAGTACTCTAGAGTGAGGGTGCTAAACAGTCTGAAAAGACTCCTCACTACTTCATCAAATTAAAGTTGCATCTTTATAAGAACTGATTTTTGCATAGTATTTTCTAGGTTTAGTTATTTTCCTGTTATTTCCCCATTGAATTATTATTTGGGGAGATAATTTTCCATAGCAACTATCTTAATTCTTAAGTAAGAATAGTTACCTTCAAGAGCAATAGAGTATGGTACCAGATCATGACACTACGCTTTAACCATCCTATCTGATTTTACATTGGAGCAATGTGGCTACATTTTAAAAATAAAAACTTTTTCTAAAGAGCTTGGGGCCATGAAAGTAAGACTATAATTTGTTTGGTCCTCTAATTTAGTTTTTGTGTGCTCCATCTGTTTTGCAAACAACCTGTAATATAACAAACATCAGGTGTAGAAAACAGGATAGAAGAGTTCTAAAACAAGCAATGGTTGGGTAGGATTTGTAGTAATTTGGAGCAGAGTCTGTCTGGAGATCTGTGACTAACAGTGTTCCCCAGGGGTTGATTTTGAGTCCGGTCTTGTTTAACATCTTCATTGATGACCTTGATGAGGGAATAGTGTCCACCCTCAGCAAGTAGCCGATGGAACAAATCTGGGAGGAGTGGGGGACACACAGGAATGGACACGCTGCCATTCAGCGAGACCTGGACAGGCTGGAGAGCTGGGCATTGAGGAACCAGATGAGGTTCAATGAAAGCAAGTGTAGGGTCTGGCACCTGGGAAAGTACAACCACAGGTATCAGTACAGGCTGGGGGATGACCTACTGGAGAGGAGCTCTGCAGAGAAGGACCTGGGGGTCCTGGTGGATGACAGGTTGTCCATGAGCCAGCAGTGTGCCCTGGTGGCCAAGAAGGCCAGTGGGATCCTGGGGTGCATTAAAAGTAGTGTAGTCAGCAGGTCGAAGTAGGTGATCCTCGCCCTCTACTCTGCCCTGGTCAGGCCTCACCTGGAGTCCTGTGTCCAGACAGGGATCTCCTGGAGAGAGTCCAGAGAGGCCACAAAGATGATGAAGGGCCTGGATCATCTGTCCTGTGAGGAAAGACTGAGTGAGCTGGGACTGTTCAGCCTTGAGAAGACTGAGAGGGGATCTCATCAATGTTTATAAATATCTGAAGTGCAGGAGACAAAAAGGAGATGACCAACCTCTTTTCAATGGCCTGTGGGGACAGGACAAGGGGCAATGGCCACAAGTTAGACCACAGGAGGTTCCGCACCGATGTGCAAAAGAACTTCTTCACAGTGAGGATGACAGAGCACTGGAACAGGCTTCCCAGGGAATTGTGGAGTCTCCTCTGGAGACATTCAAGACCTATCTGGATGCCGACCTGTGCAACCTGCTCTAGGGGAACCTGTTTTGGCAGGGGGTTGGACTTGATGACCTCTGCAGGTTGCTTCCAACCCCTACCATTCTGTGATTCTGTGTGTGGTAGAAAAGAAAGTTTTGGTTTTGGAGGGCAGGGGTGTGGAAAGAGGGAAGTGTTTTTTTTTTTTTTTTTAAAAAAAGAGGTTAGTTCAGCTCTGATTGAAAAGCATAAGCTTCTACAAAAGCTTTACTGCCTAAAGTGGGACAAGGAGGTGGTGTGTGTGGGGGAATGTGTGTATAATTCTTGTTCAGTTGACCCTTTTTGTGTCATGCTGTGTTGGAAGTAATAAGTCAAAAAGGTGTCTGGAGAAAAAAGAAAAGGCAGGGTAGTGTAGGCTCTTTTGCAATTCTCATCATATTTTTTTTTAAGCTTTTTTTCCCACTCCCTCTGGTTTGGATGTAGAGCTATAACAGTGCTGTGCAGGAGTGAAAAGGACCCCAGTGGCCAAGGACTTAATTACCATTACTTTGCCTAACACTGCTCAGAGCATATCCACGAAACACAGTGCTTAAAAAGTGAATGGACTCTGACATGTGATACACATCAGTCTTCTTTCTGGCACCCTTATGGAAGTGATGGGAAACATCAGGACAAAAAGCTTTAGTGGTTGTGGCAACTGGAGTACATGTGTAAAAAATATGTGGGATGAGGCACCTTCTATGTTTAGGCAAAGCCAGAATGGAAAAAGGACATGGAGATCTTTAGTAAAGATCTGAGTAATAAATGAAAAACACATCCTTTATCATCGATTTTAAAAGCCTCTAATTAGGGAGGATAAGCCTCATAACTGTTTGTAATGCTGTTGGCAGCAAACTGTTCTATCCTTGTCTTCAGGATGACCTGCGGTGGGGTTGCTTAAAGCATTTTTACTTGTTTGTTTTGGCTGTGAGCAGAGCTAGAATTCTGTGTGGCAGGATTATTAATCAGCTCTGAGACTTGTATAACATGTTTAATAGATGAAAAGGCTAAAAATTGTTTTCCTTCCAGAACGGTGTTGGAGTAGATTGATAGTCTGTTGAAAAATGTCATGGTTTTTGAATGTAGCAGGAGGAACCACGTATTTGTGCTGTTACTGTTGACTTACTGTTAGCTGCTTTAGAGTCTCTCTGGAAATGAGGATAACTTTGTCTAAGATACCTTCTAGAGCTAAATAGCAGATACAGTCCAAGTATCAACAGAAGGTGAGACAACTTCTGTCATAAGCATTTCAGTGGCTGTCAGTTAATTGATAACTACCTATGTGACATTAAGTCCTTAAAAGTGTGTTTGCTCCCTATTTCCTGTATATTTTTCTTTCACTAACACAGTAATTGTGATATTAAAGTCCTTTCGGTGTGTCCTGTTTCCTTACAACTACTCGTAAGTTTCATATGATGGAGATAAGATGAAGAAACAACAGTCACACTGGGTCAGGCTCACAGCTGAATTGATCCACTATGCTGCGTGGGTGAGCAGCAGTCACTAAGTTGTAGCACTGACACACTATGAGCTTCCTTGAGGTCCCTTAGGTTGTACCACAGTAGCCTAAAGCTGACAAAGTCTAATTTGGACAGTTTCTTGGCACGGCAGCAGGTATAGTGACTGGTAGGAGATACCAGGGAGCAAGGCACAAGAACTCTGCGACTGATGGGTGTGATGATTTGTCATAGCTTTCTTGCTTGCCTTTCCCTACATACCTGTCTTGGAAGTTCCCATGCTGTCCTCAGGTTGGCTAGCACAGTCATATCCAGGAACATTTCCTTCACGAGCTCATCTCATGTGAATTAGGGATTTCTTTCTTTCTTTTTTTTTTTTTCCTTTCATACCCATCCTTTTCCTCTTGTTTGTATAAATATCAACTAGATTTTTCATACATCAATTAATTGCACTACTTCTTACAGATCCTTTGAAACTTCCTGTACTCATTGTGTGCTTTTTGAAATTTCAAATATGTGTGCTCAGATGTGTTCCAAATGTCTCAGATCCTGCAGATGATGGATTTGAACATACCTCCCTTCTGATTTTCAAGTAATTGTGGGCTGTTCCTAAGGCTTTTATAATTGCTTTTGAAAATTTAGGGGTATTTTTCTAATTTAAAATAGAAAAAACACAGGATTAAATCTTCCTTCTATCTTCTGTTCCAGAAGAACATTTTTCAATCTGTCAATGAACCTTGTGCTTTGCCTGTACTCAGAGTATAAAATTCATCTTTCTTCCTCCGTTACCTTCAAGGCCAAGGTTTTACTCAACTTTCAGAAGTAAACTGGATCATAAACCCACTCATTGATGGATATGTCTGTGCATCACTGAAGTCAGACTTGTCTACACTCACCGTATAAATACACAGGATATGGCTATGTGTACTAGTCTAGGTAGAAGTGGCAAAGTGTCATCCTACTGGTTTGTCAGCATTCACTCAGTGTTGTGAGTCAAAAAGACTTCACCTGTTTGGGCCCTTAGCTTGTGAAGGAAGTAAAGAAAGGAGAAAAGGGCACAAATTGTTTACTGTCTGTGACATCAGTTTCCTCTACTAAACAGACATTCTATAGACTAAATAATGCTGACATGTTTCTCGTTCTGTAGTCATTTCAGCCTTACTGTTTAAGCTTGTACTCAAATTAAAAAACGTACAGATTTCAAACAAAAATTTGCAATATGTGCATTTGTGCTGACAAATCTTTTGAAGAGTCATTTTTGCTTTTATACTTTATGGAGTAGTAGAAAGTAAAATTCTGTAAACCGGCTGAGTGCAAAAAGCTCTTGTAACAGTATGAAATCGCTGATTTTACTTTTAAAGTTACAACATTTTGATTATTTTTTTTTATGTTTGGGTTTTTTAACTTTAGACAATATCCATTATCCTAGTGATACTTTGAGTAGCATAAATCTCAGATGAGCATCTCTGAGAGATTTCACTTCCCTGAATTTTGTAAATTGTCGCGGTGAGCCAGAATCAGAGACATTTACTCATAGAGTTATCGTATCTGTTCCGATTTATTGCTAGTTAGTAGTTCATTTATATAGGTTTGTTCTTAAGCGTAATCATACAGGATTGGATAACATCTTGGTTTTGCAAGTAGTGATTGGTTAAGCATTACGTAGGTTAGTATCTTCTGTTATGGCTTGGTTACAACCTATCCGAGGGTCCAGGCCCAGGTGTTCAGCCTCCTGTTTTCCTCTAGTGTTCAGCCACAAGGTCACGCTGACCTGATAACATACATGCTGTTCCGCTCACTCAGCACTTCGCTTCAGGCCAGAGATACTCTGCAGCATCGTGGCCTTGTGCTGCTAGCCATCCCCCAACAATAAATAATGGTGAAGATATGTTTTCTTGTGCCTTAAGTGAAGTATGTATATTGTTTTATAAAAAGTTATATATTGGCTGAAGAAGCAACTTGTCTTGAGAATGTAATGATAGTATTGGAATTTTTGTGGACTTGGATTAATGATAGATAAGTCCAATAGCATTTGTTATCTAAATTATATAGGAACCTTATGTTTCTCACTTCGCAGAAATTTTTCCCATTTAAACTAACTTTTTAGACATATCAGACAATCAGCTAGTAATTTTTTAGTTAAATTGTGATTCATTTGACTGAAAAGCCACAATTTTAAAAACAAGCTTTACTGGTAAATCTTAGTGTGCAGCACTTCACCCGTTTGCTCTCATCCTGTCACTTTGTCGGCGGTGATACTTAGGACCAAAATTTGTACTGCTACTTGCATGATGTAACTAGGCTGACTCCAAGAGCAGCTACTTGTAGATGGCAGGAATGTCAAAGAGAACACTTCAGCTTGTTGTCTTAATACCCTTGTATCTGTTAAAAAAGGAGTATGTGCATTTAACCATCTCCTGGAGAAAGATTTTTATTTGAGATGAAGTAGCAGTGGCTGTTGAGAATTGCAGGAAGCTTTGTACCATTGTCTTCAGTATGAGTGAACCACATGGTGTAGCAAATAGAAACAGTTTGGGGTAATTGAGTTCACTCTGATTTTTAAAAAGTGTTTTTTCCCACTTTAACTTGTCACAGTTCCCCTAAAGACGACTCCACTTAGTGAAGATGTTAATGGATATGTCTTCTATCCTTTATCTACCTAACTGTCCTTGTAATATATTGTTGTGGCACAAAGTTAGGGAATATAACAACCTGGAAACAGAAAACACTCTGTAACCGCAGGATCACGGACAACATTAATGGTTATTTGGAATACATGGATCCTCTTGGAAGCAGTTGAATTTAAGTAGATGTGCTGATGTCTCAGTGGCAGGTGGTATCATTAGAGAAGGAATCATAGTATATGCTCTCGTGTAGAAAGACAAAAGCAAATCTGTATGTAGGTATGAGATCAAAGACATATCTCCATAACCACACAAGTTGTGTAAATACAGAGTAACTCTTTCAAATGAATAGAGATGTCTCTGGTAGCTTGTATGTTCTAGAAGAGGCTGATCCATTGATGCAGTTTTGCTGGAAGAGGGAATTGAAGGAGCTGGGAGTGTCCAGAGCTGTGAACAGTATGTTGTCAGCGAGGGATTTTTGATCATGAAGCAGCCTACTGTTTAGGAGAAGAGCAGGCATATGCACATCTGCTTTCCAAGCATGTTGCTGCCAGGTGTTTTTCTTTGAAAGTCTTTATCTGCTAATCAAGGATTTGTACTGCAAAGAACAAAATTATGCTGACAAATCTGCCCATGATGATTAAAAACAAACCAACTAATCCAGTTTAATAAGTCCACAGTTGCATGGTTTCTAGTAATTCTTTTTACTACTACCTAAATATTGTAGGTTCACAAGAAATTAAATCTAAAAATTCAGTTTTCTGGTCACTCCACTTCTAGATGAGAGGGGTGAGGGAAATGTGTGGTGTCTTCAGAAAGGCCTAGAAAAACAAGCACGGTTATTAGGGAAGAACATGAGGTTTTCCAGTTAAGTTAAAGGCAGCATTTGAGCACCGTTGTTTACTGCCAGAGCATCTCTTGATTATTTGGGATGAGAAAACAGCTATTTGCAGAAACTTAAGTGGATGTGCCTGAATGTGAGAAATGGAGCTGATGAGGGGAGAGTGTGCTGGTGGGTTTCCAGTCTTTTGTGCAGTTCATCACATTTTGTGTTATTTTAATAGTGTCAATCTGTATACACAGAGAAGTTGTGACTATGTCACCACATGCTTTTAATCATTCTGTCTTGCTGATACCCGTTGGAATGGAGTTCTATTGCCATTGTGTAGTCAAAGGAGATTGCCATGGAGTATATTTTTACATTGCTGAGGTGGTGGATAGACAGATGAAGCTTGCGGGATCAAACAAACGGATATAAACAGTAATTTGTATTTATTTAGTGCCTTCCTCTGAACTGTTTAAATCCACAGTGCTCCCAGTCAGCTTTCCAAAGTGGAAAGGTATGACTATGTCATATCCTGTCTTCCTGTGACAGTTGGTATTTAATTCACCTAGGATTAAGTGGGGTGGGGAATGCTTGATTGTCTGATGATAGTTCTGTAATTACTACTGCTAGCGATTAGGAATCTCCTTGGATCTCATTTAATGATTTGTTTTCATATAGTAGTATGAAATAAGGCACGTAGCTGCAGTATGGCAAAGTTTCTTCTGGTGTCCAATCTTTTAATTGAATAATTGTTGTATGACTCCCACCAGTTCAATAGGGAGGTGATAATCGCCTTGGTTCTTTACTGCAGAAAAAACCCTCTTGTACACTACTACAATTTCATCTGTCTACCTTAACCTGTCACTGTAATACTGCTAACAGAAGTACTCAGTAAAGGAGAAGCCCTGAGTAGATGAATGTTCTTGCCACTCTTTAGAATCACAATTGCTCAAAGCATTTGGAGGACATTCAGGAGAGAGGGCAGGTTTGCAAGCAAATAATATTGATGAAATTCATGTCATGATAAGATTGGAATTTAGAATAATAAGACACAATGGCTTTGATTTATTGTTCCAAGTAAAATTGAGTTCTCAGAAAAAAAATCCAGTAAAAGATCTAAGTATGGGATCCTACAAAGTATGTTTGGCCTTTTAAAATTCTGTTACTAACTTAGTTTAAATATTTAACTTTGCTCTTCTCCCACTGTTTTTATAACTAAGTCTAAATGGAAAGAAAACCAATATATTTTTATATCCCAAATGCCTGAAAGGTTTTTAAAGCTCAGAGATAATTTTACATAGCGATGCTTGTCTACTATTCTGGCCAAAATGGCAGATTGGTTTGCAATTCCAGCTTACTTTCTCTGAATTTTGAGAGGTAGGACTGATTTCTGCAAGCTCTGCTTTTGTTTACACATTCAAAAATTTTACTCTAGGAAGATTAGTTGTGGCAGACTGCATTATACCCGTGCAGGTTTTTTCATCCTCAGGATTGAGTGTAGCTTTTTCTTGACAAAAGGCAAGCAACAAGAGCTGCTACCAGTGGTAATGTGCTATATGGATCTTTAGGAAGTCTCCAAACCCCCCAAAATTCAGAATCCAACCTCCCCGAGCTGGACCCTCAAGTCTCATGTGCCAGGGGATGCTTTTGTGCCATCTACTAGTGTTTTCTAGGTAAAGTCAAACTGGAATCTTCTAGGTCATGCAAGACTTCTGTATGTGTGGGTTTCTCAGAAGAGTACATGTGAATTTTGAATCCCTAAAAAATGGCCTTTAAAACTGTCATGAAGCTTGATCTTATGCCAGCACACTTTGAAAATACTATTTTTGTTGTGTTAAGGTACTCAGCATCTTACAGAAGTGCTAGTCTACTTCAGAAGTTAGGATGAGAACTACTTTTTAAACTATCTATATCTCATGAAAACGCTTGCTTTCTGATGCTTCCAAATGGGTGTGACAAATCTGCTTCCTCTCTTCTTTTCCTTTTTTTTTTTTTTTGTTTGTTTCTTCAAACTGTGATGGAACCTGTAATTAAAATATAAAAAGTTGCACTGGAAAATGAATTATGACTTTACCTTTAGAATAGCACTGGATTTTGTAGTTATGGGTACATTTTTGTTTCTAGAAGAGTAAGATGTACTTGGAAATGCAGAAGACTGCTCCAATACTCTTTTGAGATACCTGTCCTTGATTAGCTAATTGAATTGGTGATGTTACGTTATTGTGCCAAGCTATCATTGATAGCTTCTTTTGAGAAAGAAAATGTGCTCATTTTCTGCCTCATTTTGAAGTTGAAATGTTGCCCAAATTAACTCTTGTGCATCTTATTTTTTGAGTGCTTGGTGGTTCTGTGACTAAATAACTGGGAAAAGCATAAAAGAGAGCTAGGGTTCACCCATGTAAAATTATATGGTGTGGTATAAAAGGCATCCTGCAACAGAATTTGGTTATGCAGTTATTTGTATTAATGGACTTTACTCATGAACAGTTATTTCAGATATGTTTCTGGTAGTTGGTAAGTTAAAAGAAGCAATTACTTTTTATATCTTCTAATGTGAGGCAAACTCCTTGACTGATATCTTGTATTATAAGCTTCAACAGTTGTTACCAACAGCCTGCCTTTCTAAACTAAATAGCTTTTGGGTCACACTGAAATACTCAGAAGGAAATTCTTTTAATAAATAAGGTCTTTTGGGGATTTCTGGTACTCACTTGAATATAAGAATCTGTCCCTACTTAAGATGAAAAGTTGTTGGAATTAAATACAAAAATTATTTGTTTTTTACTTATTTCCCGGCAAATGAAGAATGAGGTTTTAATATGACAATATCAGTAAAATAAATAATTACACTTTCTAATTTTTAAGTGTGTTATTTTTATTATTCCAGAGGTTCTGCCTTAGGCACATGAAGGGTCAAGGCTAGGATGATGATGATACTGTTGGAGTGGTAGGCTTATTACAGAATTCCAAAGCCCTTTAAAGAGATGTGTATTTCAGCTGAAACACACCATCTTCTTTGCAGAACAGGGACATTGTGGTACTTAAAGCTACATATACAGCTTTTGTGTTGCTGCTTTTATTGAAAAGGTTTGGCACTCACCTTGGACCTAATTGACTTTCTCTTGGTTCTGCCTAACTGCAGCCTTGTAATACCATACTTAGAGAAAGAAGTGGATCCTCTGGGAATCGCTCGCTGTGGGAAAGCATTGTTGCAAGCAGAACAGATCCATAGGCAGGAGTAACTCTTAGGAGCTAGAAAGGATTGAAAAGAGCAGAGTAGGCAATCCAAAGGTTATTTGAGCAAGGTTAAAAAAGAGGACTTTTCATATGGTTCAGAATAAAAATGCATTTCACTACAGCACTTATTTTCTCTTGCAGTGTTACTGAATTACCAGAAAATCCATCATATAAATATTAGCATTTATAACTGTTTTCTACTCATTTTTTGTGAATGCCACCCCATGTGTGTCAAAAGACCAGTACATTGAGATAAAAAGAAGGTATGAAAAAAAGATCAATTTATCTTTCCTGTGGTTAGATATCAGCCAAGTGCTTTCGTGAAGACAATGTTTAGCATCTAGGTCCAGACAGGACATGATGCAGAAATTTTCAGCAAAATCCCTCCTGAATTTTATGGCTGCTGTCAAGTTATTTCTGCCCCTTTAAAAGTATGTAATCACATACGACGCGATGTGACTTTGAACATTTAAAAATGTATTGTTGACTTTTAGTGGAAACTGAGCTAGAAGGCGGGAAATGTTGATCACGTGGGATGTGATCTAGGATTGAATTGTTCACGTTTTAATCCCTTTTGGCATTCTGTATTTCTCTGAATTCTTCTTTAATGTATACAAAACACAGCCAAGAATAAGTTCAGTACAAAATTACTGGTATTTCTGTGTAGGTAAGGCATTGTCAGGAAAACTAGTTGTGACTACTGGGCAACTACAGGGTTGGTTGAGACTGCCCTTGGAAATCTGGATTCAGTAGGTTACTGTGCATGACTTCAAATCTGGCTCTCTTTCTGGCTTTCTTTAAAGGGGTGTTGGTTTTGATAGCGACTTTTCCTTTTTTCATTAGACACAATCCATTTTGATAGATGAGTTTTCAACCTCATTTGTCCTTGTTGAGAAGGGTCTACATCAACTTCTTGCAGACCAATTTCAGTTGTATCGAATAACATGACTTGTGTTTAAATGCTGCCTTGAGAAACGGCTTTGTTAAGGGGACCCTATTTGTTCCCGTTGCTAAACCATTTGAAAGGGGTAAGATTAGTTCACAAGAGAGCTCTGGTGTCTCCAATGGCTTGTTAATATATACTTTAGAGCTGAACTTGGTCAGTGTGTTGTGATCTAATAATTTTTATTCAGTGATTTACTTTTATAATCATCATAATTTTAAAATACTGTTATTTGTAAGATTGATATTTTCTGAAACTTGAACTTTAAAAAAAGGTTTCAAGTCTGTCATAGAGGAGGGTGTTTTTTTTCATTTCAGTTAGGAAAATGTTAATTGTTAAGATAAGCGTAGAAAAGCAAGAAACCATTTGATGCACTTGGGGGAAAGGAGCAAGAAAGGCAGAGCTAAGGGGTAGGTGGCCTTTTCCTATTGTATTTCAGTTATCTTCAGAGATATCAGATCAATGAGAAAAGAGATGAAGTTCTAGTCACAGTCGCATTTTTATCTAGCATTTCACAGCAAATGCGATAACCATTTCGATCAGATCCAAAATTCACAGTCATTTAAAGGAGAAGAACAATTTTGCACTTAAACAGTGAAGTGTTTTGAATGTGGAAGTCTTCCCTGGCTTGGTTACTGTACTGAATAGACCAAGAGATTTATGAGATTCTGAAATGCTACAGAATATTTTAAATTCATTTTACTCTCAAATATTTTGGATTGCTTGGTACAGAGTAAATCTAATCAAACCTGAATATCTTGTTTCTGTTTTCCTGTAACATGGGAATGGTTAGATCTGTGCTGATTTACATTGGTTAAAACTATGGAAGACAAATAGCACTGATAATATAAAACACTACCTCTGGCTTGCAGTGTCCTTGAGAAGCAGATCAGTGGAGCCTTGGAGACCATATAAACAAATTTCCAACCATAGTAGTCCTTGCCATCTTCTATGTTTCCTTTGACTCCTGCTGCTGGCTGCTTTAGAGACACGCTAAAAGGCTTGATAGACTTGAGTCTCCACTAGTGGAGACATGGGTTGTTCTTAAGGACTCAGGCAGCTGAGCAGCTCCTGTTGGGTGAAGGGTAGCCCTGCTGTCCACTGAGAGTTTGCGGCAAGGGTGCAGGCACCAGAGAAAGTTTCAGGTGTGGGCCAGGTGGCGGCTCAGCTCTGCAGCTGCTAGGAGTAACTCCTGAACGTTAAGCAGCAGTGCTTCCCCCAAATTGTGGGGTGGGGAGGAATTACACACAGTTGCTGTGGTTGAGCTGTGCTGAAGTACCACAACTCATTTGTGTGTCTGAACTCTGAGCCTCACTTTCCTTGCTGTGGAAAAAGGGGAAGAAAGGGTAAGAGAAAGGAGTATAAGAGGGTGAGTAAAGGTTTTCCTTTGGTGATTTTTCATTTATTTATTTTTCTCCATATGCATGGGATCCAAGATGCTGGCTAGCTACAGGCAAGTTATGGGCTGGCACATCTGCCCTGACAGCTGTTACCTTGCACTTTGGAGTATTTTCCCTCATCAGAGGAGCCATCTGGCTGGTCTGATCTGTTATCTCTACTTCATCAGTCTTCTGTTGGTTGGGTGGAGCTGTGGGAGCTGTTTCATCCTGCATTTCTGATGCTGTGTTGCAGTTGTACTGTTAGTTGCGTGCAGATAAAAGGTAAGGCCTGAGGGAAGAAGGTAACATCAGATTTGTCACATGTCAGACTGGTGTGACTGCTGATCTGCTGATTTTCAAAAGACAGCACTGTCATTTTTAAGATGAATACATCCTTTGGCTCAAGGAATTCCAAAGGCAGAGGTTGGTGGGTGCTGGGATGGATTTATCAGTGGAAACCCCCCTCTGTATCTGTGCTGTTACTATGCCTTTTTACAAAGAATCTGGTGCAGGCCAGTGAGAAATGAGATTCTGTGCTGTGCATCAACCTTTTATTTGACCTGAAATAGGCCTTGTTATATGACGATATGTTAATCATGTTCTGTTAAATTAGAAACCTCATGATCTGTATGGAGTACCTCATGTTTTTAAAAGAAGAATGATTTTTCTCCATATTAGTGTGCAAAGCAATGTGATCTGACTTGTATTAGTTACTTTGTTCAACTGATTACTGATCCAAACCCTGCTTTGGTTAGGAGATACAACCATAAAGCCATCTTTTCACTATGTTGATACACTTGCTCTAAGGGATTCTTGAAGCTTTGTCCATTTGACACCTCTTATGTCAGTGGCTTGTGGAGCAGAAAGTTAAATAATGTATTTTTTTTATCTTTATTCTAAATCAGAGCTGATTGAGACCTACTAAGTTATGTCAGAAAAGTGCCTACAACTAAAGTAGCTAATAGTTTGCCATACTCTCTATGTCTGGGTTTTTCCCAAATCTTTTTTTTTTAAAATGCTGTTTTTTGAAATTGCATTTTATTATTGTGCTGGAGAAAGGTGAAGAGTACTCCAATAGTTAATCTCTAGCACTGCATTTAGGAGGAAAACTAAGTTAGGCTTCTGATATACCTACTGGTATTTTCACTAGTGTTCACAGGAGAGAGAACTAAAACTTCCTGGCAGAGTAAAATTAAATTTTATGCACTTTTAAATGATTTAAAAATCTTTTAAATCTGTGACATTATGATACAGGATGGATATTTAATGGAGTGAATGAAATTATAGCAATCACAGTAAGACTTTATAATGTGTCCTGGTCATTGTTGTATTTTAATATGCTCTCTCACTACCATATGAAAAATCTTTAATTGATATAAATTCAGATAGCTTTGCTGATTTTAGCTGATAGCTGTCATAATTTGCATTAGGGACTGCAGTTGCACACTTTTTTTCAAGAAACAAAGTATAATGGTCACTAACAAGGGTGCAGCTGATGAATAACGCGGATTTTATGGTCACTGGGTGGAAA
Source organism: Heliornis fulica (assembly GCA_013399135.1). Lineage (NCBI taxonomy): Eukaryota > Metazoa > Chordata > Aves > Gruiformes > Heliornithidae > Heliornis > Heliornis fulica. The sequence continues at coordinate 138,945 of VXBZ01008701.1, read as the reverse complement.
TTATCTGCATTTGATTTTTATGTGGGAAACTGAACAGTGTAATTACTTTTGTTTTGCTGGATTGATGTACAGTATGCAGCTTTCTGGATGAAATTAAAGATCTGCTAGCTAAAATATCAGCAGTTATATTTGTAAATAAGGGAATATTTCATTAAAACAGTTTTTTTTTTAATTTTTTTTAATATCACATATACTAATTGCTTTATTTTAATGTCCCACTATCTTCTTATCTTTGTAACCTGAAAACTTGGCTTTAACAGGACAAGAAAGTGTCAGGAATATTAATTCTGGTTGCTGGGTCTTTGAGAGAGGAAATTCTTAAAAAATGGACAAGAGATTATATTCAATCAGTATTAAAAAAGTTCAGCATGCAGCAGCTATTTTCCAGTTTTTCCTGCTGAAATGTCACTGTCAAATACAAAATATTCTTAATAAAGATAAAAATGAAGTATCATCAATTCAATCTTGACTGACCTTATGGAAAAGTTTCTTAAGCTAATGATATAGGGGTTTTTTTTTTGAGTTTACATGTAGCTAATATTGATATCAAGCTTTTTTGGTGTGGTTTTTTTTAAATCTAAATTAAAAATAATAAAAATAATAAAATATTATTATTAATAATAAAAATAATAAAAATCATATACCATTTCAAAGCCTTGTAAAATTTGACATTCACTTTCATATTATAGCTAAGTCAATAGTTACTGTACAGACATGCTTTTTTATGCCTCACTCACAGAAATAGCTCTTTAGAATGACCTGTGTTGCTCGTTAAAGTGGGCGAACTTTTTATTTCAAAACAGCTATTTATTGCATCATGTTGATACTCGGTAAATCACATCCTCAGTTTACCCAAAACACATATTCTCATTATAAACAAAATTGCTTATAGACTTAGAAAGTGACAGTCTTACAGGGATTTTTTATAGAGTAAGGACTAAAACCTTTATAACTTTATTTCTGTGGTGCGAGACAGAAGCTGATATATTTTTTTATTCATATCAAGGTTTCAGTTTCCTTTCTTGTAGACAAAAAGTTGAAGAAAGCTGTAGCAGAAGGAGCTGTTTAAAGCAGGCAGTACATTGAAAACCTCATCTTCTGTTGTAAAAGTGAGTGTGGCAGAGAATATTTCTTCCCCCCAGCTCAGAGATTACAGTGAAGTGTTTTCTTAATGCTTGGAATACCTTTCATGCTGCTGTCTTTATTCATATTTGACAATGTTATTGTTACTTTTCTGTGTAACAAAGGCATTGGCGGTCAGAAGCTGTAGGTTGCTTGCTGTGAAGCTAAAGTTTTAACTTAATGGCTTGAGAAAGAATAGGAATGTTGCTCTATTTCAATAATAATATTTTTAAATAGGTATATGAAAGTCCTCATCCTTCTAAAGCCTTCATTCTGCAGAAATTCAGTTTCTGCTCACTGTACTTCTAGAACTACATAGACTAAGGAGGGAAGAAAATAATAAAAAAAACCTGTTTTTCAATGTGTGCCATGGGAGACAGGTTATGGAGACAGGGTTAGCATTAAAACTCCTTTTGAGAAACTGAGGTGAAGATAGTGACAGCTAATGTCATGCCAAATAGAAGACTGCAGAGTTAAAGTTTTTATTCCTATAGCTGTTCTGAAGTATCTTAATACTTCCAAATTAATCAGAAAACATTTTGGATTGCTTTCTCTTTTTGTGCTAAGGCAGACAAATAACTGAATTTCTTGAGTGTCGGTGGACAGTACCAGCAAAACAGGTTATGATATGATAGATTTGTCATCAGCAATCTTAGCAAACTTGGGCAGATTTTGATTTGCTCACTGACAGAGGTATCATTGCAGGCAAGATGAAAACATTCTTATTGTACTCTCATGAAGCTATGGAAGTGTTTGAGAGCTGGTTTAGGATGACCAGAATGTCATGTGTACCATAGCAGATGTAGTGGGAACGCTTTCTTTCCTAAACTGTTTTCTAGGAGTTTAATTCATTTTGGGTACTGGTGAGAGGACCTGTGGTGGGTATTGATGAAGAGCAGAGGTATCGTGTCTGTCCAACCAGCTTTTTTCCACATCATGTTATGTACACTTGGGGGTAGAACACAGAGATGGTGTGGTTTTACAGTGAAGAGCTGCACAGTAACATTTCTGTGGGGATCGTAGTCCTAGAAATACTATGATTCACAGTGATCCAGACTTTGTTTTAAAAATGACATGAATGTTTTAATAATAATATTTTTCCCCATAAATGACTTCTTTGTAACTTTTTAGTTAAGATTAGCTGCTATTTTCTTGCATAAGTAGATGAAGATGTTTTTGTTTAGATGAAGGTGTTTTACTTGGAATGAAGTCAAATCTTCATGTCCAGTAAATGAAAAGCTCTGAGACTCTGCAAAATATTTAAATAACCCCTCTTCTACTTATTGTGATAGCAAATCATGGAATTGTGCAAATGTAGGCTTTTTATATCAGGAAGTCATAAAAATTGCATAATAAAGGAATATTCAGTAATGTAAAAACATTCTGCACTTGAAGTTGTTGGCATCATAGAAGAGCTTAAACATGAAGGTGCACAGTTTCTGGGTAGACTTGAGACTTTCAGAGGAAGATAGAGCAAGTTAAAAAATACAGTATCTTGCTTTATGTATTTATTTTTAATTGCTGAGGTCACATTTGGAGATTAGTAATCTTTTGATATTCTTCCTGATAATTTGTCTTGGAAAAGTCTCTGTCTTATAAGTCTATGTTTGTGCAGTCATTTTCTGCAGGCGATTAAAAAAGCGTAGCTTGTTGTCCTGATAGAAATGGAAATATTTTTAGAAGCAAGAAGGGGGCATCAGTGAGGAATGTATGTCTGTATGTCTGAGATTACTCCTTTTCAAAACCTATCAGAAAAAGATTCCAGCTACTTTTTGAAAAATACACTACATCTTTGCATCACATTCACAGGAAAACCTTGATAGTCTTATGCAAGGATGCAAACCTAATTGTGTTACTAAGCCTTGTGTTACAGAATCACAGAATGTTAGAAGTTGGAGGGGACCCCAAAAGATCATCCAGTCCAACCCACCCCCCCCCCCTCCAAGCAGGATCATCTAGACCAGATCACATGGGAATGTGTCCAGATTGGTCTTGAATGTCTCCAGAGAAGGAGACTCCACAACCTCTCTGGGCAGCCTGTTCCAGTAATCTTTCAACCTCACAGTGAAAAAGTTCCTCCTTATATTAAGATGAAACTTTCTATGTTCCAGTTTTGAACCATTTCCCCTTGTTTTGTCACTAACGAACACCAAAAAGAGCCTGGATCCATCCTCCTGATACTCACCCTTTACATATTTATAAACATTAATGAGATCACCCCTCAGTCTTCTCCAAGCTGGAGACACAGATCCCTCAGCCTGTCCTCATAAGGAAGATGTTCCACTCCCTTCATCATCTTGGTGGCTCTGCACTGGACTCTCTCAAGGAGTTCCATGTCCTTCTGGAACTGAGGGGCCCAGAACTAGATGCAATACTCCAGGTGAGGTCTCACCAGGGCGGAGTAGAGGGGGAGGAGGACCTCTCTTGACATACCTGACACATCCCTTCTAATGCACCCCATGATGCCACTGGCCTTCTTGGCCACAAGGGCAGATTGGTGGCTCATGGTCATCCTGCTATCTACCTGGACCCCCAGGTCCCTCTCACCTGCACTGCTCTCCAACAGGCCAGTCCCCAACCTATGCTGGTCCCTGGGGTTGTTCCTCCCCAGATGCAAAAGCCTACACTTGTCCTTATTAAATCTCATTCAATTTCTCCCTGCCCAGCTTTCCAACCTGTCTAAATCCTGTTGAATGATGGGACAGCCTTCCGGTGTGCCACCCCTCCCAGCTTTGTGTCATCAGCAAACTTGCTGACTATGCACTCTATTCCCTGCCATTCAAGAAGAAGAGTGTAGAATGGATGGTAAAGTTGGCAGGCTCTGCCTATTGCTGAGAAGTGGGCTCTGGAGTCAAGACTATCACATGGAAAACACCTGATCACTTATGTTTTTACTTTAAAGAGAGCTTTTAGCTATAGGTTAGCTGGGTATTTGCTGGTAAACAAATGTTAACTTGTGCAGCTCTGTAAAGAGTAAATGCCATCTAAAATGCAATGCATAGCTAGAGGCCAGTCTACAAAGAAGTATTGTGTTGCCAGCGTATAGCAAAATTAAACAAGCAGCTGTTTTCTGTGCTGGCTTCTGCTTTTGGCTGGCCTGGTGTGGTCTGGATGGATTATGTTACAGTAATCTATTCCTGGTGTGACAGTCTTGAGTAAACTTAGTAATAAACATAACTCTAACTGTCTTTTCTTATAGATTGTGTTCTTTATAGGGTTAGAAGAGGCCAAAAATAGTGCTTACAACTTTTACGGTATCCATTTGAATAGGAGTGTGGTTTAGTTCTTCCCCAGACCAGCCTCGTGCTCATGTATGAGTTGGTTGAAGCTTAGGCCTTATCTGGAATTTCTCTTCCTATAAATTTAAGAGTTGTTGTAAAGACCAATCCTCTATGTGCTCCAGGTAGGGGAAAGTTTCTGTCTGTCCTGTTGGTGACTGATTACACGAGCTCAATAACAGGAACAGTATTCTCGGCACTATTTTTACCTGACCACCGCTCCTATTAAGTTTGCCTTTGTAGCAGCCAGGGCACCACACCTTGATTGCTCTACCTCAGAGCAAGGCTTTGCATCCATTACACTTTGTTGGTACTTTACAAGAAACAGTGCACTGGCTGGCAAACAACCACTGAAGTAATCTCCCACTGTTCTGATTGATTTCCACAATTTTGGGGTGGTATTTCAATTTTGGTCTAGCACCCTCAACCATCTGCATCTGGTCCAACTTCTGGCCGTATTCATGCATGATGTCAGGAGCTCCAGTGAAACACGTAGGTCTGATTCACGTGCATCAAATCTGAAGAAATGATTGCAACCCTCTGTTCTTCCACAAGAAAGTCTAGCAGAAGAAAGGATTATATGATAACAGCATAGCAAATCTGTGCCTGAACACAATTCCTTTCAAACATACCAGTTAAGTCTTTGTTGTCTTTATTATTATGTCTTTACCTGAAGAGTGGTATAAAAAACACTGCTTGGCGATGGAGGGCTGCAAATGTCTGTAGATACTTCTTGTGAGTTTCTAAAATTAAGTATGTTCACCCTCTACTGGGATCTGTTTAAATGTTAACAATTTATTCTCTTATGGTTGTTAACTACTTAATGCTTTTAAAGTCTCGCCATACTAGATGGATGCATATCTATTTAATTTCTCCTTCCAAAAAAGTGACTGTAAATGCTCTGGTACTGATATTCTATCTGGAGTTCATGAGATCCCTAAAACTCATGACCAGTTTAGTGAATATTATGAATGTGTGTTTCATTGTTTTGTGCATTTTACAGTGATGTATTGCACAGTTTTATTTTTTATTTCTTATACTACACAGAGGAAGCCCTCCCCCCTGTAGTTTTTTTTCTTTTTCTTTTTTTTTTTATGAAAAATGCTCTAACAAATGAGGTTTTAGGGGGTAGAGTGTGAATAATGGTGGGTGCTTAAAATGTGGTCAGAAGTCACAAAAAATCTAAGAGAATAGGGAGGACAGAAAGGCTTAATATGCCTGTTTATATTTGCTGTGGGATTTGGCCAAGTATTTCAGGTTTTGTTATGACAGGCAGGGCTATACTGTTCTCATCACATGCTTTCTATTGTGGGTTG
>VXBZ01008701.1:0-133209 GCA_013399135.1 Heliornis fulica | reverse complement strand
TTTTTTTTTTTTTTTTTTTGTGTGTGTGTGTACTGCTTTATTGTTAAACTTGATGCCTGGAAGTTGAAAATACTGAATTAGCCTTACCTGTGAGTGGCACTGCTGTGTTAAGTCAATGCAGAGTGCAGTGCTAGCACACATCAGCTGTGATCCCATGTATCTCAGACATTTTATAAAATGGCAATTCTTGGTGTTTCCTATCTGGTATTACCAGTTTCAACACTAATTTGAAGCAAGTGAGAGAGTAAATTGTTTGCTATTTATAGTCACATAAAGTGAACTTGTGAACCTTTTAAATGAAATATACAGATAATTCATAAAAGATAAAATTCTAACCAAATTATAATAATGTAGCTGTTGAAAGTTGATTCCTTACAGTTATGGATTTACAGCTTCTTTAAACCATTACATTTCTGCTCAGTAGTTCTTGCCACACAGGAATGGTAATGTTTGAATCTTTTATTATATTTAAATTAAAGCTTGAGGCAAATCTTATATAACAGCTTTATTACAAAGTGTATAAGGTAATAGCTTCATACCTGTTTCCTGACTTTATATCTGTTGAAGTGCTTGCCTGTACACAGGGTAGAGTTTTTGTCCAGATACATTATTTATACATAGTATATATGCTGCCTTCCCCAAACACAAACAGGAAAAACAAAAGGCAAAATGAAGTAATTGGAGCAAACACAATGATAAAATGACATATCTTAACTTTTCTAGAAAAGATTGTTTACCTCTGGGAACTTTTATCATAGTATAAAAAATTGCCACACCTTCTCCCATATCTGAAAATGATACAGATGTGACTGTAAAAAAGCACACCCAAAGATTAAAAAAGATACTTCTCTCCCAGTGATGTTTGTGTTTCTCATTAAACATCGCCTAATAATATACTTTCAATTTAATTTGTTTAATCTTCTATATATATTTATTTATGAAAGAAGGCAAATTGTATTTAACCCCAGATCACATTGTATCAAATGTTTTGAGTCATAAATAAAAATGCAGGATTATCTTTTAGTTCAGCTTTAAGCTATCACTCAACATGTGCCTAAAAACATTTCAATGATTTTTTTTTTTAAAATTGCGTGATTTGATGTAAATGAATTTTATGAGACGGCCAGTAGGAAGAAAATGTGATATAGTTGAGAAATAGTATACAAATTCTGTAAATCTATCAGTATTAGCATGATATAGATTGTATTTTTATAATAGCTTGAATTTTGTTATCTATTATTTTGAGTTAGCAATATAAGGTGGTTCTGTAACTGAGTTCAGTGAATGGTGTATTTTAATTAAGCAATTTAAGAAGGAAAGGGAAATTTAAAAGTAAAGTAGATGCCCCCGTGACACCATATTTCAATTCTTTACTTTTTTTTTTTTTTAGGGAAAGCTACATTTTTAATCAGGATGGGTGAGCTTTTTTAGTTAAAAGAGGAGGAACTGGAGTTTTTTTGCATTTTCCAAAATATTCAAAACTGACTCAAAGAGCTGAAATGACTTCCTTATCTTTCCTTATCCACCCCATCCCTCTGGATACAAATATCTTTCGTTTGCATCTCACTCCTTAAAGAGAGGAAGAGGTAAAAGAAGAGTCTTTGCCCCCAGCTGTTGTGTTCAGTCTTCCTTTATCACCTTATCTTCCAGCATTTTCATTTTATTCTCATGAAATTCCCATGCCAGCTTCTTTGTGTATCTCATTATTTTATTTCCAATTATTTACTCTCCCATATTCTAATTGACGCTTCTGGAAATGCATTGCTCCGCAGCTTGGATGTTCTGAAGCAGGCAATGCAGGCTGTCATACAAGAACACCAGAAAAGGTGAGATTTCTAGGAGAAAATTAGACTACTGAAATTAGTCCTTGTTAGACAATTGAAAGTGTGTGTTCCCTCACCATTAATATTCTTAATTTTTTTTAATAGAAATTCTTGAGATACCTGAATTAGCTGGGTTTCCTGATATGGATAAGAAGTATGCTTTTGATATTTCTGGTCTATTACGAATCTATACGTGCTGTATTGATTCCCATGTTTCTAGCAAACACGATCAATAATTTTGATATAGCAAGACAGCAAACTGTAGTCTACACTCTCAATCTTATTTCTAAATCTCAAACAACGAAGTGAAATTCTGATGAAAAGCACATTTTTCAATTAGGTTTCTAATGTATTCACTATAATGAAAGAACCTCAAGAGGTTTCAGGTGAAGGCAGATATTACAAAAAGGCCCAGTCAGCTACCAAATGAATATTATTTTTGGATACTGATCTAATGTTGTTTAATTATATCAGAGTGGAATTGACAGTTTTCAATTATCTTGTTATAGGACTAAACCAACTTTTGCTCACCAGGGATTAATTATCAGTGTATGTTTCCAGATGAGCCTGTACTCAAATCACCATTGTGGTGTCACTACAAGACTTCAGTTTTAAGTCTGATTTTTTTTTTTTTTGTAGGTGTCTGTGAAATCACGGAGCACTGAAAGATTGATGAAGCCTGTAATGGAAAAAATANCCATATTGGACTGTTGCCTTGTATTGGGTTTGTGCTGCACATCTGTCCTGGCTGTTGAGGTTGCATGGCTGACCTTAAATTATTTGTGCAGTATGTTTGTTTTTGAACTCTTATTACAAATAGGTCTTTGTGTCATAGTTTTAGTAGGGCCAAGCTGATGAGAGAGCAAGTGTAATTTGGTGAATTTTGTGACTGGACCCAAGGTACTTAAGTCAGAAACAGAAATAAGCAGAGGAGTGGTGGTCCTATCGTCCTTAATGCTAAACTGATCTAGCTGTGAAGCATTGCTGATAGGGAAAAGTAATTCTACAAAGGGTAGTGGTGGGGTGTTGCTATGGTCAGCAAGTGGAAATGTCTCATCCTCCGCTTTTGGGATTGTGAGATTCTGGAGAGAGTAAAGGGGGAGCAGGACCAGGCTGGAGAACTGAGCTGGAGGCATTCACCTCTTCTGGTGATGAAGCTTTTCTGCAGGGTCAGACTATACTTGAGAGCATGATGCCGTGACTGTAAGTCATACTGAAGTTGAGGATGTTCGTGGTTTCCCTTTCTCACCATCCTTAACCACATAGTTGCATCTTCTTTGTCACAGCATTGGCACTCAACTGACGAGAAAAAGTGGTTCAGGGTCTGAAACCTGTAAAACTAATCCACAGAAAGCAAAGCCTCATCTGTGTGAAGTGGAAAAGCAGGTCACAGAATGTGGCAGTCTCTAAGTCTGTGAAAGTAATAACTAGACCAGCAGACATGAAGGTGGCATCATAATTTTAAGTGCAGGCATGGCTATACCTTCATGGTTCAGAATTACTGTTGCATTTGGTTTTACTGCATTTGTTTTTCAGTGCTTTCTGCTAGTTAATTGGTGTGTGACCTTTGTTTGCCTTTGGCTCATGTAATATAGCATTCTTCTTGTTTTTAAAATTGTTGATCAGGGATTCAAAAACCAAAACAAAGCCCAACAAACTCTGATTGTAAATCTGTCTTGGTAGAGGTCTTATTGACCATACTGATATTTCTGAATGACACGTAGTTGTGCAGTTGTTGAGAATTAAATCCTTGTTAAATCTGATTCCGTTCAATAAAACCTACTCCTCAGCAAGTAGGCTGGAAAAGAATGATGCCTGCTATAAAGGAACTAAGATCTGAGATGTTTTTTGGTTGGAGGAAGCCAAGGCAGTTTTTAAAAAGTAAGGGAGAAAATGTTAAGCTTCATAGTGTTTTATAGAGAGGAATATTTATGGATCTATTTAAGGTGGGACAGATGGAGTAGATGCTTGTTTTAACAAGGCTGTGGTCCTATCCTGGATTTGCTTTAAAACTTGAACTGCAGGTACTTCCACTTGTAGAGAAATTAAATTTATATTTGGTCATACTAAAAGTAGTGGTAAATATTCTTTAGATGAGATACTTTCGTGCCACCATTGGTCCAGTTCCTCTCATGAAGTGGCAACAGTTGTTGGTAAATTTCATTTTCTGTTCCCCATCATCTGTCTTTGACAGTAACCAAAAATTGTAAAGAAAACAAAAAGTCTTGTAAGCAAAGTCATGCCTGGGAATGATTATAAACAATAATACACATGGAGACCCCATAGTTTAATTTGTGTATTTGCCTAGGGCCTTTGTTGTTTTGTATGCCAGCTATAGTAATCAGTGCCGGCAAAAGAATTATACTGATGGTTTATTCAGATTTTATTTATTTCAGTATTTTCACAGGCAAAAGAAAATGGAAGCACTAGTTTTGCCATCCTTCTTGAATAGAGCAGTTTTTCAACTGAATACATCTGGCCTTTGACAGGATGTATTTGTATTTGATTACCTAATGAAGATGTAGTGCAGGCACATGCAAGTTTGGTAAACATGCTGAGTGGGCAGTTTCCTTACCTCCCATGAAGAGTATTCTTCTTAACAACTTGTTTTATGTGGAATTAAACTGAGTCGGTTTCTCTCCATGAGGAACTTTTACCAAGTCATTTTTAGGTGCTGTAGTTTTGCTGAAAAATGATTTTATGTCTTAATGTTTTGTTTGTGAGTATATACAATAAAGCAGTATTTTTTAAGAGGAGGATTATATGTTTTGTGTGTTTAACCTGCAGATGATGTAATTACTCTGTATAAGTCTGTATAGAGAGGAGAGCTAGAGAGCATGAAGAGTTTAGTGAAAGATTTGTTGACCTTGATCCCCGTACTGCTTATGTGAGCAATGTCTGCAACGGGTCACAAGGAAGCTTTTTCTTTACTGATACAGTTCAGCAAAATATATCTGTATTATTTTTCTTTAACATTCCTCATTATGACAGTTGTGAGAGATTTATATTGCTGCATCAGCTGTTTTTCTCTGCTCCTTTTAGCTGCTGTGATGCTTTCTTTTTTTTTTTTTAAGGAAAAGAAGACACATAATTATAATGATTTACCTGATGAATATTTTTAATGTAACAAAGAAATTTAAATAAGATTTGACAATTTGAGTGATGATGTATAGCGGAGAGAAGGAAAAAATGCTTTAAGGGGACTCTAGTGCTGGGAGACATTCAGAAAGCTCTGCAAATCAATGCTGAGAGTGACGGACTCATATATCAACCATGACTCTGCACCGGCTTGAATGTAATGAGAACTTCAGTAATTTGGCTCTGCTATGGTTGAATGCTGCTTCTGGGTGAGATTTCATGAGCAAGTTTGAAGTGAGACTAGGCTTCTTCAGCCTCTTCTGCCTGAGCAGACAGAGGTAACCATAGAGGTAGCCATAGAAATAAAACTTGGGTGATCAGCAAACTTGTAGCTCTGTGAGCATGTGAGAATAAGCGTATGCATTGCACTTGTTGGTTTCCCTCTATTCTCTAGTGTTTTGGAATTGCCATTTCCTTATCAGAAAGATTCAGAGAAAATCTGTAAATGAAGAGCATAAGAAAAGTATTCGAAAACAAGTTATGAGAAACCGGTAATATTTCTATTGCAGGTTATCGGAATAATTCACTGTGTGGGAGATGTTAAGAAAGAAAGAAAACCAACTCCTTTTATGGGATAACTTTTTCTGGCACTGCTCTATTTATGCATCCCTTGTGTTAAGTGATGTGTTTGTTTGCTCTTATTTTAGCTACAATGTGAGACTTTATTGTAGTCTGATAATATTGCAAAATAAAAAAGGGCTTTTGGATCAATACTAAAGGGAAAAAAGCCTGAAGGAAACCCCTCAGATTTGGGTTTGACAGTTCTTTTTGACAATAACTTTAGACCTTTGCTTTAAGAAATTCTTCAAGTACAGTAGTACATCACCGTTGCATTTTGATCAGGTTAGAATAGATTCCAAGAAAGTATTTTTACTATTGTACCAAAATAGATCAGAATCAAATGACATCTGCATGGTGATGATGGTACAGCAGGGAAGACTTATGGAGGAAGACGATTGACTACTGTTACTACACAAACAAGGTTTAAATTCTCCATTTCACAGATTTTATACTGCTTTCCAAATTATGTAATTTTTTTCAGAAATCAGAGGTTTGCCCAAAGACAAGCTATATTTTTGAAAATTTGTAAGACATGCCACTGGGATGGAAAATCACTTGGATGAACATAATATATGTTTGGGTCTTCCCCCATATTGAAAGCACGTTTGTCTCCTTGTTAAGGTGGATCTCATGCTTTGAGTGTTTCAGTTACTCCAATCGGATATCCAGATAGGCAAAAGAAGCCACAGACATGTTTTTTTCCTGGGTTAAAAAGTAATATGCTTCCTTTTACCACTCTGTATACGTATGTATTTAAAGTTCTGCTGGTGCAATCCATGTCTGTCCTTCCTTGAGTCTGCTACTGCAATCTGAGATTAACTCATCTGGCAAAAGAGGAAGCTGAACATTCCTCCTAAATTCTAGAAATGATCAAATTTCTGAGTTTTCAGCAACTGAATTAAAACCCATTTTCAATTCAATTTAAAAATAGCTTACTTTTTTTTAAATAAAAAAGCTCTTAAAATTATTTTTGAAAAATAAAATTTTGTTTTCAACTGTTTTTCATGCATTGGTTATTTTCCCATAATGACATAATTATTAAAATATGCAATGATAAAAATTTCATTAGAGAGCATGAACAGATGGTGCTTCGGTATTGAAATGACCTTTGAATTGAAAAAGAAATGTTTATATAAGAACTTTTTGACTTCCTCTTAGCTTTGAAAATCAGACTAATAAGGGAGTCTGTTACACCAGAGTTTGCACTGAATACTGGACCGTGGTCAGATTTAACACAGTAATCCCAACATGAAAATGTGTAGCAGGGTAAAATCACATCTCTGGAAGTCTTTTTGTCCTTTCTACCTATATGTGTGACACCTATGGTAAATACTGGCAGAATCTAGAATGAACACCTCCTGGTGCAAAGAGACTAAGCAGGGGAGTCCTTGGGCATTGGGCTCAAGAGTACCTGAAGTCCCAGTGTTCCTAGGACACATCCCAGTCTCACTCCTAACTGATAAGCTTTTCCAGTGAAAGAACTGCAGAGTAGTTAGTGTCTTCCTTTTATAAAACACTTGATGAAATGCTCTTTCCTGCAGAGTAGAACAAATCAATTAGGGGGAGGGAGATGTTTTGCTTTTTGGTCCTCAGTCAAGATGATTTTCAATAATGAAGGTGGAATTTTCATGCTGGAGTGATAGACATAGTAGAAAAAAACATGAATGGGATTTTGCCCTGTTTCAGTCAAAATGCAAAGGTAATTAATGGCATAAGGAGTAAATGCCACTCCATTAGACAACCGTGCAACACATAGAATTACAACATGAGTCACTTGGTAGGACAGGAATAGCCCTTGCAGAGGAAGTGGTTGAGTTTTGACAGCTTGGATAAGGAAGGTTGTAAATGTCCTGAGTAAGAATCTAAATGAGGAATATTGAATAAATTGCCGACATTTTTTTTTTTCCTTCGCCAGGTAGAGATATTTTGTCTTATCTTAAAATTTATTTTAAAATGAAAAAAATCTTAGGTACAAGAATTTAAGTTTATCTTTTGCTTTTCAAAGTGAATCATCTTAACTTCGTTAGTTTTCCTCACACTATTGCTTTGTCTCTAGAGCATCATTTTGGGATAACAGTCTCTTCAGTTTACACCATCTGTTAGTTGCTTTTGAGGTGGACATGAGCTTGTCAGTGTCTGAGACAGTACCTGCAGCTACCTGAATGGTGGGGCTTGTCTAGAGAGGCTTGTCAGGGATTTCTGCCATATTTTTTTCTCCTGTCTGATTAGATATTACTCTATAGACTTTTCAGCTGAGAAGTGTGTGTGTGTGTGTATATATATATANTCCTGTCTGATTAGATATTACTCTATAGACTTTTCAGCTGAGAAGTGTGTGTGTGTGTGTATATATATATATATATATATATATATATATATATATATTGGCCAGTCGTTCCATGATGAGGCTTCATTATTAATAGCTTGCTTGACCTTACTGCTACTCTGACACTCCTGTTAGAAACTGCCTGGATAGGTTAAAAACTGACGTGGGATTTCATCCAACCATGTGTATTGTACCAGCCTTATTTTCAAGCAATATGTGCTCAATCTTAACAATTAAATTTCAGGGTCGTATTGTATGCCTCTTCACTGCTATCTGTAGAAAAAGCTGGACCATCCAGTTTTCAGTTGCCCCATGTTGAAGCCCACGTTGGTACTGCTGGTGGTCTGGACCTGCAGGTTTCCCATGGGTCCCTCCCTGGGAAGTGGAGGTGATGGCTGGCCCAGAGAGACACTCCTTGTCCATGATAGTGTCAGAACACTTCCCAGGAGGTAATTTCTCATGAGGCAGTGCCTTGCTGACCTCTACAGAGAGCTAGTACAATGTGATCAGTGTTTTTTAATGAGATGGATGCCACTTCCCACCTTCCCGTTCAGTCGCCTATTATGATCTATGATGATATACTGTATGATGATATACAACTCTAAGTGTGCCAAGCCAAAACTAAATGTGCATCAAACTAGGTTAATAAAAGGCGAGATGTATGGGAGAAAGTCGACCTATTCCTATTTTTCTCTAAAGAACCACTGCTAGGGTCTGAAAGATTGCTACTTGTCAGGAATCTATCTTCTGTTTCATCAGTGTGCAGTTGTTTTTTTCTTCAGCATGTGGATTTCCTGTCCCTGATGCTTTGTGACAGGCTTATAAGAAACTAATGCTGCTGCTATGACTGCTCAGAAAGAAAAAGGGAAAGGGATGTTATCTAGGATTGTATTGCAAACATGCTTTCACGTAATGACTCCGTTATGTTGTTTACAGCTTTTATCTTCCATCATGAGCTTTGTGTTTTAATCAGAGCATTCAGTTGTGGGTTTGTTTTTTCTTTTTTTTATTCAGTCTCTGCTGGAGAAGATTAATGAACAATATTTGTGGCTTGGGTTTTTTGGTGGGTTGGGCTTGATTTTCATTTATTTTTTTTACTTTTTTTTTTTTTTTAACCTGCTGTGTATGCAGTGCTGCACGCCACTGCAGTTTTTCTCTTCTTTTTGTATCCACTGGGTAAGAGCTTCCTCCCAGTCCCTCCCACCCCCCAAGTTTAAATCTAGGTAGGCTTTCTGTTACCTCTTAGAAATTTTTAGCTTCTCAAAAAGTGTGTGTGTATGTTTGTGTGTCTATACATACTTAAAACATACATGCCAATGTTACTGTTTATGTATATTTTTAATTAGATGTGTATTTAGTATTCAGGCACAGTAGTTGGTTCTGAGCATGTAAAAATTAATTTCAAGGCAGATTGTACTTGTCTCTAAAAACAGTACAAACCCAAAAACCTACTGTGTTTCTTTTCTTTTAGTTTAATAACCATTGCAATAAAAAAATCAAATTCATAGAATATATGTCACACAAACAACTGTTCCTGCAGTTATAATTCATAAATAAGGGCAGCAATTAAATTCCAAACAGCCTCTTGGCAGATTCAACAAAAGAGAAAATGGTCTAGTTCTGTAATGGGGAGTCTGTTGTCCTCTGAGACAAGCCTGAGAAAAGATAACGTGCATATGGGACTGATAAGGAGGTCATACAAGTAGGAATCTTTTAATTTAATTAAAAGCATAATTAATCCTAGAGATATTATGCAACCTTCTACAGTTGGATTTTATGGACTTGCACTGTTTGCAAGCCAAAAAGTAAACGAAATTTTGACATTTAAAGATGAGAAAGTATCACTTTTTTGCCAAGAAACTTATCTGATGGAGAAAGAATTAGCAAAATATCAGATGTCAATTTGCTGGCAAATCTAAAATAAATGATTCAAACCTTTGCCTCTTACTGTGAAAAGATAAAGCTGGCTTTTTTTTCCCCACACTGACTTGTTCTGATAAGTTCTGCCTCAAGGATTTTCCATAATAGTGCTAAATGGTACAGTATTTGTAAATGGTGGTATGCTCCATCCATAAAAGCTAAGGCAATAAGTGTGCATTTTAAAATGTGACACATTTAGAATGTAATAAAACAATATTTGCATTGTGATACTGCCTTGCATTTCTTGAAGCACCTGAACAATGTAACATTGTTAACTCTATTTCAAAAGAAACAGTTGCCTCTGATGAAGCAATAATTGTTGTGCGTGATGAGTCTTCATTTTATTGACTGTTAATGAGCCTTAGTTGCGCTTCTCAAGCTGAGAAAAGTGGAGGGCTTTGTTGTTGGACATGGCTCAACACCTAGGATGCTGTCATACTACTGGTTCAGCATTTCCTGTAATGGGTCTGATAGCAAGAGGTCATCTGTTATGAAGCTGCTGTTGATCTGTGTTCCTAGAATGACATCGATTTGTGTATCTGTTGCAGTTACTGGAGCAGCAGTCTGAGGTGCTGATGGCTTATTTCTCTATATACCGTGAGATGTAATCAAATTTACTTCCTGAATTTCTTAGATGCAGGAATACTGAAATCAGGATTAGCAAAATTGGGTTGGATTAGCAAAATTTGTTTTGTAGTCTGTAACTTTTTTAGGGATGATGTTTACATACTTTGCTCTAATGAATGGTAAAACGTTGGGGTTTTTCACATTCTAATATGGCATCCTGATTGCATGGAAAAGCATCAATAATCTTGACACTAGTAATAGACCTTCATGATTCTCAAGACTAGTTTGAGTAAGTTACTAAGACTATGTGAAAGGCTCAGGATTCCTTGTGGTTTTTGGCTTAGCATCTTTGATGTGTTAGGGTGATTCCGTGGTTGCCATCAGCTCTTGTCAGGTCCAGGGGATTAAGCCTGAGTTCTCAGTACTGAGATGGTGAATATTTGTACTGACTAAGTAAAAGGAGAACCTTCTTCTGGGCCAAGAACTGGATAGTACCTTCTCTTCCTCTATGTTTTGTGATGTGTTTTTCTAGCTCAAAGGAATTATTTTAGGCTTATTAGGTCAACAAAAATTATATTTGTCTTTAGCATCACACCTTTTAAGGATTCTGACTGGTTGTTCTGGTTTTGCATTTAAATCTTTTATTCTGTGTCCAAGCATAATCTTGTATTAAAATCATGGATGACCTCTGTGAATTGTGTTAGCTCAAACTGTTGCAGACTACTCACTTGTTACTTAGAGCATGTAACCACTTACAAGAAATTGAAGCTATAGTGTGGTTAAGTCAATATCATTCTTGGGATTTGGGTAATGACAGAAGTGCATGCAAAAGGTTAAAAAACTTGGATAGTTAAAGTAGACTTATAGGATCTCATAAAATTGGTATGTTGGTACATTTGCGTAATATTGTATATTAGATATGTTTTGAAGGAAAAAACCACACTGGAACAAGTATTTAGCCTAATGATTTCCTTTGAAGTACCACAACGTGTGTATGAAAGAAGGGCAACCTAGGTTGGTGATGCCAGTGCTGCTTCTGTTTAACATTTCTTCCTGCACGCCCTATAGCAATATTCCATTTCCTTATGTGTGGGAAAGAGAAAGCAGTCAGGACCTCTGCTTCTAAGGAAAGTAGGAGCATGGCCTCTTACTCTTAACTGTTGATTTCATAGATATCCTCATGTAAAAAGAGAACAGATTAGTTACAACTGCATAACGGTAATTTCTCCTCATTCAAAGGAGTCTGCAGGGACACAAAACTAGGTGCTCCCTTGTGTAATTTGCAAAACCCAGTATAAAGTATAGCATAGGCTTATAAGTGAAGTGATTTAGATTTGGGAAAGGAAGAAATACGACAGTAACTTGCCTTTTGCTTTGAATTATTTTTTTTTTTTTAATGACTGCTTACAGTGGGCTTTAGCTGACCTTTTAGCAGTCTGTTTTCCCACCTCCTCCCTTTTCCTTCTGACCCTGTATCCTGTGGATTGACAATGAGTCTGTTTACTTGGCATGCCATAAGGCATGTGTCCATGCTTGTGTGAGAAGGTTTGGAAGCACATAAAGAATGGCTGCTTTGTGTTATAAGTAGAAAATGGAATTTTGCACGGCAAAACAATTTCAGTACAAAGGCAGATCACAGGTGTCACGTTTATGATGGCACTGCAGCCCAGACTGGCCTTTGAACAGGCTCTATGAAGTACAATACTTGTAGAACATTTTGTGTTTAGCTGAAAGTATATGTTTTTAAAGTTCAGGAAGCAAAGAAAGAGATTGCACTGAAGTGGGGTCCAGTAATAGAGCATCAGCCAAAGAGAGGGATTTGAACAAGTATTTGAAGAAAAAAGAGGCCATTTGAAAGATAGGTGGCTGCTGAAACATGAAATAGCAAGTGGACTACTTGAGAGAAAAGAAATGGTGGAGCATGAGGTACAAGAAATGGGTAACCAGAAGAGCTGATATATAGGTTGTAGGTTATGTGCTTTGAATTATCAAAAAAGGGGAAAAACAAGAAAGGATACTAAATGAAGTGACAAAACTGGGAAGGTGGTAAGAGATGAATGACGAGAAACACAATGTAGCTCAAGCAGTAGAGGTTGTGATAATAGGAGGATTGCGCCTTCTTGGTTTCACATGGAAGTGGTAGGATTGCTTAGCAGATGTCTGTGTTTGGCCATCCTTTCCAAACCACTTACTTGATTTAGATGCTGGAGAGTGTGTATTCTGTAAATATGGTTTGAGTTGTAAAAAACTCCAATGCCTGGTGATGCATTTAGAAATGGCATTACAAATCTTTTAAAAAACCTATTGGAAATCTGGGAACAGCTTAAAGCTAAAAAGTACATCTTGGAGTGCAAAAATGAACTGTGCTTATAAAATTTTTGAGGAGAGCAGTTTTTCGAATCTCTGTGCTTTCTTTGAGCCTTGCCTTTGTTCTGCCTTTATGAATTCATATCCCTCATGTCCTTTCCTCCTCCCCCTCTTTGGCCTGCCTCTCAATTGTTTCACAATTTATCTTTGCTGCCCAGGGAATCCAACCGTCTGGGGCTCGTGGCTTCATCCTGCCTTGGTGTCAAGGTCGAAATCTTTTAATTTTGCAGGTAGAGTGGGTATCATGACCCCGGGTCTGCTGCTGTATATTTAAATCCTGTCAGTGTTCCCAGAATGACAATGTCTTGGGTTTATGTCTGTCCGCTGCTTTATTGAGCTCTTTGGTGACGTTTTGTCTAATTTCTCTTGGCAAAATTATAACAGTATTTTCTTGTAATACTAAAACCCCGTGGCATTAGAAGCTTTCAGATAAGTAAAAAGAGCTTAACAACATTCTTATTACAGTTGTTAAACTGAAGAATATATTGACAGAAGGTGAAAACATCCCTTTTGGCAATGTAATAGGGATTAGTTTGCTTTTCTGCAGTTTCTGCGTCATATATTTAATCAACATTTGAAACAATAGTTATGCTAAAGATGTGTTGTATACATTTCTAGCCTTGGAAAAGTCATTGCAAAAGAAGAGAATTTTAAATAGAAGAGAAAAAAAATGTCTTTTGCATCTAGGGGGTTTGAGTTTTTAACAAGAGACTGAGATTTCCTTTAGTTGGTTTTCACCAGTAGCAGAGCCTAAGTACCTAGACTTTGTAATTGGGATTGCCCATCTTTTGAGTAATGAGGTGTAGTAAGAATGTAAACAGGAACACATGATCTCTTGTGCATTTTCAGTGTCTCTTCAATGTTAAGAGTGATCACAATCAATATGAATTTGCTGAAAGAAAAGCAATAGCTTTCTGTTCCACTAATTTGGTCAACATGCTGATATGTTCTCAAAAACTACAAGGCAAGTAAATTAAGGAAGGTCATGTGAAAAGGAAGATACTCCAAAAATGGCAAATATAGCTTCAGTTGCACGTAGGGGTTAAGAGGCTAAAGCGTATTTGAAACAAAACTAGATGATTGTTCAGCTCTGACAGGTTGTACTCAAATTTTTTATACTGGCATGTTTTACAAGTCTTATTAGTTTGTGGTGAATTACTATTAGACTCTTTTAATAATAGATTTTATCATTCCTTTAGGGTGTAGAAATGTTATGGTAACAATTTTTTTAATGGGCAAAATATTTCTATAAACCTCAAAAGCATTTGAGATATTATTGCCTAAATCCTTTACTTCTTTTCCCACAGTCCTTCCATTAACCTGATCTCCTCATTCTTTCCCTCCAATAAAAGCCTGAATCAGACAGTCTGCTTGGAAAATTTCAGCCAAAACATAACTGATATGGAAAAATAATGAGCCTCTGACAACAGCTCATAGTTTCTGTGGCCTCAAATATGTAGTTGCTGAGATGTTTATCCTTTATCCATCACCAAAGCCATTGTTTTGCTGTTAAGCAAAANAAAAAAAAAAAAAAAAGCAGTTATTTATCCATTGAATGCAGTTTAAAAATCTACAGTAGCCATTTTTACATGCCACTTGACTGAATTTTGAAAGGTTGTCCTCAAATTCACATATACTAATATCTTTTTTGCATTCTTTCTGCTGATAGTCTTGTGAATAACAAAGTGACTGACTTGTGGAAGCTAAACAAACCCCACAGGCAGCAACTGTGAATTCACAGATCAGTCTTTTCTATTACAAGGAGAACAAAAGCAACCCCACTAGAACCTGATCCCCTTATTGAATTTGGTCTGTTGAAGACTGAATCTTTGGTTTTGAAAGGAGATATGTCAGTCATCATGCCAGAACAATTCTGGAAACTATAGTTCTGAGAAAGCTGAAGAAGACTTTTTAAAAAGCAATCTGTAGGCACCCATAAAAAAACAAATCCTGCTGCCTTATTCAGTTGAGTTGCTGTGTTTTAAAGAGTGTGGCATTTGTATGTGTTTAAGATGTATTATTTCTGGTCAAAAATGTTTTTGTATCTGAGTAGTTTGGAATAAGATAGATTGCTCATGCTGTATGTGCAAATTGTGGTTGTACTCAGTGGTCTAGACATATGGGCTGTTGTGTTGACTAAGCTATCTTACCAACTCTTATCAACTGTCAGCAAAATGTATGTATTTTTAATGTGGTAATATTCCAAATTCTTTAGCATTCATCTACCTTTCTTCTTGTCTGTAAAGAAGTTTGCTGAATTTTTAGAAGAATTGTTAATAATTCCACTTAATTTAGGAAATTACCTTATCTGAAACCGAGCACACATCCACATATAAATAAGCAGCAATACCTAGATCATAAACTGCACCAGATGCAGTGGGCCTCTTACACTTCTAATGTCCTCCAAACATCTTTTTTAACCAGCGTATGGTTACAGGAAGATGCAAGATAACAAAGCAGGGAAAAAGACATTAAACTCCTGGGTTTTTTTTTTGTGGAATGATTTGAAATGTTATCCATATCTTCAGTGTTCATATCGATCAATTTCATATTGATCAGATGAAGAAACTGAGGCAGAAAAGTATTTGCGGAATATATTGAAAAATAATAATACAGGCTAGAATTCCTCTGACCCATTTCATACTTCTTGGGTCACTGTCTAATTCTGTCCTTGTTAAAGATTTTAGCGTGGAATTAAGTTGGGGGGGTTATTTTGTTTTGTTGGGATTTTTTTTTTTTTTTGATAGTTTATTTTGCACCATGCATTGCCTCTGTTTTGGCTTTTTCTTGAGCTACAGTACTTTAACTGTTCTTAACTCATTTTCTTGTAGCACTCAACATACAGTTCCACTTGAATGCTTAGAAATATAAAGTATTTGCCTTGTATAAATGAGGTTGACACATGGCTAGAAGAAATTTACAGCTGGTAAGTGACAGCAGCAGGCTTGGATTATACAATTTGAGGAGGTTCATAGGTTTTGTCACGATCCTCCATTAGTTTGGATTGTGCTATTGCAAAAATCCCCAGAGGTTTATGTAAAAGACATTTGCTTCTTTGTAATTCCTGGAAGAATTTTTTTAGACAGCCTGGTCTGGTAAAGGGGAAGTTTGTAGGTAGTGTCACTTCATCAAAACAAAACGTAAATCTGAACTTCTCTGATCTTTTCAGTGCTTCTGTATGCTTTGCAAACAAATGGTAAATTTTACGTGCTGAATTACTTGCCCAGGAAAATCAGAATCCTGCAAGACATTCTGACTTGCTGTAGTATATGTTTGTTCTAATTGTTTATGAGGCTGGATATATGTATATGTCTAGTAGTATTAATTTCAAAAAGTGTAGTAGAAAAGGAAGATGCATGTGTAATTTATCATTGGCTGGCTGATAACCTCAGTGAATACAACTGAGGTAATCTGCTTGTTATCAAACTGTCAATGTCAAACTGAATATGGCATGTTTTAAAGCAAATAAATTACACTTTCTTCAGGTAGAATGAGAGAATAAATTAATACGCCGTTCTCTTTTTCTACTAAGCATTTGTGATTTGCAGGAGTGACTTTCAGTCTTCAAGAACCAGCAAGAATTTGTTATCATAGAATCATAGAAGGTGTTAAGTTGGAAGGGACCTTTAAAGGTCATGTAGTCCACCCCCCCAGCCCCCTGCGATAGGCAGGGACACCTTTAACTAAATCAGGAATAGTCTGTTGGAATCTGTTGGGAAAAAAAACCCCAACCAAACAACAAACCAGAAAGTAATTAAATAACTGTGTTTAAGTGTGTTTTCTGGGGCAGCTTGAATATTGTGAATGGGAATAGTTGTTTAGCCAGAAAACATTTTGGCTGGCGTTGGGGTTTTGTTTGTTTTTCTTTAAATAGTTATATTTGAAGATTTGTTTTTATTTCAGTACTTCAGGAAAGGAGGGAATGGATGTACATAACTGTCCCCAACTTGGGGTGGTCCCACAGGCATAGGGAGCACCTCAGTTCCATACCTGAAGTGATATTTTGCTTAATTTTTAAGATGTTTCTCTTCTAAAGTATAGATAATTTATACTGTGTATGCACTAGTACATGGCCTTGATAGCATTTGTATCAATCTTAAATAATAAAAATCCTTACTTAAGGTAAGATATCTGTTGTTAACCTTAATATTCCTAAATACTAAATCAAAGCAGCTAATGTTCATAACATCTAAACCTAAAGAAAACAATGGCAATAACTGCAAGCTCTGGCTAAAGAGTATTTAAAAAAACTCATTTACAAGATTGTGGTGATAACTTGTAGCCTATGTCTTGGAGTGTTATAAATGCCTGAGCAATTGTTGATTATGAGGAATTAGTACCTGCTTTGCATTATCTAAAATATGTGAATGTCCACAAATGACACTTCATCAGTCTCAGCTATCCAAATGCTATATTCTTGAAGCTTGTTATGTTTATACTTTGTCCACATGTGCATGGGACACTCTAATGCTGATCCAACAGTTTGACGATAGGTTACTGGGGAGATGTGTGCACATATGTCTATCATAATCTGCCTTGAGCCTAGTGGGATCAGTCAGAACAGAATCAAAGTCTATTTCACAAGGTTGGTGCTGCATCTTTAGAGAGTGTTAGACTGTACTGATTTTGAAAATAAACTTCACCCCCCATCCTGGTATTCTCAAAATTTTCTTTCCAAACCTATATATGTTTGCATGCTATAACTGCAATTTTTGAAAGGACTAAAATATTGTACGAGTAAAAAGACTAAGCAAGTTCTTTTTGACAAGATGCAGAAAAAAGTTATTCTGAAAAGTGGGTTAGTTTTTGACCCTATTTTCCCAGTGCTGTTATTTCACCGTGTCATGGTTGAACCCCATCAAGCATTGAAGCACCATGCAGCCACTTGTTTGCTCCCTCTTTCCCAAGGGCATTGGGAAGAGAATGGAAAAAAAAAACCAAAACAACACCCTTGTTGATAGAGATAAAGGCAGTGTAATAGGGTAACAAAGGAAGGTAATAATAATATCACTGTTATTAAGAGAAATAATAGTTGTAATAATAATAATACAACTGAAACACAAATGCAATTGCTCACCACATTGTGAAAGGAAAATAAATGGGTGAGTTCTGTTACTCTACAGCATCTTTATGTGAGCATTCTGTGGGAAAAACTAACCTAACAGGGGAAATAATCTCCAAGAAAACCCCTCTGTTTCCATACTTTCCGCTAAACATACTAAACCAAAAAAAAAAGTCAAGTATCTTAACCCTCAAATAATGCAACTTCAGAAATGTGTGGTTAATTTTTTTTAAGTGACATCATTTTTTAATGAAGAGTTTATCTGGTTTTAAGGTTGGGGAGAAAACGTTATCTCTTATACACAGACTTGCTGAAGAGCCACATAATCTTATATGTATGCCTTCATTTTTCCTCCCTGTGCTTTGATTGCTCCTTTCTGGGTCATGTCAGAAACTAATTTTGTGAGTTCTTTGGGTTACAAAGATTTGTACAGGGAGGTGGATTAGCACACTTTTTGGGTGCCATTTGAAAAAAAAAGTTTCCATCCTTAGAAACAATTTTTTTTTTTTTTAGAAGTCCAGATGTTTCCAACAACAAACTGAGCCAGCAGGGGTCAGTTTCGTACCAATGGAAACTGAAACCACAGGACTGTACCCTGGAGGAGTTACAACAAACGCAATGCTTGTGTGGTCAGACTGCAAGTAAACTGTGTGTAACACTCTCCACTCAGTCACAGAAGCTATCTCTGTTGTTT
Source organism: Heliornis fulica (assembly GCA_013399135.1). Taxonomy (NCBI): domain Eukaryota; kingdom Metazoa; phylum Chordata; class Aves; order Gruiformes; family Heliornithidae; genus Heliornis; species Heliornis fulica. Next base: position 114,751 of record VXBZ01008701.1, on the reverse strand, counting down.
GTACTGGGCTTTTGGTTCGAGTCCTCTTCTTAAAAATAAGTGAGCAAATAACCATTTCTGGAGTTTTGCTGATTTCTCACAATATTTTCAGTATTTTGTCCTTGAAGAGTATGTAAAGCTGGATATGCACTTTGCAAAAAAAAAAAAAAAGTATTTTAATTACAAAAAGCATGCGAATAGTAGAATAGGAAAAAAGATTAATTTTTATGATGACTGACATTTAAACTGTGAAAAATTTGCAGCTGGTACAGGTAAGTGATGAAAGTCTTCTGGTCAAGTTCTTCAAAGGTAGAAGCACTGACAGATGCATAGAGGATACCCACTGACAGAAGTTTCACATCCCTCCCACCTCCCTTCCCCCCACAAAGAAATCTGCATTGACTTCACTGGTGTGCTTTTGAATTTCTAGTGTTTGCCTGAGATCATGAGTGGTCATAGTCATTCATTAAGGTAAACATGTCTTACAGGCAAAATCAGGACTCAGGAGGATGATGAAAAAAGGCATAGAAATGAACAGTTGTTTGGTGAGGACAAGCCCTGTTAGCTTTATGGTTTTTTTCATGCAGTTGCTTTTTCTTCAGGTGTCTGGCTCTGTCTTCTGTGTGCGTTCCTTGCCACTTTGAAGCATGCTAAATGTATAGACTAGCTACCTAAGTGCATCCTTTTTTAGATTCTGGAATTCCAGGGAAAAGTAAATGACAGCATATATCTTTTACAAAGGTTTAACTTTCTTGTTAGTTTACCAGTGACACCTGTAGAGGTTCATGGTTTGTATTTGATCACTATTTCCCCAGAAGTACATAGGCTGGCTCTTTCCCCCATGAATTTTAAAAACGTTGAGTGGATGCTATCTAAGACATTTGAGCTGGGCAGAGTTACTGAACTTTTTCTATATTAGTTGATACTGCTGTTTATTTTTTTTTCCTGTAGTTTGATTACTACTCAGTCACACTCTACAGGTTATGTAACTGAAGTGGATATGACTTTATGCATTACTAAAATATATCTAATTAGATTAAAAAGAAATTCATGGTGAGGGTCTGCCTTTTGTTTCTGTTTGTCATCATTTTGCAGAGATTCGTTGTCCTAATTTTGACTTTACCTGGTATCTAAAGCTAGTGCAAGATACCCCAAACTTTGGGACTTCAGGCACAAACATTAGATACCTCTGTCCACGCACACATTTCTAAATGATACAGCAGGACTTTGGGACTTGGCCATGTTTCTCTGAAAAGAGGTTGTGAGTTAAAATACAGCTGTACTCACTGCTACCTTCTAAATACTTTGAAAGGAAACATTTTCCCATTAGAATATAATATTCCTTAAAATGATCTTGCATGAACTATTGTTTGCTACAAAATTGAATCAATTTTGGCCATTTTGAGACAAACTGTATTGCTTTTTTATAAACTACATTGTCGATTCTGTGCCTCTTGACTTTCCGTTATAAAGTTAGCTATGTCAAACTTATGAAAAATTGCAGATTGAGGGATTTCTAGTGCTTATAATATGTTACAAGTGTTGAGTCCCGTTTTCCTTCCTGAATTTAGGTGCGTTGATAAACCTCAGTTCAAAAAGCAGCTGGGAGCTGCTGCCTCTCTCACTTTCCTCTTTTGAGCTGCCACAGTTCAAAGCTCTTTGCCGCCTCCATGTCACTTCATGTGTTTATGTGTGCATTGGCACCTGTGATTTTTTTTTTTCCTGGGTAGACAGTAGAACACTTTCTTTGTCTCCTGGGATAGATTTATAAGTCTTGAGAACAGGTCCTAAATCGTAATTTTTTTCTAGTCGGTAGTACCCCTGAACAAAAAAATAAGCAGCTGTCTTTCCCCTCTTACACAATGTTTCATTAGTTCTTCCTCTGTTTTGCTTTTACACAGTGTTATGCATACTGGGAGCCAGCCTTTCATGGTCTGTCCTCACTCAGATCCTGTGTCTTGATCTTTTGCTCAAGACTTAGCAAGCAGGTTGGCTGCTCAGAACCACTTGTGGCTCTCCATTTTATCTTCTGCAAGGGGCAAAACCATTTTATTTTTTCTTGACTGCTAGTACATCTTTGCATGGCTTAAGGTTTTTCTCATAAGGTGTATTCAGATTTCAGCTTCTTAGGGAGTATTGTGAGGGTCTTGACCTAGTATGGCTTTGACTTTAGTAGCTCCAGCAACAAGACTTCTAGACAAATGTCTCTTGTGCTTCTACTTGCATCTAAAATGGGCCACGGTCTGCCAGTGTTGTGTGCTAATAGTTTAGAGGAGGACTGTTAGAAGTTGGAACAAGCTGCCCAAGGAAGTGGTTGAGTCTCCATCTCTGGAGGTATGGTATTTAAAAACCAGATGTGGTGCTGAGAGACATGATTTAGTGGAAGTTGGCAGGTTAGGTTGATGGATGAAGATCTAAAGGGTCCCTTCCAACCAAGGCAATTTTATGATTCTATGACTTCTAAATTTTCTGCAGAGGGAAAGTGGGAAAGAGCACCAGAACTATTAAGACTCTTTAATTCCTGTTCCAAGACTTGATATTATACCCAATGTCTTGTCAAATGGTACAAAAACTAAGGAACCCCAAGCAGTGCGGTCCTGCAGAGTTTTTTGCATTGCAGAATATATGTCAGGCATATAGTGTGGTGCCTGCAAGATGTGGGAAATGTTTCAAGGGAAAATACATTGCAAAATTGGCAAATCTCTCAATGATATGGAAGTAATTTGCTATAATCAGCAAGTTTTCTGATGCAATCACTTGGTAGTTGCATACTTTGAGGCTAATAATATTTAGTAACAAAGAGCAGGAAACCACTACGTCTCTAAGCGGAAATGTTTCTTTAAAATGTATGTAAGCCTTCAGTGCATAAAATGCCCACAGGTTAGGAGGTGGTATGTGGGAACTTCTATTTTTATTTGTTTTGAAATCAGCTCTAATTAAGTAGGTGGTCTGAGAAACGGTTTGCAGAGGACTCTGAAGGTCAAAGGATTCTCAGGGGCTTGGAGTTTCAGTGCAAAGCTTGAAAAGGAAGAATTTCTATATGAATATACTTCATATATTCATATATAGTGATAGTGTCCCCAGATTTATACTGCTGGGTAGAAGTGTTGCACAAGAAAAAAGAAGATAATACTATGCACATCAAAACCACAAAATCCCAGTGTCCCCAAGCAGTACACACACTTACACCTTTGTAGATGAAAGATGGTTTATTTCAGGTGACTGATTCAGTATCTTACAGTGACTAAGGCTGGAGACAGTCTGTGCTGGTGTAAATCAGAGGAGCTACAATGCAGGGTAACAATGTGTAATTTTATGGCTATTAGAGCTTAGTTTCTCAATCTTCATCAGTTATATTTGGGCCTATAGTTAGGGAAATAATTTTAACAGGGAGCTAGAAAGAAAGTAATCAGTCATCTGAGGTGGGCAAGAAGATTTACTGCACATAGAGAATGCTTGTCTTTGCTTTATGCTGAACTTAATGTGACAGAAAATTGCTGGTGAAAATATGAGATGAGCTGAAGTAAAGCAAGCAGATCAGAAGGCTGAAGGTATTGCATCACATTGCTTGGTATTGGCAAAAGATCCTTCAGACTGAAGTAGGATAATATGCATGAGAAACGACACCCTGTGTGGAGGGAGAAGAATGGTGCTGGATATTAGCACTTAATTTTATCCGTAGCTTCTCCCATCAAATAATATTCCGAAGATACCTGTTCAGGGAGAGGACAACAGAAAGAGTGAGGAGACATGCCTGGTAGGGGGTGTCTAGAAGCAACGAAGATGATTGCTGACAGTGGGTTTCAGGTTGGATTTTCAGCAATAGTTCTGCTCTGTGACTGACAGGTTTTGTTAAGAAAGCATCCTGATTTTTGAATTAATCTTCTCTGAAACAAAGCAACATATATTGAGTTTCAGCATTCAGAAGTAATCTTTGTTAACTCTTCTGGTGCTTGACACAGCTTCCAGTGAGGAGTTCACTCTTCATTTCAGAGCAGATGTGGTCTGCAAGAGCTGAAAATTGAGGGACTTTCAGCTGTGATCCAAGTCAGAGGAGCTCGTACTTCCATTAAGTTCAAGCCAAAGGTGGGCAAAAATAGTTCCTCGGGGAGTTTGTCTAATAGCTGAAGACATTCGGCCTGCATTTGTGACACTGTGTTTGCAACCCTTCTGGACCTAATGGCTTAAACAGCTATATCCTTTGGCCTGTGCAGTGCAGAATCAGACCTATCTATATTGTCTATAGTACAGTCATTTACTATAACTGATGCTCTTTCCTGTATTTTACTTAGATTGCTTAAAGGCAAACAATTAGACTTGTTTTTCCCTCCCCTTTAAGATGACAGATAAAATAATGATTTAAATTTCATCTTTTTAAAATTAAACAAAAGATTACTATCCAGACATCCTACATGCCAGCCCACAGCTCATATCCCTCAGAAGTGTAGTAGAAGAGACAGAAGTGATAGTACTGGAAGTTATCTTGTGTAGCAGCTAAAAAATAGATACTGACAGACTCTGCGACCTTTGGCATAAATTCCTTATTGGCTTTAGATTCTCAGTTTGCTCTTAATGTTATCAAAAATTTAGCTTTATAACTTTTATTTCTAAGTCAAGAATGAAGTGTTCTCAGATTTTTTTATTTTTGTCTAAGATGTGTGATGGTGAAAAAGGTACAAGCTTTATGGAAAAAAGCAATATTTTTGTGTGATGGAGGAATATCCTCAGTTGCATTAGAAGAAGTCTTCAGAAGAAAATCAGTAGGACACTGCTTTGTTACTAGCAAATATTTGTATGACCTTCAGTTTTTCTGCATTTGCCCATGTTTTCTACCAAACTAAGCAAAGCCACAACTGTCTTAGGGCAGTATCACTACATTGGTAATATAAATCAGTTATATCCAATATTAGATTAAATTAATAGGAGAAATCCCCTGGTTTGGTCCATATTTTACCCAGCTATACAAACAAATATTTAAGGAGAGGAGATATAAAGTAATCATGAATATAAACATAATGTAGCATTCTCTGTGCAGCAACCTTTGTAGAGCAGAGACAAATCAAAGGGATTACTAGAAAGAATGACTTGTAGGCTGGTTAATAAGAGAACGCAGTAAAGCTTTATTGATCCTATAAACTGAAGGCTTTTTAGTTCATTCTTATCTCTCTCTGCTTCGTGCCTGTTCACAGGTTTTCCAAGTGTAAACACTAGAAAAATCTGAGGGTTTTTTCTCTTTTGAATTCTTTTGGAATGAACTATTACCTTGAAGTCATTATCATGCTGACAAATCTGAAGGTGCCAACTTCTCCCTATCTAGTAGTAAGAAAAAAGAGCATGACAGAAGTTGTTCAATTTAGCTAAAAATTGATTTAAACTAGTGAAAAACCTTACTTGAACAGATCTAGATTTGTTTATGGCCGGCATTAGCTAAATCAGTGTGAACTGTGTCATGCCCCTTTCTTTTTTGGGCCAAGTTATTATTCTGCAACTTAACACAAAATTTAAAAAATGATTTTAAATTGGTGGTTTTGGATGCTAATGATGTACAGTAGCCTGGATTCAAGTCTTCTATTGCAGTTTAATTCAGTAGAGACATATGTCAAGAATGAATCTATCTTCATTTTCTCATAATGTTTTCAAAGCGGGAATATAAAATTTAGTTTCATCCTAGAAAGAAAGAAAAAAAAAAACCCAAAAACCTCAAACCCCAAGCAATAGCAAACCTCATGGAACCATTTCAAGCAGAGACAGCTGAAGGATTCAGACATATAAACAAAGTTTGTGTTGGTAACTGCTCTGTGGTAGCTGTCCATAAACATACTCTCTGACACTTCAAGGAAAAACACCATTAATGAGCTCCTGTGTGCAGACTGGATTCTCCAGTGCCAGCTGGTGCCCTTTCAACTCCATCTATGATTCCTTACCTTTGTAATGCTATCTCTAATAAACATTTTTAAAAGCATTTGTGCTTTGAAAGCATGAAACAGATAAAATACCCAGCTCTTCTAAAATTTATGAAGGTGGTTTGAAAAAAATATTTTCTGTTACTTTTGTTGCAGGTAAGAAGTTGGATTTTTGGCATCTTTTCCCCTTCTGCCTCTGAGCTGTTGGAGATCCCGCAGGGAGCATGGAAATGCATGGCTATTTGAATCATAGCAAGGGCAAATTAATTTGGATCTGGTGGCTGTCTACAGCAGTCACCAAATTCCAAAAGTTGCCAACTCTAGCTACATTGTTAATGGATGAGGTTTTTGATAAACAGATATTGGGACATATTTTCACAAGCATTTGATTTAAGGAAGATCAACACCTCTCCTACAAATTAATCTGAAATTCTGTAGATATTAGTGACAAATACCTGAATATCCATTCCTGCCTTGAAATTTTATCAAATTCTTCTTTTCACTGACTTTTTGGTGGAAGTAAATTTTGATCACATAACTGGGGGAAGAGTATTATTTTTATGTATTTTGAATTTACTCTTTTTTGAGTGTTCCTTTCAGTTGAGAATTCCTTTGCTCTTACATTTTGGGAAGCTCATGATTCTTTTTTTCAAGACCATGCACAATGCCATATACTTTTAGGTTTTCCTTTTGAAGGTTAGCAGTTCCAATTTTTTTTTTAATACACATGAGTTGAAGTGACTTTTGTCAATCTCCTCTGTCATTCACTTATTCAGTAATATACTTGCTATAATTTCAATGCACGTAGTATTCCTTAAACACTGTGGCTGTTTTTTCACCACAACTGCTGACAGCAGAGATTTTAGTTCTTTGCCATTATGATGCTGCATTTTGAGCTGAGAATTTGGATGGTCATTTTTCTCTCTTATTTTGCATTCATCAACATGGAGTGTATTTTGCTGTCACTTTGCTAGTTCATTTAGTGTGCTCTGAAGTGCCTCGTTGTATTCTCTGGTCCTGCACACTGTAATAACTTTTTCATCTACAACTATCACTGCCAGTTTTACATTATCCATTTCCACTTTTTTTTTCGTGTTTTAGATCATTAAGTATGCTAATGAAGGTAGATCTAAAATATCTGTCATCTGACCTGGAAAAGTACTGCTGCACCTCTTCCACTGCCAGTGTTTCTTTCATGTTGACATAGTATTACCTATGTTAAACAAAATTTAAAAACCTACAAAGTACACCATGCACCAAATGGGTTGACTTGTTTCAGTGGTGAAATGTGTAGTAGTGGTTAAAAATGAGAGAGAATAAAGCTGTGAGCTTCCTCCTTTCTGCTTCCAAAGCATGTAGTAAGTGGCTAAAACTTTCAGTTTTAGTCACTTACTACTAAAGATTATAATTCCCCATATGTAATTACTGTATTGCATAATCATTTTTTAAAGCTCAGAAAACAGGAGAGAGAGAATTGCTTTAAACAATGTCAGTTAATGAGGAATTGCTCTGTTTCCCGTGCTTAATTTCCTGTATCAATTCAAAACCACCTACTTTTTGACATTTCATGGTCTCTGAAGCAATTAACATTGATATCCCAAACTACAGTTGTGAATTTAGATGAAGAATAAGCTGCAGGGGCAGAACAACTAGGAAGCAGCAGTTAAGGTCCTGCTTTGCTTTGCCAGTAATTGTCTTATAATTTTGTTTGAATGTTTGATCTCTTTTTCCAACTGTTTGGTATGCCAGAAAATACCATTTGCAAATCATAGATCTGTCTGCATCCAAGGACAAAGTAGAAAAGCACAAATACACAGGTGTATTTGCAGTGATTCAAAGCGCAACTCTGCTTTATGTGTGCATTGTCCCATTAACTTTCTAGATTGGAGGCGGGTATCTGCATCCAGTAAGTTTTCTCTTAAGCAACAGATGCAAAAATAATATTGCTGCTGTTTGTACCATTAATTAGATTTTTTTACAGATATAATCCATGCTGCAGTTTCTAGAGAGAAAAACCGATATAAAGCCTGTGAAGAGGAAAAGGGATCGCTTATATTTCTTAAGGTCAACTTGTATGTTACTAACTCATTTTTTACCATCTCTTCTCTTCAGCATTATTAGTTGTTCCTGTTTTTTCTTTTCTTTCTAATTTTCATCATTTCCTAGATTGTTTGATACACATATTGAAACTTAGAGATTGATGACCTTTCTCAATTTAGTGAATGTCTCTTTGAAGATTATATAGCTTTGATGGGAGAAAATAGAAACTCTATTTCTATAAGTAGCTTTATTGGCCATATCATGATCAAATGATGGATTGGTAACAGAATATGTCTTAAAACATTTATTATATTAAAGCTACTGCTTTAGTCCATGGGTTTTAGAATCAGTTATAAATTAAAGCATTAATACTGCTATACACAGAAGATGAAAATATTACCAATTTCCTACAAAGATTGCTATGATAGTTGGTGTTAAAAATATATTTTATTTACTGCTGCCTCTGTCACATTGATCCAGTATTTCAGAATTATATTGGTTATGAATTTAACTTATTTTTAATGTGGTATTGTTGACTTTATGTTAGCTATTTCAAGGTAGTTATCAAAGAATTGCTTTTCATGTGGCTGACTGAAGCTTCATTGGTAATGACCCTTCCAGTATAGAAGTTCTCCAAGTCATTGTATTCAATGATAAATTTTCTACTGGAGATTTTACTGATGATTTTAAAGGAATTTAAATTTCCTGCTCTTCCTACTGATTTCCCTGATGCCCTTGTCATGGTGAGGGTGATGGAGCACTGGAACAGGCTGCCCAGAGGGGGTTGCAGAGTCTCCTTCTCTGGAGAATTCAAGACCCATGTGGATGCCTACCTGTGTGATCTGCTCTAGGGAATCTGCTCTGGCAGGGTGGTTGGACTCGATCTCTCAAGGTCCCTTCCAACCCCTACGATTCTGTGATTCTGTATCCCCTTGTTACACCTCTGCCGTCCTAGCGACTGCAGTGATCACACTGTCCTCTGGAATGACAGCTACCTTCTAGGGGATTCAAATATGTGGCTTGTGTATACTATGAACTACAAAATGACTTAATTTGTTTTTCATTTCTGTTCTTTATGTGAGACAACAGTGTGTGAAATGTTATGTCAGTACAAGTGGCAGTTTGGATATGTAATCTGAAGGGTGTTTTTAACAGGAGGTTATGCTCAGATTACAAATTTGAATAATCAGGAGGATGACAGCATTGTCCAGAGTGGCACAGACAGAAACTTGGTTTAGATACAAAAGGCAAAGAGCTTGGTTGTACATGCTAGGCACACTCTGCCATAAGGTATCAAGAAGACCTTTTGCACACTCTTATCTGCTTCTGTCACTTTGCCCCTTGCTTGTACTTTGGTAGTTGTTATTGTGATGTACTGACTGTCCTCGCACATCATAACAAACTCAAGAAAACGCAGGCGAATGTGGTTTTTCCTTGTTTGTATTTTATAGCTTCTCTCTTATGTTTTTTACTTTGTGACTAGGTACCAGTAATGCCATCTATGTATGCCATTGATAACAACTGGGCTGGTGTAATTCTTGAACCGCCTGTCATTTCATGACTGCTTTACTTTTTTTTTTTCAAAGAGGAGGTGGTATCCAATTATAAGACTGATTGAAATTATTTACACCACACTGAATCATGAAAATGAGAGGAGTGCTGCTTTCATTGGGAGAATCAGTCCTGTGACATTTCAAGTTGCCGATGTGTGTGTCTGTTGTGGCTCCTGATATACAGAGGGAGATAAGCACCATTTTCTGAATTGAATGGAGATTACCATTTGTGGTCATGAATTGTGGGGCCTGTCTACAAGTGTCAGTGAAGGTGGTACTTAATGCCAGGAGTGAGAGCAGTTGTATTACAAAGGAAACTGAGAGCAGCAGCTTACTGGTAAATGAAACATGTCAGAGTACAGTGCAGGGGTTTACTCTTCTTCCTCAGGGGTCACCCCTGTGATTTACACAGGGATTTCCCCATTGTCTTTTGGAAACCGCTGGTGAGATGGAGTAGAGGTCAGAACAAGGAAGCTGGTGAGCTTTCTCTTTGTGTGGTGGAGAAGGATGTCAGCAGTTTGGGATTTGCTGTGGTGATGATGGGGCAACTGGAACATAAGAAGGCTGTGCTAGGTCAACCAGAAATCCACCTAGCCCATGCTCAGATAGTCTGATAGTGACTGGAAATAGATACTTCAAGACAAACCCCAAATTATTTTCCCTCAATTGTAGCTTTCCTGGGTGTTGTATGCGGAGGTCTGAGTCTTTCCAGGCAGAGCTGAATCTGGATTGTTTTGTTTAATAGGCCTGAAATTACTTCCCCCTGCTTTAATGTAATTGCTTTTTGTTTCTATATTTGTTTTCTACAGTATCCTACAGCAATGCAGTCTGTGAGGTAGTTATACGGTATATGAGGCTTAATTTGCTGTGAACATTCTGCCTGATATTCCTGTTTAGCTTCATATTTCTCATGTGAGAAAATGAATATTTATTTGTCATCTCTCTTCCACGAGTAAATTTGCCTCATATCTGAGACATCTTTTTCTGAGATGAGTCTCCTGAGCTTCTCTTGATGTAGATGCCATTCCATAACTTCCATCCGTGGTGTTGCTTTTCTCTGTAGTATGTCCAGTTGTGTTACATTCCCTTTGAAACAGGGTGACCACAGCCACGTACTGTGTTAGAGAACTGGATGCCTTATGGAGTTATTCACTGTCACATTGACCTTTCTCTGTTTTGATTGCTGTTCCATTCCTAATAGCACCTACCATTTAATTTTCCGTTTTCACTGCTACAGGGCTTTCAACTCCTACTTCTAGAGAACTTTAAGCAAAGATACAAAAATCTCTTTTCTGATTGGTGTTAGGATTAGGACTCCAGAGCCCACTGTGATGCATACCTTGTCACTGTTTTTTTTTGTGACTTTTTGTAAATGTGATACTCTGTGTTTATCGAAGTTGAGTTTCATCTGCTACGTTATTTTTCAGTCACTCGTAGAAATTCTGTAGGTCTTTATATTTGAGGCATGATTATCCTGAGTAATTTCTATCATCAACAGACTTTGCCAGCTCATCTCTTTTTCGCAGCCCTGGCACAAATGCCCATGAGACTACACACACCCTTTCCCCATTATCAAAACTGACCATTTTTAGAGTAATTAATAATTTGTGAGAAGCTTGATACTTAGTGGAAGGTACCAGGAGAGGAGAGATTTTATTAAAGAAGTGAAGAATTTTGTAAAAGTCTTCCTTGGAAATTGAGGTAGACTGTCAGCTAAATCAGTCCTTTGCTCTGTAAGGTGATTTCTTTGACAAAATCTTGGGGTGAGGATTTGTTGCTTTGATACACTTGTTGTTCGGTGCATGTAAGTTGTGTAAGCAAAAGTGACTTGCTCTCTGTTTCCTGAGAGGCATCTGTTCCCATGAGGAACACCTTGGCCACCAAGCACTCTTCTCCCAGGATGCTGCAGTGCTTGTAGATCAGTGAAACAAGTTTTGCCAGAGCAGAGCTTTCTGCTTCTCTGACCCTGTCTGTCCATACCCGCTGTACTGGAGCATACTTTGTCCTTTTGCTTACATCAACTGTGCTATAAATTATTCAAGAGTGTTCTGTCTCAGAAATCCTCCTCCCCTAAATTATTTTTAACTTGTATCTATCTTTTTTTTTTAAGGTTCATAATGATTAACATCCTCTGCCATGTGACCAAAAATTGTTGCTGGGAACAAAAGCACAAACAGTGCTTTTTACATTGAACCACAATACACTATTTAAAACTACTGTGACAAATGATAGTTACCAATAGATAATATAATTTATCATTTTTTATTCTATGTAGCCTGAACATTCAGCAACAGGGTTACAAAAAGTTGTGAGTCTCTAAGAAAGCTATAAAATACTCTGCTGAGCTGTAGTACCTGGCATACCACAGAAAATCATGCTGCTCTAAGGTTCCTAAGTCAAATTGTAAAGGGGTTGTGGGTGTGGTGACTCTCTGCCTTGATGTCAATAAAACCTTCCTGATGGATGTTCCTCATGCAAGAGTTGACCACTAAGTTGGCTAAGGATCAATATTGCTTACTTTCAGGTTCCCCGGGTGGTGATAGATTTCCCATAGCTACAGTGTAGTGTTTGTGCAAAGCCAGGGGCTGTAAAGGCAGTTGTTGTTGTCGTACTGTATGGGGTCTGAGGTTCGGGCTGCATACCAACAATCTGCACAACATGCAGCCTGCTATAAAGCACAGAGCAGTTTTTAGGAGAGTTACCAAATGTGATTGACATCTAAAAGGTAAAAACTCCCCTGATGTGTCAACTTCTTCCTATGAGGGTAATTGATTAGACTTACCAGAGAAGAGTTGCTACAAGAAACCACATTAACTGACTAAAAAGTCTGCAGCTTTGGCAGTGAGCAGCACGCTTCCAAAAGCACGCAGCCTGGTCTGCCTGCTGAGGTGAGCGATGCGTTGGTATGTGGTTGTACTGCTTCTTGGAAACTCTTTTATGGAGATTTATTAAGTGTACATTGGGTTTTAAACCACATATTGGTTTTCTTGTGGGTGATACTCCTTTTGGCTTCCTCTACTTATCAAAGTAGAGAATGAGCTAAAGGCATTTGGAGCTGGGGTTTATCTTCAGGTATAGTTACAATTCACTTTAAAATGAAGGGAAGGATTTGCTTTTAGGTATGAAAGGAACACTTGATGTGAGTCATGGTGTATCACATTGCCTTCTCATTTCATGTATGTGTTATTAATGTTGTTATGCTACATGGCCTGCAGAGCAATAGGTCCCACCAGGAATGGCTTTGGGAACTGAGGATGCTACAGATATCTTCTGAGCACTGTGAAGCTTGGGTGGCTGGGACGGCTGTAGCTGGGGGCTTGCAACCTCCTGGGAGGTGGGAAATTGCTCCTTCTGTCAGGAGGTAGGAATTGGGAAGGGTTGTTCCTTAGAGAGAAACAAAGGCTCCACCCCAGTTTTGAATGCAGCTGTTTTCCCTGGTGGGATGCTGGTTTCTGGCTTGATGTGCTCACTGCATTCAAGAGCTCTTGTGCGTGGTAATTCCTCTGCTTTTAAGTGTATGTTCAGAACAGAAAACAGGTGGAGGAGATGAGAGGTCAGGCTTAGCTTTGTAAGGTGCTAAGGAGGTAGCAAAAGCTGTTTTGAGCTGATAAGAAATTTTGCTCATTGAGAAGCAGAGAATTTGAGCACTGCAGTTCAGTGGGGTTCTCGTTGTCCAAGAGCACCAGAATCCACTAGTCGGTGGATTATGTGGATTACTCCACATAAAATGCAAGCAGTTAAGTTATAAACTTCTTCCTCTTCAATGTCCAGCTTTGTGTTCACTTGTACCATAGGGTTTGTCATCTACTCCTGCTTGAGAACCTTTGTGATTACTGAGTTTTTTTTTGTTACCGCACTATGCGGCGGACCCTACTAAAACCAGTAAGATCTGAGTACAGTATTTAACATCTGAAAAGCTTTGTCTTTCACTGTGTCATGAGCATGTCAGGGGAGTGTTGACTCGAGTTGATTGATGAGGACCCCTTTGCTTGGAAAAGAAAATGCATCCATAGCAGTACAGCCCAACCATTCCATGTTGATAACTTTATTTTCATGTTTTACTTGTATTTATTTGTTTGGAGGAAGGCTTTTTTCATTCTGGGCTATGGTGCAGTTACTCAAGTTCTTTAAAACAAATCTTTGTGCAAAAGTCTCCTGGGCTCGTAGTTGAAGCATTGGCTTAAAGAAATATTCTGCTTTTATTACAGAAAAACTCATTTATTCATTAACAACTAATATAAAACAAAATGCTGAAAAGTCTTCTAAAAGTTTGAAAGTTTTTTTGTGATGCTGCAGTGCTGGGAGGGTTTTGGGGTTTTCTTGGGTTTTTTTCTTGGTTTGGTGGGTTGGGGTTTTGGTGTTTTTTTTTTTTTGTGTATTTTGTGTTTTTGGTTTTTTGTTTGTTTTTAGAATATTACTAGTGGAAGACAAACGTTAGAATCAGTTGAACCGTTTTTGTAGCTAAATTAGAAAAGATAAAACAGCATCATAAGTTACCTAATGCCCAAATCTATGCTGAAAGCAGGGTCTGCTCTGAGGTCAGACTGGATGGCTCTGGGCTTCATTCAGTCATCCGTCTCAGGATTCACTGGACACTGTTCTGTAATCTGTAATCCTAAGTGAGGCTGCTGTTGAGAGTGTTTCAGCAACTCTTATTTTTACTTTTATTACAGGACTGCTGTTTACATTATTTAGTGTTATGCTGCACCAGGTGCTGTGTGTTTGTGAGCTCCTATATGTTTTAATAAAGCTCTGTTAACATCATTCTTAATTATGGCTGAGAAATACAAGTCAGAGAGAAGAAAGTTTAAGATTTTCATTGGTGCCAGAAGACATTTATCAGCCTTTGTGAGTTGTGCTGTATTTTTTGCTCTTACTGTATTATGGCAGAGATAATACCTCATATAATTCTGTTGTGAGTTGGAATTCTATCCTTTTACGTAGTTAAATTGGAATGATGTTAAAGGATTGATCCTCTGTAGAGTAGCTGAACAAGATTAACGTTAATTGATGGTTTCAGACAAACATCAGTGCTAAATAATATAGCTGCATTTAATTGTTAATAAGATTTAGACTTAAAGATATGGATGGTTGAAAAGAGGAACCCGAGTACTTTCTTGGCTGCAGAAAAGCCCCTAGCATTTCTTCATTTGTAAATTTAAGAGGTGCTTTATTTGTGTTGATTGTTTATTTAAAGAAGTTTAAAGTTCTGTAAAAAAAAAATTCTTTAGAATGTCATTGAAGCTGAGGGTAAAAAACCCAAAAAGTGATATAAGTGCAGCTGTGAGAATTCTAATTGGAAATTAGGAATTTTGAAATCAGTTATAGAAATTATTAAATTAGAAAGACAAGGTAGACATAAAGCATCTGAATACCTTTAGTTTAATTTCCATTTAATTATAACTCCTATTTTTATTGCCACTAAAATTTGATTTCAAAGTTTTGCTTTTACTGCTTTTTTAGCAGTTTATTATTGAAATGCACATGGTAACACTAAGCTGAAAATTTTAAAGAAAAGTCTGCTCAATGGTCTGTTTAATGGCTAGGAGGTATTCTAAAAGTTTTTGTCTTGGAATGGCAGGAATCATGCTTAGTGCTGTGCTGTCCTACTGCTTTACTAACCTCCTGGCTCTGTCCAGAGCAGAGCTGGAGGTAGGATGATGGGTCTCCGTGTAAAATTAAGAAAGTTCACTCTTTGCATGTAGATGTGCTTCTCTGCCAAGTGAGAGATGCCTGAGTGAAATTGCAGCCGACCCTGGGTTCCCCATCCCAGGATGATGATTTACACTTGACCAATCCTACTGACTCCTTTTTCCTGTTTCAAACATTGAGTACTTTCATTCCTACCCAACTGCCAGAATCTTGGAATGAAAAGATTGATTTATCTTTTCTGTATTAACTGAATAGTGCTTCTGTGAGGAAAAAACAAGAGTGCAGGAGAAAAAAAAGTAAATACTCTGAGGTAGTTACAGATAACTACTTTTCTAAATCTCAGAACCTGAATATTCCCAGTATCAAGGTTTTAGTGTGAAATACATATACATATGTTATCTTTTTATTTAGTAGTGAAAATTTTCTGCTCATCACAAGTTTATAATGCCCAAGGTGTTGGAGCACAAACAGCTGCTGCTCCTTGCTGGTCCTGCTGTGTTTGCCACATTGCCATCCCTGTCAGTTCTGCTCACAGAAGTCAGCTCCTGGGTGGTTTCCCTAGTTTTTCTAATTGACTTGGATTTTATGGAGGTGCTAGGTCTGTGGACACAGAAACTTTTATTTCCTGGCATCCAGGTGCAGGCTGGAGCTCTGTGGGACCACAGAGCAGTTGCAGGGTTTTAGAAACCTGGCTTCAGAAAAGAAACTGCCAAATCTGTGTTTTTAATGTTACCAGGCATGCCACAGATATATGTGAGATATATCCAAGCCTGTTCTTATTAACACTTGTGTCTTTAAGAAACAAACTCAAGTGCAAACTTGTGTGATACTGCTGTGTATTTTGTACCTTGGTAGTTTTAAACCACATTGGTGCCCAACTACTGTCAGAATGCAAAGCAAAGAGGTTTTAATGTCTGGGTATTTTCTTTAAGTGAATAAATTTCTAAACCTTGCTTCTCCTGGTCATTAGAAGCTGTATTTCTTTTTCTCACTGCTGCAGTGCCTTTGCCTCTTCTTTGCACTGCATATCTCTTATCTCCCGTGGTCTCCCATTTCCCTTTTCACATGAAACATTACAATGTTGAAGGTTATGAATTCTTTCCCTTCTCATTCTCAGGTTTAAAGCTTCTGCTAATTTTTGGATCCTCTGAGTCTGTCTTTGAGTTTTTGGGTTCTTTTTCCCCCAGCTTGTGCAATTCTGTACCTCTCCTCTTTTGCATCATTCATGGCATATCAAAGCTTGTTCTGTAACACTGACAGTCCTTGTTATCCCAACCATTCCTTTCTGCCCCTCCCTGCTCCCATACCACACAACTGGACCAGTTGAGTTTGCACCACACCACTTCTGCCCCGAGCTGCCTTGGTGCTGGGCTCCTTCAGCCATGTAGCTGCACCTTTGGAGTGAGGGAAGAGGGAGCAGAGCCCATGGCAGTTGCCACAAGTAGTTGGACAAATTCAGCATGTGGTAATTTACTCATGGTACGCAACAAGTATGCGAGGATGAAAGGATATCAATCTGCACCTTATCTGTAACGAGAGGCTGTTGTGGTACTTTGGGTGTAGCAACCCACTTCACAGTTCTACTTACTGGAGTCCCAAAATAATATTTATTGGGGGGTGTTGGGTTTTTGTTTGGTTAATTTTGTATTTGTTTGAAGCACTGTATAACTGGGAATTTGTTAGACAAAACAGAAAGGGAATTAAGGACTATACAAACTTATTGACTATGCAAATGCTTGTCTTTTAATAATGGGAAGA
Source organism: Heliornis fulica (assembly GCA_013399135.1). Lineage (NCBI taxonomy): Eukaryota > Metazoa > Chordata > Aves > Gruiformes > Heliornithidae > Heliornis > Heliornis fulica. The sequence continues at coordinate 97,866 of VXBZ01008701.1, read as the reverse complement.
TGAAACTCTTAACTTATGCTTGCATACAGGCTTTGTATTTTTATTTCATCTCTCATGTTTCCTTAGAGCCATCACAATCAAATTGTAAATGAATAAGAATATTGAAGTGAAGAATAAGCAATTCTTCTATGTTCAAGTGGCCAAGTGCTTTTTCTGTGACAGAATCAAAATGAAATAGAAATGACAGTGAACATTTTTTTTTATTATTATTTTCTAATAGAGAAAAATTTTTCAGATGTGTTTTTACAGTGCCTGATTTTATAGTCTGAGACATAAAATACTTCCAGGCTGCTGTGTACTGTGAGACAGGTGAGGGCTGAATGTTAAACTGCCTGGAGTCATGTTAATAAACAAAAGCATAGGTAATGATCTGAGGATTAATGTTAATTTTGCACTTCTCTGTGTAACCAGGAATAAGCACTTGCTAGTGTAAGTATAAATCCCATCTAAGAATATTCATGAAGAGAAGTGATGGAGCAATGAAGAATGTTCGGCACAGTGGTCATGGGATAAAAGCACAGCAGTCCAGTCTTGGGATGATTTTGTGGTGATTTGCCTTGTGAGACAGAGGAGTGTAGTTAGGTCCATGCGTAGCGATGTTCTGGGAGTTGTGCCTCCCTGTTTGGCCTCTTCCCTTGAAGGGGATTTCAAACTACAACGGTCTGAAGCAATGCAGACTGAGAATTGACAGCCATAATAAATACGACACATATTAGTTACAAGGGAAGAGTGAAGGGCCTTGAGCTTGTTTAACCTTTGGTGACAGCTACAGGTTGCTCTTAGGTTAATGCTCTTAGGACAGAGGCAGACCGCAGAAAGGAGAATGGAAACTGTGCTCTTGGACCCGGGTCTGTCCTGGGACGGCACAGATTCTGATATGATGTGGGTAGCTCTTTGGAGGGCTCCTCTTGGAGGCCCCTTACTGCAGGCAGCGCTGTCAGCCTGCTCTGGTGTCCTGTTTTGCTCCTGTGCATCCCTGAAGGCAGCCTGTCCAGGCTGCTGTGCTGTCTGCGAGCCTCTCTTATGGATGGGCGTGGTAAAATATGTAGGAATCTTAAAATTAAACTGCTCATGGGATCTTAAGTAGTCTTGTTATTTTGCAAAGCAAGAGAGTAAATCTGAATTATTTGCAAATGCTATCGTGGAATCTAGAGGAAGAGCGACTTCGTGAGGCATACAGGCTAAGCACCTACTTTATTTTTTTTTCCTCCCTCCTCTCTTATGCTGTAAGTGCACCTTGAAATGCCATTACCCCCTGTAGCTGTGAATGAGGTAATTTGTAACATGGAACAGCTAATTTTTCATTGTGGTTCCAGTGGGGCGTAATGCAAAGCAATCCCGTATAGCTGCGGTGGTAGTGCAGTAACCTGCATGCAGAGCAGGTACCGCAGCAGTTGCTGCATCCTTTCACCTTTGGCCAAGAATAATGACACTATTTGCAAAATTACTGTAGGCTTTTAAAAATATTGGATGTATTGTACTCTTTGCAAAAAGTATGGAAGCCTGTGCAGGAGCTAAAAATTGAACTTGGGCCATTATAAAAAAATAAATATAAAAGCAAATTATAGCCAGTTGACGTCTTCACTAAATCTAGGAGCCTTAATTACATTAAAGAGCTAATTTGGTGGACCGGATAGAAAGATAAATGTTTTCAGAGACAGCTTAGGCAATTTTATGAGTTCTTCTTTATTTTTCTAAATTGTAATGCATGTGAAGAAGCTGGGAAACACCAGCTCTTTCAGACTGGCAGCACCCTGTGAAGTATTGGCTTTGAGAAGAATCCAACTTGGAACAACTTTGAGTAGGACAGTGAGCTGCTGTATTTCAGACACACTGGTGCACAGCTGCCCCATGAATTTTGTTCTGTTCTGTGGAAGCTCAGTTTTCAGCTGCATAAAAGGTGTAAAATTTTTATTGTTTTGTAAAAGTTATTTTTCTTTTTTTTTCTATACTATTAAGTCCTAAACTTCTCTGTTTCTCCAATTGCATCTTGTCTCTTCCAGGTCACCTGAGAGGCAGCTTGCCCATCCAGAGTGCTGATATGGTCATTCTGCTGACCTTATCTGAGGGGCAGTTTTTCATATTTCTCCTGTTTTGCTCAGCCTCTAATTTTCCTGTAACTTGCTGAAACATGATGCCTTCCAGACCTCTGTTCTGTTGCCAAATTAAGCTGAAATTGGTCAGAAAATTTGGGAGTTACTTGGAGGAGGTCTGTTAGGCAGTGGGATTGTCTAAACCTCCTTTTTCCTACTCTATGGCTAAAAAGCCTCCCACCCCCAAGGTGAACAACCTCTTAATTTTGCTACAGAGGCCACAATCAAATATCCCAGTGTGTTTGATCAGGGTGTTTAAATTTAGCAAAGTACTACTGTACATAGCAGTATCCATATCATTAATATGCTGGCACTCTGCAGTGGATTTTTCTTCTCAGCAAAACAAATTTTGCTGTATTATATTCAGTTCCTGGAGAATCCCTGAGAGGTGACTGAAATTTGAAATCTTGAATTGCATCATAATTCCTTCCTTGTGAGACAGCCAGGAAACCCATTCTGCAAAGGTAGATTCTATCTCCTTGCTGTAGATAACAGAAAAAATTATTTTTACTGTGTAATCACAAACCTTTTACAAGGCTGCCTGAATTAGCAACTCCTGATAATCTTAAGCAGCATGGCTTCCTCAACCTCTGTATTTACAAATGATTTTCTCATTCAAGGTTTGCCTACCTGAGTCAAAACCAACTCATCTGTCCTCAAAGAGAAAAGGATTACAGATTCTGAAATCTCCTTTTAATATTTGTTCCGTTGTTGTGTAGAGCTATTACTATTTTCCTGCCTTTAATAGAGGTTGACTTATTTCTGATACCATTTGATATGAGGGAGAAACTGAAAGCTCTTAAAAATAATAGTAATAAGGGTAAATTTGCATTATAAGTTCCACTCAAAAATCTAAGTCATGTAAGTTAGCATACCTCAAGTGAGAATCTGTCTCATTAATATTAATCTGGACTCTAATGAGAACACTAAGCTACTGTGTAATGCAGAAAGGGCACAGGTGTGACATAGTCTCAAAGAAGGTGGAAGCCCAAAATCCCACAGGCTATTAAACTATAAATCGCACTACCTAATTATTAGGCAATTTCTTGCCTGGTTATTGAAAGGACTGAGGTTTTAGTACTTATCTGTGAAAAATAAATGCTCACAGAAGACCGTTACCACACATGGAAGGACATAGTGCTGAATTTCCCTGTAACATAAAAATATTTTGGAGAGGAGTCTGTGACCCTACTGCTTTATCACCATGCTAATTCATACCCTAGGCAGAAGTATTCCATAAAACCTCATCTTTTCTTCTTTATTTTTTCCGTGAAGGATTAATGAACTCTTGGGCTGCTCTGTTTGTGTCACAGCGCTGCTGGGTTGACATTGTTGAAGCAGCACTGCTCTGAGTTGCAAGTCATTAAAATGAAATACATCAATTATAAGCACATTGGTAGAAGGCACCCATGCCAAAGAAAATACAGGAGAAAGAAGATGCTTACATTTGGAAAAAAAAAAGGTTATGTTTGCAGTTTAGAAACAGTTAAATGTTTTTATCTAAAATTTTCTTTTCCAAGCAACTTTTTTTGGGAGCATGTGTCTGTCTGTCTCTTTGTCACTGTGTATTGAGGTGTTAAGAAAATGAACGTTTTGAATCTTAGGTGTGTTCTCCACAGTTTATGCATCTGTCAATTGGTCTGTGATTGATGCTCACTAAATAGTGTGGTTTAGTCTGAGGAAGGAGAGCTCAGTTCCCAGTTTCCCAGCCATGCTCTGGTTCAAAGGGACAAAAGCAAAAATGGAACGTACAGTTGCTTTTCTGGGCCGTGCCACCGACAGCGGCCTGGGTGTGTGCAGGGAGCATATCTAATCTGTTTGTGCTCCTAGACGTCGCAGTGATGGATTCCGTATAAATAAATAAAGACTCAGGAGATTTAGTAAGGTGCCACAGGAAGGTGATCACAATTTGTCTTTACTAGAAGCCTTGTGGTAGAAACATCTATAAACTCTATAATAATATGTCGTACCTTCCCCCATGAAATTAAATAAAAAGAAAGAGGGGGGAAACCAGGTTTTTGGTGTAAATGTCCTTTCGTTATTCTGCCTGCTAGTGTAGCTGTTGTGTTAATTGGTAGCTCCTAATAGTCCTCTGGTGGTGGAACAGAATTGAGGTGGGGATGTGCTGTGTATGTTAAACCCAGAAGTAAAATATGATTCTGTTGTTTTGAACAGAGAATTATTTACATGGTGAACTGTACAGATGGCTTGTAAAGGAAAATTACTCTTCCTTCCTGAAAAACCACTTGATAAATCACAGGCTTCTCTTTATGTTTGCTTCTCTCTTAATGTCTAGAAAATCCAAAAGTTATGCAAATGTGTAGTACTCCAATCACACTAAACACCTGGAAAAACATAATAAGTACTCTTAACAGATTACCTTAATATGCGGGTTTTTTTATTCCTAACATTTGTTGAAAAACTCATGAAGTTCCAGGCAATGTTTTTTAATTGGAAATGAGAAGTTTTCTGTGTATCATGCAGCTACTGAATGTTTCATCTTTTGTAATTGACAGGACCAGCCTTTTTTAGTGGGTCACTAAATGCGACATATTAACCTATCACCTACTACTTTTTACATAGTAGTCAATGATAACACACACACACAAAATCCATCCATAGGTTTTTTGTTACCTGAGGCAGGGCTTGAGTTTGATTTGCAAGTGGTGAACTGATCGGACTTTCATGTTGCTATTGGGTACACACCACACAGCTTGGACCTGTGTTATTGATTTCTGCTGTAATTCTGATGTGAATGCTGCCTGTCCTGAAGAATCCGGTGTCGCTCCGCTCTCCTGTCATGCCTCTCTCAAACCTTTGAACATGCATTTGAAATGTGTTTGTTCTTTGCAATTCTTGGGTGTTTCGAGGAAAAAGTGACATCTGCTTGGCCTGCTGTGCTGGAGTTCACTGGTACCGTAATGCTGCCTTAATTCCTCAGAGGGCTGTAGGATAAGGACTTGAAAGGTGGGCCTGGGTGAACCTGCAGAGGTTTAACACTGCAAAGTGTAGGGTTTTGCACTTGGGCCAGAGGAATCCCAGACATAGACACAGGCCAGGAGAAGAGCTCCTTGAGAGCAGCCCTGCTGAGAAGGACTTGGGGGGTCCTGGTGGATGAGAAAGTGACCATGAGCCAGCAGTCTGATCTTGCAGCTCCAAAGACCAATGGTCTCCTGGGCTCCATCAGAAGAGAGGTGGCCAGCAGGGACAGGGAGGGGATTGTCCCTCTCTACTCTGCCTTCGTAAAGCCCCATCTGGAGTTCTGCATCCAGATCTGGGATCCCCAATGCAAGAAGGATGTAGAGCTATTGGAGAGGATTCAGAGGAGGCCACAAAGATGATCAGGGTCTGGAGCACCTCCCCTGTGAGGACTGGCTGAGGGAGCTGGGCTTGTTCAGCCTGAATAAGGCTTCAGGGGGACCTCATTGCAGCCTTCCAGTACTTAAAGGGAACGTATAGTCAGGTGGGGAATTGTATTTTTACAAGGGTAGATAGTGGTAGAACAAGGGGGAATTGATTTAAGCTAGAGAAGGGAAGGTTTAGATTGGATGTTGGGGAAAGTTCTTCATGGAGAGAGTGGTGAGGTGCTGGAACAGACTGCCCAGAATGGTGGTGGATGCCCCAAACCCGGAAATGTTAAAGGCCGGGTTGGATGGGGCCCTGGGCAATCTTGTCTAGATCCAGGCCTGGAGGTTGGTGGCGCTGCCTGTGGCAGGGGGATTGGAACTCGGTGATCCTTGGGGTCCCTTCCAACCCAGACCAGTCTGTGATTCTGTGACTTAAAACTGTTTCTCTGAGGCATGAAGAGCAACCAGAGAACTGAAATCCATGATGTTTTACACCAGTATTGCTTTTCTGTGTATTCTGGATTTCTGTAACCTCAAAGAGAATCAGTTATCTGCTTTGGCTACCTCCTTTGTCCTTATTTTACTGTAGTTGTTTGATTGATTTTTAGCTAAGTTTGTTAGGAAGACAAAGCTTTTTTTTTTTTTTTTTAATCTCTCCATGTTGCTTCCTACTTTTCCATGAGTTGTGAATGCTTGGCAGGAGGATGGAGGTCTTGTAGTTATCGTACTTTCATGATCTTCCCCAGCAGTGATGGCATAGTTGGAGAGTGCCCAGTGAAGGGCTGTGGTGTGGACTGCCTGGAACTCTAGAGATGCCAGTAAAACCATGTGAGTGAGGGATTCAGAACCAGGCTTTGTCATGTCAGCAAGCCATAGAGTAGCTTGGACTTCCCAGACTCTGAGAGGTGAGACAAGCCTCATGGATGGGTTGTCTCCTTCTTGTTCAGTCCAGACAGCCTGTATATCAGCAGTAGCTTCATTCTTATGAGTCTTCCTTGGGAAATAATGATCTGCTGCAGTTAAACCACTGGGTTTACTGCATCAGATCTTTATTTCATGATGTGATGATCTTTACTTGATAATGTGAAACCACCAGTGGTTTAGCTGGTCATCTTGTCCTTTGCTATTCTGAAATGGGAGTAAACTGCAGCAGGTCTAAACATGATAATTTGTACAGTGTCCGTTCCCTGCCTCACCCAATCCCACTCATCCCCTGCTCAGAGAGGTTGCATGGCTTTGCTTATCCCAGTGGAATCAGGAAAGGTGGGCATGTTCTACACCTTGCATTCCTGCCCCTTCATTTTCACTGAAGTCTAACAAGGTTTTAGTATCTAAAGGTACATGCCCTAAACAGAAGATGGCACCAAATGTGATTATTACTTGTTGACATGTATTTATTTTTCTTCAGTAAATATTTAATGTTAATGACTTTGTAAACAGCTTACTGTTCATATTTGGGGGTGAGTGGGGAGGAAGAAAGAGTCATCACGAGAGCAATATCACATCCCTTGTTAGGGGAAAAATGCTTTAATGCTTGTTAATTGTGTAGTTTAGAGCCCTCTGTTGTTAGCATAGCTGGTTCAAGATAAGTCTTTCCCTTTAAACTGCAAGAAAAAATGTATGGTTTTACTTCCTTTTCTTAAGACTAGAAACCAAACCAAACCAAACAAAAATCCTCTCCCCTTTTACTGAGAATGAGGCAGTGCCATATCAAAAGAAGGTGGATAGTGCCACAATGTTGGATGTAATGTTAAAATTAAAAAAAAAAAAAAAAAAAAAAAAAAAAAGTTGTGCCTGTGCTTACCCTAGAATGCCTCTGACTAGTATGGACAGTGAGGCAAAATGTTAAAAAAATATCAGTAGTTTATCTCTCATGTTGCAGGTCACGATGCCTCGTGTACGCTGGTGGGGAGCTGTGTGGTTTTGCTCAGAGGCTTTAGCTTTTGGGGGGCCCAGGAGCAGCTCAGACATGGCACTGCATCTGTCTCCGGAGCCAGGCTGGCACTGCTCATGTAGAAATCTCTAGTACTTGTTTTAGTGTCCATGATTGAAGGAAAAGGTAGAGAGCAAGTTTGCAGATGATTCAGAACTGAGGAGTGCTTGATATATCAGATGGTTGTGCTGTCATTCAGAGAGACCTCGACAGGCTTTTGAAATGGGCCACAAGGAATTACATAAAGTTTAACAAAGACAAAAGCACAGTCCAGTCCTTGGGGTTGAACAACCTCGAGCACCAATATGTGCTGAGGATTGATTGGCTGGAAGGCAGTCCAGCAGAAACAGACCTTGAAATCCCGGTGGACAATTAACCACCAATGCACCCTCATGGCAAAGGAGCAGCATCATCCTGGGCTTCATTGCTGCTGGCAGGATGCAGCAGGTAATCCTTCCTCCCTGTGCAGCTCTGGTGAGGGCACATCTTCAGTACTTTGTCCAGATCTAGGCTCCCCTGTCAATGAAGGATACAGACTTACTGGAGCGAGTCCAGTGCAGGGCCAGAAAGATAATGAAGGGATTTGAGCACCAATCAGAGGAGGAGAGGCTGACAAAGCTGGTATTGTTGAGCTTGGAAAAGAGAAGGCTCAGGGGGTATCTTATCAATGTGTATAAATCCCTGATGGGAGGGAATGAAGAGGAGGGAGCTGTGCTTTTCTCAGCAGTGCGCACCAATGCGCACCAATAAAAACTATAAAAATCCATATGTCCACAAGAAAAACCTCTTTCACTGTGAGGGTGATCATATATTGGAAGAGATTTCCTGTAGATATTGTGAATTCTCCATTGGTGTAAATATTCAAAACCTGATGGGGCATGGTCCTGAGCAGCCTGCTGTAGGTGACCTTGTTTGAGGAGGGGGAGATAGACTAGAAGATCTCCAGCCATCTCTTATGAACTCGATATTTCTGTGAATTATATTGAAATTAATTGTATGTGGAAGATGCCAAAATGTCCATATGGTGTGGTATTGGTAATTGTTTTGGAAGTAAATAGTTGTTTTTCAGGCTGTCATAGACCTAGGCTCTTCAAACAAGTTAAGCTCTGAGAAAGGATACTTGCTACAAACTGCTCTGTGTGTGACACATCACTGAATTCATACCTGAGTTTTGCAGGCTCTATGCAGTTTTGTGTTGGCTTGTTGGTTTTCTTCGAAATGAGAGACTTAGGGCTTCTGTTGGTCTGGAGGTTGGGCTGAGTTTGGTCTTCTAGCTAACATCAGAAAGCTGGAAATAAAGGTCTGTGCATGGCAAATGGTCAGACAGCACTCCTTTGTAGGTTTTGTGGGAGGGTTTTTTGACTCATGCATATAGATTCCCCAGATGAGTCTTAGGGAATTTCAGCCTGAGACCTGGATCAACTCAAACCTTCCTTCAGATGTGGATGATTTGTTTAATTCTTAAAGAGCTCTAGAAGTAGTGGTTTCAGAGAAATCAGTAGCTCTGTACACAGAATCTTGTTTGTCTCTTTTTCAAGACGATCGATGTTGCTATGATGCAGTACTGGTTTGGGGTGGGCTGGGCTTAAACCACAACAGATACATGCTCTAATTTCCTAAATTGGTTTGGTTTAGGTTTTGTTGTTGCTGTTCTGATGAATAGCTAAGTACCAGCAGAACAGCATTCTGTATTAGAAGCTTACATTAACTGGAATTTTTGCCCTCTTTTGGCTTTTAGTCATCTTCTTAATGTTGTGCAGTTGTTATAATGAAAACACAGTATCTGTTGTCCAGACTTAAAAAACATCCTTCCAGTGAAAGATTTGGTGCAGAATGCTCTTTCTACAGATTTATATCACTATGCATACTTCTAAGCAAATATTTGTCTTACAATGAGGTTCATTTTCAGAGCTGCTAAACACATATTGTTTTGCAGGATATATGCAGCATTCAGTAATGGGGAGAAATATAATTTCTAAATGCTAAAATGCATACCAGCACATACAAACCAATAACCAGCACAGTATGATTTGAAGAAATGACTTCCCTCTATACAGTGCGCGTTCTTTAAAGAGAGCAACCACTGCTTTCTAGCTCATTGTAATTCACGCTGCGTCCAGCACTACTGGAAAACTAATGAAAATGCTGGGAGTACAAGGCTTTATTTTACTGTTGAGAATTCTCAGTGGTTACAATATTATGTTGTGCCTAATTCTCCTGGTATCACATTTTTTTTAGCAGTGATTTTTATTTTCAGCCCAGTGATCCATTTCACACATTAACCCCCTAACTACTGAATGTACCATGTAGCACAAAGGAGCTTTCAAAGCAAAATGCTTTTACTAGATTTATTGTAAATAGGAAAAATCTTCCCAATCAGGTGGAAATCTTATATGCATGGGCTTATTGGCATGGAAATCTGGGAAGCAGAGGCTTTTAAGTCCACCTCCAACTCCAGGAAGATCAAAGTGCAGGAATAGGAGGAGGAGATGCTGGTTTTATTTTTTCATTCAAGACTTCGTGATGTAAAGCGATGCAACTGTTGCCATAGTAAAGTTATATCGAATAGCCTAAAAGCCAGTCAATGCCACCGTGCAACTCCTTCCCCCCACTCCCCCAGCCCCAACAAATAAACCAGAAGGGTAAACACTTCTCAATTGATTTTGTTTTCTCTCCTATAATAGGGAATCATAAGAACTTATTTTAGAACTCTCTTTAAAAAAATATAATTGCCAGCATTGAAAAGTCAGTGAATATGTTTGTGGGTTTGGGTATATTGTGTTTAAATATAACTCATGGTTTTTGTAAAAATCGTCATTCATGAAGCACCTTCAGTTGTCAACTGTGTGATAAGAGTATCATCTCCTCAGTTAACTGGGGAAGTATTAAAATGCAGAAGATATTATCACTAGTGTATTATAAATGGTATCTTTACACATCTGTTTAAGTTTTGGAGGAGTTACTTTCATCCTTGTCTGCTTTTCCTTTGTTACCCTGGAGTCATTTATAATGCATCTGAAGACCTGCCTTATCTCCCTCTCTGCTGCACCCAACAAATGCAGCTTTGCAGGGACTGAGAGACCGGGAAGCATTGCACGTCCTGGTCTCTGCTCCTCAGCATCTAATTTTAGAGAGAAAATCAGGAGGAAAGAGAGTGTAGCAATGAAATAAATGATAAAAACCCAAACCCTACTTTTGGTTGTATTAGTGTTCATGTTTGCCTGGTTTGGGAGTTCTGGTAAGGGTACATGCTGGAGTCAGTACCTGAAGCATATGTAAGCATTGTTAAAAAAGCCATTAACCTATCTGAACTCATGTGACCAGAGCATCCAGACGCAAAGTGTGGAGTCAGAGGCCCACCCATGTTAAGACCTCTTTCAAATATTGCCCTCCTGCTGCACAGGAGGTAAGATCTGACAGCCTTGTTAGAAGGCCCTTCTTTTACTTTCAGAGATTCTTCATTTCCTCTTCCTGCAGCACTTGAAAACTTGGACTAAAATGTCAGGGGCTGGATGCTGCAGTGTGAGCCTAAGCATCCGCTGCCAAGTGAGATGGACTTGAGTCTCTCACCTGGCTTCCAGGTGCTGGTTTTTTGTCATGACCTGTGTCTGTGTCATGTCTGCCAGCCTCCAAGATTGGTTTAGGTTCACTGAGCATCTCATGTGGCCCTCACTTAGCTAATCTTGCTTCAGGCAACTAACACCCTCACTAGTGCAACTTGCTCTTTCAACTGTTCCAGAGGAAGGTGTGCTTTGAGGGGCTTTATTTTATTTGAAGGGGCTTCATGTCTTTTAGTGATGTGACTTCAGGGGCATAGCAAATTGGGTGTCACTTAGCCACCGAAGGCAGGGATGCTGGTGTTGCACGTGGATTTGCCAAGGAGCCATCTCCCTTGTAGCTGCATTGCACAGACAGGCTTCTCCACTAGTGCTGGAGGCTTGGCTGTGTCAGGAGGGCTGACTGTGGCCTTCAGTTTGGAGAGTAGGTGATACCTTCCATGGCTAGGTTGTCCCTAATCTCCAGATAGAAATGGGTGACTAATTAACTTTTTTGTTAAATGAACATTACAAAAAAAACCCTTCCTAACTTGTGTATGAGAAATCACTGGTAGTCTCTGTTTTGGTAGCAGTTACACAGGTATAAAAACCTGCTGGTTTTGTGACAGAATGAAGTGCCACAAAGCAACAGCAACAAGCTGAAATTCTTCCCTGTGGTTGGCTCCAGAACCTTTAATTTGATTTAATGTTTTAAAGGGAGTGGACTTTAAAAATAGAATTCTTGTGTCAGAAGCTTAGAAAAGATGAAAAACATTAAATAAAATTAATAAAAGTATTAATTGAAGCAGGCCTGGGAGAAGGGGATCAGCTTGAGGATACTTCTGTCCCATTCTGTCCCTTGGAGGGTGCAGTGCGACAACACGGCACTGGTCAGCATGTTACACTTTGGTAGAAAAGGCCTGGAAAGCAAATTGCTGCTCCTCCAGGTACATAGGAAAGTGCAGGTTTGAAAATTTAACAGATAGGTGAAGGACCTCACTACGATTCACAAACAAAGCATAAGGGATTTAGAGAGAAATGAGAGCAGGCCAGAGAGCTCCTTGGCAGTAGAGAGGGAAAGGGAGACCAGGGTGAGCCTAACAAGATGGGTGGCATGGCCACAGTGATGAAGCTCAGATGCTCTAAAGCACCAGGTGGGAATGGACAGGAGTAAGGAACACCTGTGTTTGTTGGAGGTGAAGGTGGCAGCTTCTTCTTGCAGCCTCATTCTATACCTAACAAAGAAGTTTCTTGTTGCTGAAGTCTGCACAGCCAGATAAGGTTTTTGCTGTGAAGTGTCCGAATACGCTTAAAAAACCCAATCAACCTGAGTTTCTTTCCATTTCAGTTCAATTTATTTGAAGCAAATGTCTGGTAAATAACTCTTCCTTTCTTATTTTTTCTCTTCCTCTTTGTTAAAGAAATTAAAACTGGGTCTACTCAGTTGTTCCCTTTCTCCAGGAGTTGAGGATGATCTGCTCTCTCTGAAAGCATGTCAGAGAGCTGCAGTGTTCAGCTGCTTTTGATGAGGAGTGTCGGTTCTCCACATGTCCTCCCCCCTCATATAGAAATAAGGCTTTGATAGTCAGAGCTGTCCCTAGGGAGGTCTTGTCCAGGTAAAGTGCTCATTATCTGTAGTATACATTGAAAAAAGCATGAAGACTTCATGTAACAGTTAAATGTGAGCAATAAAATATATGTAGGATATACTGTTAGCTTTTCAGGTACTCCAGATGATTGCATGTAGTTAATCTTTTTTTTTTTCTTTGTACAGCATTGCAATCTCAGGAGCGTGTACATTTTATGTTTTATTTTTGCTAACCTTAGTTTTCAATTTTAAACATTTTTCTTTTCCTGAAGACTTGTTTACCAGCTAGGAAAAGGCATGTTTTCAGTGAGTGGGTAGAATTATAAAGTACGTGGATTTTTCTGTATGTTGTAGTTTTGTACCTTTTCAAAACAATTGTTTGCTTCACCATTACAGCATATATATCTTCTGCAAAATACAGAACATATTTTGACGTGAGCAGTAAGGAGTAGAATGGTGCTGTCCTATTTCTTAATCCTCTTGCCTTTTAATCCACTAAGCAGATTTCTTATTTACAGTAATGGCCTGATATGTTTATACCAGTGAGTTAGGTATTACAAAAAACAGTTGTTGAGGAAACATGTGTTAGCTAAATTGTACTGACTTACCACTATTGATTAGCAAGTGCTTATTGTGATGTCTATTGACTATTTTTGTGGGCTGGCATTTTTAAGGGATTACTTTGTTTTATGGCATCCTCTGGCTATAACTGCTAAGATAAACCCTCCTGTATTTAAATAAGCTCATCCATTATTTTTCATTGTCTTTTCAATTACAGTCATTACCTTAGATCATGTAGATGTAGTAGAAACAATATTTATAGGAGACAGTTAAATCTCCTCTATTAAAAGTATTTCCAGATTCTACCCTATAAGAAAGAAAAATTGTTGTTCTTTTAAGATGCTGAAAAGGGGGTGGGGGAAAAAGAAGACATGCCCTAAACAGACTGTATGTGTTACAGAAACAGCATCATATCTACTACTTCTTTAAGGCCAAATTCGCAATTTTAATTTCCTTAATAAAAACGTAATCAGAGGAGCAATATTAGGATCATTATGTTGGGTTCATACTAGAACAGAACTGTGCACAAATATTTGCCTTCACATAGGTAAGTGTTGACGGCGGTGATGTAGAATGCATATATTGTTGAACAGCTCTGGTTATCTTCATGATTCAAAACACAGTTTAAAAATCATGGAGTGTCTCTGTATTAAGGAGCTCATTGCCACCCCCCATCCCCCCAAGAATTTTCTTGGCTCTTTTTTTGTAGTACCTTGCTAAACTTGACCAAGAATGATTATATGGTGGTGTTGTCCTTATTGTTAAAACTTCATAGATTTGATCCTCATATTCTGGCCTTGTGCTTGAAGAAAATACACAAATATTAAAAAAGTTAGATGTCTGTTTCCTGTGGTCATTGATGAAAGCTGTATTTTGAGTGATAAGAAGCAGAAGAAATGCAAGTGGTTCCTTCATCAGGAGAGAACAGCAGGAACAAGTCCCTTGAGGATTTGCCCCCATCTACAGCAGATCTGTAGATGATGTAGATCTCCATAGAGAAAGCAGACCCTGCTTGGGCACTGGTCAGAGGTTTCTTCCAGCCTATTAATGGGAGTTGTTAATGGGAATCCATTTTCTCCTCTAGAGATAGCCAAAGCAGGAGTGAGCTGACTGGCTATTAAATGAATGGTTTTAAATGTAGACCGGCATTTGAAGCCTTCTGCTATATAAATGAGACTTGCTGCTTATAGGATCACATTTGCACAGAATATTTCTCTGTTCAAAAATGCAAAAAGCCTAAAAAGTGCACTTTTAGGCAGTATTTAGAAAGAAGTGTTATACTCTTAAGAAAGGAAAAGAAATGCTGTTTCTTTCCCACATGTGCTTTAGCTTTGTAGTGTCTTTTTGCATTCGCTTTTTCATTCTTAGCAGGAGAGTGTGATTTGTAGTAAATGTCTCTTATGAGACAAAAAGAGGAAAATCATGGATTTTTTTTTTATTTTATTTTGTTTTGTAACCTGGTCTGGAGAAAGAATATGCATTGGTGGGGACTTCAGACAATAACAGTAAAAGATGAGACATCTGTGTCACTGATCTGTCTGCACTTATCTGAAACGTAGCTAATGGCAATTTAGTTCCTCATCACCAACTCAAGGATTTCTGTTAGAAAAGACAACTTTTGCCAGGAATGCTAGAAGATGATGGAATGGATTTTTTTCTCCTTTATAAAATGTTGTTGTATCATTAATTCAAAATTTTTATGTGATAGATGAATCCCTATATGTTATGCAGGAAAAACTCACCAAAGTTTACCGGAAATTCTCATAAACTCTCCATATGTTGAAATGCTGCAGTAGTAACTTTGTCAGACCAAAGAAGTACACACCCTCTATGTCTAAGACCATTGACAATCAGTCCAGAATGCCAACCTGGTTCTGCAGTTTTGTCTTGGATTTGGTAGATTTGTTACATTTTTTTTTTCCCCCCCCATTCCAATCTTGGCACAGTAGGCTAAAGGCTTCTTGCCATTCAAGGAGGTGAAATAGGGGACTGCAAAATCTTGGTAGGCCAGCAGTTTTTACCTTTCTCATTCAGGTTTCATTGTCCTGTGGTTCTTTCAGTAATTTCAGACTGCTTGGCAATGTAATACAGACATCTACCTGAATAAAATGAATTGTTTATCGTTTAGCCTTTTCTGTGAATATTTATTTTCTTCTCTCTTTCTATTATTTTTTTTTTCTTCAGTGCTAGTAAGCATAACAATAACAACTCCTGGGATATACATTAGGGTTTGTGATATGAATGGGGTCTTGGAAGATTCTTGAGTTTTGAAAAACAGTGAAATGCCTACTAGACCAGAGAGGCTTATAAAAAATCGGCTAAAAAATATGATAATAGCTGTTTATCCCAAACCTATTCTTATTCTATCTCTCCAGCAGTCTCCAAGAGGACTTTCATGGTTGAGTGACATTAGTCATTTCGAGTATGTGGGAAAGTATTCGTTACATTGCTGTTGTGTTGGAGAGGCCCAGGAAGTGAGGACTGGAGTTACTTACATGCTTGCCTCGTGTTGTATATAGATGCAGAGAATAATTCTTTTATGTAGGCTTTTCTCTTGAGAGAGACAGAGAGAACAGTTGTGAGGCCAGTGCTTTGTTTTTTTCTATAGGAGTGGACAGGTGCATGTGATATAGAATCCTAGAATGTTTCAGGCTGGAAGGGACCTTAAAGATCATCTAGTTCCAACACCCCTGCCATGGGCAGGGACACCTTCTCTAGACCAGCCTGCTCAAGTCCTCATCCTGGCCTTGAACACTGCCAGTGAGGGGGGCAGACACCAGTTGTACTGGTTACAAGGATTTCCTTGACCCATATGCAAGACCTTACACTTTGCCTTGTTGAATCTCACGAGGTTCACATGGGCCCACTTCTCCAGCTTGTCCAGGTCCCTCTGGATGACATCCTGTCCTTCTGGTGTGTCAGCACTCAACCTCACCATCAATGTCACTTATGAAGATATTAAATAATACTGGTCTCAGCACAACCCTCGAGGGACACCACTTGTCACCAGTCTCCATCTGGACATCGAGCCATTCACAACCACTCTCTGGATGCAACCAACCAACCAATTCCTTATCCACTGAACATTCCACTCATCAAATCCATATCTCTCCATATACAAGTATACTTGTATACTTATAGGATAAGTTGCTGGTGTGGAGCTGTGGAGAATTCTGCTCCATTTAATGAGAAGTGCTGAAGCAGAATAATGAGACGAGAGGGAGAAGGAACTTTGCATTCATTTCATGTTTACAAAACTGAAATAAAGAAAATAAAATCTGAGTGTTATTTAAAATTAGAATAATATTTAACAAAAGCACCTTGCCTTCAAAGATGTACTGCGGTACTAAATCTTTTGGTCAGCTGTAGTTGCAGTTTTCTTTCGCAGGAAAGCCGTCATAGTAATTTATATTTGTATATATATTTATACATAGAGAATCTCTGACAGAATTGTGGAAGTCAAGAAGATAGGATAGGTTAACATAAGAAAAGTAGTGCTAATGAATAATAACATGCATTATTCCATTAATGATCATTTTCCCCTTATAGTATAGAAAAATAAGAGGGAGGTCACCAGAGAGAAAAGAGAACAAACAAATGAACAAAAAAAAAAAGTAGCGGTGAGCCCTCCTCTCTCCCTCCTCCCCAGGCATCCTACATCTGAAATCCTTTCTCTTGTTAGGAAACTAATTATACAGGGGTTGCTAACCCACTTCTCTTTCATGTACGGAAATAATAGAGAATCTTTCTCAGTCCAGGTAGCAATTAGCAGTCACCTAGCTGCAAGGCCACTGCTATCCTGTTGGCAATGTGCTCAGGGAGCCCTTCTGCATTGATTTGAATGGGAGTGGTAGCAGAAGAGCTCCCATTAATTCCCAGTGAATGTTTCTTGGTTCTTTGTCGCATGCCTGATTTCCCCCATAGTACACCGTTTTTTCTCATGCCAGCTATCTGTGTGGTTATCTGTTGTGGAAATTCATTCACAGAGCTCATGGATCTGCAAGATGCATAGTCTTCCCTCCCTTTGGGGGCTGACTGGAACTGCCATTAATACCTCCACTTAAGCCTGGGGACCTTGTTTTGGTGAAATGACTGTGAGAGAAACAGTCTGTCCTTCCTCTATGAAGTGTTGAATATGCTTTTGATACTTTATGTGATGGTAAATAGATAAGCAGATTTAATAAACAAATTTTATCATGAGGACAAATCACCATGGTCAGAAAGGCTGTTCCTCATTCTTAATGTTTTTTGAAAGCCAGAGGTTAATTAACTCCACTCCTGTTGGATATAAGAAATCTCTGCAGCAGCTACGTAACATATCTTTAATTATTGCATGCTTCAAAATCAGAACTGTGTGTGTGGCTTATGAAGTCAGCTATTCCACAGGAGCATATATTTTAATTAGTTTGTTGAAATGAAATTTTAGAACTTAGCACTGGAATGTGTCATTAAGGTATAAATCATAAATGGCTGACATGCTCTAGTGTGTCCCTTCACTCCTTAACTTTCTCCTTCCTTTCTTCTTTACTCATGGACCATAATTGGTTAGTAGGATGCTCATATGAAAAAGGATCTTTGCAGGTCTCCAGGGCTGGTCATGTGTCCATGTATGAAGAAAAAAATTCACATAGCTGAAATCATTGTCAAGATGTCCTCAAGTTCTGTGTCAGACATTCTGCAAACATGACCTGCTTGATAGTACAGTAAAACATTAAAACGTTAGATGATGGCTTACTGCTAGTTTCTTTTTTTTTAACCCAACTGACAGAAAAAGCTTCTAAATTAATGAAAATACAGTTTTTCATAGACTGTTTTTCTCTTCATTCTGAGCAGTGCTTTTTGAACACTTTAGTATCACTGAGAAGCCTGTGCCTAAATTTGGGGTTTGCAGAGAAACAGTGAGACTGTATGTAAGGCCATGCATTCTTTATATTTGTAGAAAAGTAGAGGAAAGGAAAGAGAATTGTATGTGGAAAACATAAGCATAATATAGAATTACTTTCAAATAATGAAAATTATTAATTTCATATGATTCTAAAAGCCTGGTTTGCTCTGTTCAGAAATACAGGTTGCCTGAACTCTCCCTTTTATTCCATTGTTATATATTACACGGAGATGACACTTGGTTGTATTGACTGCTAGAGTATGCATGGGAGTCCAAAATAACATCAACATGAACTAGCCTTAGAAATCTGTGCCTCAGCACCCAGCTTTTCCTGGGTCTGCTGTGGAACATCACAGGCTCCTTTTTTCACTGCTCAGTATGGCTCTGTTTGGAGCAGGAATACAAAAAGAGAAGTCAGTACTATGCTTAAGAAAGTCAATGTCATTGAAGAAGTGCTTGCAACAGTTTCTAAATTTTCAATCAAGACTAGCTCATGTATTTAATTATTAACTTCTTTAATTATTTATGGATCTGGAACCAAATGTTCATGCTTCTCTGTAAATGATTCTTCAGGAAATCAAAGACTTCTCCCTGAGGACGTTGAAGCATGGACCACTTTATGGCAATGCTTTCTGTTGAAGGGCTGATTTAGATTGCTGTCTTGTTTTATCCTTCTTATTGCTGTTTAGTTTCACCTGTGTAAACCAGTAAATCGTTTTTGATGTACATTTTTCAGGTCCTCTGGTGGTTTGCGTATGTATTTTGGAAGATTGATAAAAGTTTGGTGGAGATTTTAGGGGAGAGAGGGGAAGGCAGCAGGAGATGTTAACAGTGCTGTATGACTCCGCATACGTAGGAGAGCTCTTGTATCTGTGTCATAGCTGTCCACAGTGGGCATAGATGTGAACTCCATCACTTCTTTTGATCTGTCTTCTGCCCCAGGCTATTCTGTAGGTGGGACCACGTTTCCCCTTACAGTAGCAGGACGCAGAATCATTGTGTGCTAGCAACAGGAGATGGACACTTTTCTGGCTGCTCATGTGAAGTGCTCCAAATTCCCAGTCCCAGTTTCAGTGTATAGATAACAGACTTAACAGAGGAGTTATTAGTCAATGACCATTCTGCTGTTAACTTGGAGGACGTAAGTGAACCACTTCTGTAGGTAACGTTTCTTTTTCAAGAGTAGTGCTTATATTTTATTTCTTTTTACAGATAAATACATGTAGGGCTTTAAAGGATGGTTATTCTATTCCTCCCATGAGTATTATCCTTATCTTAAAATATGTAAATAAATTAATAAACCCCATTTATTCTTGTAGTTGGTTTAGTTTTCCCTAGTTATTCATTGAGGATTTAAAATATGACACTTTTCCTGTTAGTATATACAGAAGTATATACTTGTAGTGATTGAAGGCTTTTTTAATGGTGTGAAAAAAATTTCATTTTTAACTCTTCCATCCATAAAAATGGGTATAATTTACATTCAGTGTTGTCTTCTGTTTTTGGTGTTCTCTGTGGCTGTGTGGGCTTTGGGAATCAGCTTTATGCCACTACAATTTCTGGCAGGTATTCAAGCCTTAAGATAATTGCCCATCTGTGTAACTTTCAGTGAAAAATTAACCATTCAGAAAAAGTAGCTGTGACATTATGTGAAGTCTGATTTGACAACATGTAAGATAACAGAGGAAAGTGAGAGATAACATAATACACAGTCTATCGGGTAAGATTGTTCATGCATCTCTCCTGAATTCAGGATTCACGGAAGTGGCAAATTCAACAATCAAGAGCTGAAAAAGTCCAGGCAGAATTTAAAAAAAACTGTGAACATCAAAAGAAGATGTAATAAAATGTTTCCTACCAAGAAAGTACTGTATAGGGAGAAATGCAAAATTGAGGGGGTGGAGGTGGGGTGAGTGTTGGGGTGGGTTGGCAGATCACTGAGGGGAAAGAAAGAATAGTACTGGAGAGAAATAGAGGAAAAAGCGTCTTCGCTGTCTGTGGGCAGCCACACTTGTGTGAGAGCCAGCTTTCCGATAAACAATCACTTTTGATTAGTGATTAAGGGAAGATAATACCAGAAAATACTCTTTCTTTGAACTCTTCTCTTAATTTGTTACTTGTATCAGAATATTGACATTCACCCAAGTTCTGCTGCAGAAACAGTAACGTCTGAATGTTACCTGTTTGCTCTACTCCATTCAGGGTGAACTGAAAAAAAAACAGTATCTGGCCTCTGGTGGGGTGGTCAGCGCTGTGCATGACAGCCACCTCTGCTTGGGTAGGTGGGACAAGTATTTTTACCTTCCAGCAACTAAAACTCTTTGAATGATTTCCCCCCTGCCCTATATTTATAACCTGGTGAGAAGTTGGCATGGTTAGAGCATCTTTAAGGTGTGACCCGCTCTCACCCCACCACTCCCACATGTGTCGAGGCTGTGGATTTTCTGCATTTGTGGTTTGTGGGTGGCTTAGCCTGAACACCCCCCTGCAGTCATGTGAGCAATCCTGGTTGACTTTGTGTGTATGTGGATGACAAAGTGCTTGTATGAGCTATGGTTTTGGCAACACCCCTGTGTTAGTCTTTCTGAGAACTCTGCCCGCGGCTTTGTCGGTACTAAATGTGCAGCTGTACGCTTTCCTCATCCCATAAAGCTTGGATGGTGTTTGGAGGAAAAAACCAAGCTACAATGAGAAAGAGATGAGGATATAGACCTCTCCTTATTACAGAGTTGCTAACAACGATTCTGTTTTAGCAGAAACATCGTTATTTGGAAGATACAGCCTGAAATACCAGAACTGAATCGGGCATAACAGGCCTTTATGTTTCGGTCATTGAAGCCCTTGCTGTATTTCCCAGCTCCTGGCTACAGATTACTTTGAGGTGGCTGAAAGACCTTTGGCTGCAGCAGAAATTCCAGCTATGTCAGATGTGGTCATTCTAGGTTTTACCTGTTTGAAAAGTATGTTTTCTCAGTCACCTTTTCTGTGCATCTCTGAAATGAAAGGGTAGGGCTTCAACTGCTGGGGCAAAGCCACGTCCATGTCTGAGATGACAATATAGCTGCAGTATGAGTGTTTGCCCTTCTCACCTCTGGGTCTTAGTGGTAAATTCACAGGGACCATGAGCGATATTGTTTTGTCCATTTAGCAGTTAACACAGGATACTTTGGGAAAGTACCCAAGGAAAGATATCTTCTAGTCTGCTAAATTGCCTCTCCATTGAACTTTCCTATTGTATTCATGCTTTGGATTTAGTCCCGTTCCAGAAACGCTTAGATATGAAATGTCTGTAATTTGTGAATGATACATTGTGCATGTACATTTGTGATATAGTTCAACATATGACTTACATCAAAGGAGAGCATATGTTCACAGACAGCCCAAGAAAAAGAAGTTACTTGCCAGGTCAGTGACTGATCTTCAGATCTATAAATCCATATCTATCCTGTCTCCTCTTGAGCTTTGATTAAATGCTGTAGTAATACATTTGGGTCTTTGAAGGGTGTGTGTGCAAATTTAAATATATATATTTGTGTGTATATACTGTGTGTGTATATATAGTATATATTTATATATAGGTATATAAATGTATGCATACTAGTTATAATATTTAGCCTCCTTTGGTTGAAACATTGTAAGTAAAATGTGTCCTCTAGAACACATGAAAAGGAAATGACACGCATGAGGAAAACCAAAAAATCCAGGAACTCCAATTACTATCAAAAAAGTAGCTTTATCTGTTTAGTGATTTGTAAATGTACCTATTTTTACTAAATCACTGAATTTCAAACAGCTTTTAATTTTTTTCTTCATTAACCTTTTTATGAAGGTTAATTTGTTGCATTAAGTAAACAGACTAAAAGGTTGAAAAGAGTTAAGGACACAGAAACGCATGAATACATCCTACAGATGAGTCACCAGTGCTCTGGTAAGGCAGAAAGAGAAAACAACTCCTCCTCAAAACATCACTGCATTCCAGGTGCTTTGATCAGTGTGTCAATTCCTATGACAACATAAATACCTCAGCTGTATGCAGGATTTTGCACGTGTGGTGCATTCTTTATATGTATATAGTCTATTAATTTAAACATCGCTACCTTGTTTTCTCATTTCTTTGTCCAGGAAGGTTCACTGTGCATAATAGAGTTTGCAGTGGAACAGTAATTACTGGTTACTGGTTCATTTTTGTTGAGATTGTAGATTCTGAAAAGGTTATTTGAAAAGTCATATGCATAAGTGATTTTAAAATTATTCTTCCCCACCTTCCCCCGAATATGTGGAACTAGAGAGGGTAGTTTTTGATAATTCCTCCTTCTTCCCCCATCCCCACCTTATTCTCTAATGTGTAATGCATACAAAAGCATCTGAGCGACTGCACAAATTTCACAGTAAAAGCCAAACAAATTTGTAAGTGTGAGTGATTCTGTCATTAACCAGTAATGATGTTTGAATGAGCAACTTAGAGACTCCCTGCATGACTAGAAGCAATAGGCATCCTCACTGTGATTATAACCACATGAGAGACTTAGCTTGATGTCAGATTTGCTTGCATTTGGAGAGTATGTGGTCACATTTGCTTCATTACTTATCTCTCAGGAACAAGAGTGATGCTTCTCAGAAATTATGGCTCGTTTCACCATCTATGCAGGTCACAAAAATGGGTTATTTTAAGATGTCTACAGTAGCAAAGGTGTCACTGCAACCCTGTAACTGCTGTGTTAATAGCATTAACTGGGTCATTTGTTACTTGAGAGATGACAAATGTGTGTATACAGTAAACAGTACCATTTTAAAACTTCTTGGCTGTTCAGAAGGTATCAGGCTTAAAGAATACAAGTCACACTCCAATTTACCAGGAGATGATGACCTAATTAGAGCTGTAACATCCCACTGCCAAAGACTATCCACGAGCTTACTTCCACTTGTACAAACAAAATCAACAGAATCATCGAGAAGCCTTCATTTTAGAACAAAGGGAGGATAATGCAAGTCCTTGGATGTTGGGTTATATAATGCCACTGAGAAGCCCTAAAGCCAAATAGACTCCTCTTGTAACATTGTGTTATGCTCTGAGCAATGTCACCTGCTGATGTAGCTATAAAATTGTCTGGGGTTTTTATTTGGGTGTTTTTCAGATATGTTTATCTTTAGTCCAGGGAAGGTAAGGAAACATGTTCCATTTCATCTCTGAAATGGTATATGTCAGCATATTTCTCTCTACCTCGTGAGATTCACTTCTGTGTGAGGAGAAATTTCTGTTCAGAATGGTTAATGCTCTCCCTGGCACATAGTTCATGAGCCTATTTGTTGCCAGGTTTCTCATGTAATTTGGGATAAACGTGAGCCATCCCTGGCCTCCCACTGTTGCTGCCTTCCAGAGGCCCCGCAGGTACTGTGGTAATTCCGCTTGGATGCTATGTGATTTGGCCGCACGGTGCTGCCCCAGCACAGTCCAGCACCCAGCCCTACAGTGTGGGGCTCCCCTGCACCCCAGGAGGTCGCAGCACCATTTCGCCATCGGCATCCTCGGGAACATTGCCTGAACCAGGTCTGTCCTCCAGCTTCAGTGCTTCACTGATTGATTTCTGCGAGCTCTCAGTGTGGGGTGCTGCAGCTGCCTGTGTTCTCTTCTGCACCTCGGCCTGGGAAGCACAGCTGGCAGTGCACAAGCTTTGCAGGGGTTTACAAACACCAGTCTGCTCCAGTGTAAGGGTAAACACAAGGCACTGTAGGATAGCTAAGGAACAAAACCAACACCTTTCCTAAGCACAGCATCGTTACTCTAACTCACCAGTGCCCTGGGAAATCATCCATGGCCAGGAAGGCAGTTTATCTTCCTCCTTCTAAAGTGCTGGGGACCACCTTGAGCAAAGGGCACCTCCCCTTGATGCCACATTCCAGTCACTGCTGTTGCCCTGCCTAACCTAGAGGTGGTGGTTGCAGGTGCCAGACTGGTGAGTGGGCCACTGGCTGGCAAACTTCTTCAGTGCCTCGTTTCTCTCTAGATGAGTCAGTGTGAGGTGAGAACACTTGGTCCAGTGAGGCACCTGGACAACCCTCCTCAGCCGCTGGCTGCCAGCATGCAGAATGACTGCAGGCAGCAGGTACCATGGTGAAAGCAATGTGGGTCTGCCACCATCTCCATCTTTGCAGCAGGAAAGGCTGCAGCTTGGAGCTGGCACTCAGTGCCAAACTCCAACAGGTCCAGGGTCAGCACCTGACCCCACGCTGCATGTTGTGGAGTTGCTCTCTCCTTAGAGCAGAAATGCAGGTGTCTTTCTCAGCTTTATGCAGCTCTTCTGTAGGGGAGTGGTTTTGCCTTCTTCATGGGTGGTGTGTTCATAGGTGTTGAATAACCTAAGATAGAGTATTTTGCTAATATTGGTTAAATCTTCGGTCACCTAGGCATCAACACAGAAAATTTTTTACTTTTCTGTAACATGATATGGCATTGTTTGGTTATTTAAGATATCAGGGACAGGGAAATGAACTATGTGAAAGGTATGTGATTAAATAGTAAGACTTGTAAAAAGCTTAATATAAATATTGTAATGAAATAATAAAAAATCAAAATCCTATAGAAGTAGCTCAGTATCATAATTCCTACCTAAAATTATATCATGATAAAAAAATAAAATAATGCTCTATATAAAGATGTGGGAGATACTCCACAGGGAGTAGGAACAGAGACTGTGGAAGTATTTAGATGACTTTTCAGAGGAAATTACAAGAGAAACTGTTTCAAGAGTAAACTCATTTTGTGAAATTATAATCCAGTACACCATATGGGAATGTGCATGGTTCCAGCTGAGCAAGAAGTCTTAGTGGTTTAGTGTGATAAATACTAACTCATTGTAAAGTCCCATTTTCCTGATGCTTTTAATTTATTTCTTCTGTTGGGAGGGAATAAAAGGAGACATGTGTATGTAGTTTTATTTCTGAAAAACAGGGTAGTAAGGATAGAGAATAAATAAAAATATTCTCAGTACTTCAAATTTCTGAAAATTCAACATAATTAGCATCGTAACTACATTACATGTTTTGCATTGGGCACAAAATGCCTAATTTTATTTATATATTTTAACTAAAGTTAATGAAATTTGCTGTGCTATGACTATAAAATGGCCTTTGCAAAATTTGGTATTTTGAATATATTGTTATCATGTATCGGAGGGCCTGGATCAAGTCCTTAAACCCAAATAGGCTCAAATTAATGTTAAGTAAGAAATAAGATGTTCTGGAGATTGTGACTTTCGGATGCATTTCAACCCCAAGTTTCCTTTGCTAAGGCATTCCTTTTTCTCATGGGTTAGGAATGTCCCAAAGGAGGGCAACAAGGATGGTGAAAGGTTTGGAGGGGAAGTCTTATGAGGAGAGCCTGAAGTCCCTTGGTTTGTTCAGCCTGGAGAGGAGACTGAGAGGAGACTTATCATGATCTATGACTTCCTGACGAGGGGGAGTGAAGGGGCAGGTGCTGATCTCCTCTCATTGGTGATCAGTGATAGAACCTGAGGGAAGAGCATGAAGCTGTGTCAGGGGAGGTTTAGGTTAGATGCCAGGAAGAGGCTCTTTACTGAGAGGATGGTCGGGCACTGGAACAGGTTCCCCAGGGAAGTGGTCACAGCACCCAGCTTGCCTGAGTTCAAGAAGCATCTGGATGATGCACTTGTCACGTGCTCTGCCTTGGCTGGTCCTGTGTGGAGCCTGGAGTTGGACTTAATGATCCTTATGGGTCCTTTCCAACTCTGGAGATTCTAAGATCCCATGAACAAAATGGGAAAATCTCCGACTCATTGGATAAAACCAATTTTAGCAGCCAGATATATGTTAGCATGCACAATTTGTCCTGCAGTTTACAATTTATTTTTCGTTAGCACACTGGACACAAATCCTGTTGTCTGCAATAAAGCAAAACACTTATTGACGGTTACATGCGCTTTGGTTGGGGAGCCTCTAAAGGCTTTGTCGTTGATTTATATATGAATATATTTTAAACTTGGTTTGTTACATCTGCAGATGATTTTTGGAAAGAACAGCTCCTGGCTTGTCCCCTCATGCATTCCTGACACTACCGCAGAGCTTTGTGTGGCATGGTCTGTCCCTGACGACATGTTCAGGGGTGTGGGTGCTACAGGTTGCTTGTGCTGGGCAGCCATTGCAGACATGTTCTCTGTGAAAAGAAATCCCACACAACCCCCTTCTTAACAGATGCTTTTGCTCATCAATGTTATTCATGTAAATCACTAAACAAAATGGATCCACTGCACCTGCTTTTTGTGTTCCTGTGCTTCTCAGCCATTCCCTCCGCACATGTCCCACCCTGCTGAGCACTCCCCAGAGCTCTGAGCGGTGGTGTCCTTTACTCATAAACCCTAGAGGGTTGCCTCATGCTTGGCTTCTGAGCTCACGAAGGGTCAGGCAACTCCCCTCACCCCCATCGCTGTTTGGGGGAGCAGAGGAGGGAGATGGGGGCGCTAACTGCGGCCCATGTCGTGCAGGGAGATCATGTGAAGTACAGAGCAAAGGTGCGAGGTGGCAAGCTGACTGTCATAAAGTTGTCAGGCACGTGTGTGTGGCAAGTTAGGATTGCACCTGAGGAACTTTAACTGAGCAGCCCTCAAGCACACCGAGTTGAGTTTGTGAGTGGGTATCTCTTGCAGATTTTTGGACAAATTCTCAGTTGGTACCAACATTGGGATTTCCAGGGGCTGCATGGAATTATGCTGTGGTAGAATTGGGATCTGTGATACGTAGAGGAGTTAGAAAAATACCTTTAAGTTATGAAAGAATTGTATAAACAGTCAGGTTTGACTGCCTGAAATATGGAGTTCCTGTTTTGTTGGATCTTGGCTTTCCTTCCAATGCAACAGGTCCTGCTTATCTTTGAAGTAGGTTGGAGTGGAAAACTGTAGCTTATTTTGAATTCTTTTTTTTTTTAAAGAGCAAAACATTAATAAAAATCTAAAATAACAAAATTGCACCTGTTCTTTTTTCATACTTTGCTTCACTATGTTAGTTTTATAGTGGTCAGATGAGATCAGTGGTATTTAGTCATCATTCATTTTTCTTTCATATTTCCTCCTGGACTGTTTAAAAGCCTTGATTGAGGGCAAAGACTGCAAAGTGCTAGATAATGCAGAAATTAAAATTTAAAAATTAAAAAATCTATTCCTCGCAGTCAAGCTGTTCAGCCCTACATCTCACATCAAACAATCTCTTAGGATATTAGTATTGTTAATAACAGTTTTTTAATTGCCTGCTAGTATTTGGAGATGTATAAATGCCAGGAGAGCTAAAGGAAGGAAGAATAAATAATATGCCATCAGAAAATATTTAATTACTGTACAAAATTGAGATAGCAAACCTTTTTTTTCTGTGTACAAGGAGGAGTGGAATTGGTAGCAGCAGCTATAATTCATGATAGGTCAAGTCACATATGAAGAAAAAGCTTTCATTTGTAAACATTGTCAAGCCCAGGGGGAAGCAATTACTGATGAGAAACAACTTTCTTTCATGTTAATCTCATCATGAGTTGTTTTTTGTTTTTAAATAAGGCCTGCTTCCCCCTCCCCCATTTTCCCCAGAAACCAACAAAAGTGACATGCAATATAATGTAGATTGAAGAGGAAATTCAGCTGTCAGCTTCATGAACAAATTAGTACTCATTAAACAGACTTAGGTCTCTGAATGTAGTTTTTGCAAGGGGAAGGGCTAAATTTCGTTTCTGAGCACAGTTTTGAATCAGTGCAGCTACTAAGTGTTACTAGACTAGCAAAGCCTTTGGAATCCATGTTGCAGCTGAGACACCCTCTGAAGTATGACTATGTGCCATTTTTTTCTTGATGAGCATGTGTAGTAGTTTGTCCTTGGCCTATAATGGTCTAAGATTATGATCTCTCTATGACTATGTCATCTGTGATGGCTGACTATTTTGGAAGTGTAAAACCCAGCATCTATTTGTCCTTACCCATCTTCTCATGGTGTCTTTGCTATAATTAATTTGTTACTAGCTTCTATCTCAAAAGAAGACTCTCCAGCAGTTCTAAGCTTTGGTGAATCTCTTGTTTATGCATGTCTTCATAAAAGAACTAACTAAATAAGATAAATTCAGCTGCAGGGGTGGTTTTGTGCAAAATTTTCTTTAGCATTTTGAAAAACATGCTGGAAACACATAAGCTCTAGCTTGTTTACAGGAAATACCTGCTTCAATTTGAAGAGCTGGAAGTCAAAGGTGTGGATCTGCCAGGGACAATTTGCAGTATCTTATGACTAAGAATGTGAAGAGATAGCCAAACCATTGAGTGTGCAACAACTTGTTCAAAACTACTTTATTACCTTACAACTCCAAGAGGCTAATGGCAGTAGTTAAAAAAAATAGTTTCAAGGTGATTCAAGTACCAGTATTTCAGAGGAAGTGGTTAAGAACTGTAGTAATGAAATTTATGGGCATGTACTCCATAATTTATGGGAACTTACGAGCCATGTAGAAGAGCTAACACAGCATTTGTAGAGAGAAGTTGTGCTTCAGAAATCAGTGGAATTGCCTAGTGGTCTCAACAAGTATATTCATATGGAAAGTCTCTCATTAAAGGTTCTAAAAGAGATTAAATTCCCATGAAATAACAGTCACTTTGGTTGAAGGAGAGAGGGCATCAATGAAGCCCAATATGGATGTGCAGCACAACATATTAACAAATTATATAGGAAAGATCTTGCATACTGTGGTGATCACTTTCAGTGTAAGGAAATCTTAAATGATGTGCAAGGGAGAAGGAAAAAATCAAAACCTCAAAATGAGAAATAGAAACTATTGAAAAAGAAATGGAAAACATAGGTAACATCTGTGCGAGTTACATAGGTTAGTGATTGTCTCACAGTTGGACCCCTTTTCCCCTTTTCATTTGTAAGTGTGGTAGATCTGAATTAGGTACCTAGAAGAAGGACTGATTTGCAGAGCAGTTTCAGTTCTAGAGAATCATCAGCCTAGGACTTTCCAGGCTGGAAAAGTCAAGTGTGAAGAAATGTATTTTCAAGCTGAGTTTTGTCACCAGTTACCACAGGCACTTTTCCTGGATTAAACTTAATGTGCTTCTTTAAACAAATGAACAAGCCCCCAACTTTAAAGAATGTAGATATGATATCAAAGTACGTTTTCAATTGAGTTGTGCAATTGCTAAACAATCAGAGAAGGTCAACTAGGCTGATGAAAGGTCTGGAGAACAAACCTTATGAGGAGTGCCTGAGGAAGCTGGGGTTGTTTAGTTTGGATAAGAGGAGGTTGAGGGAAGACTTTATTGCTTTCTCCAGTTACATGAGAGGAAGTTGTAGAGAGGTGGGCGATGGTCTCCTCTGCCAAGTGATAGGTGATAGGTAGGACAAGAGGAAATGGCCTTGAGGGGCACCAGAGCAGGTTCAGGTTAGATGTTAAGAAAAGGTTCTTCACTGAAAGAACTGTTGGGATGTGGAACAGGCTGCCCAGGGAGGGGGTTGAGTCACCATCCTTGGCTGTATTTAACAGACAGGCCGATGAGGTGCTAAGGGATATGGTTTAGGAGAGGACAGGTACAGTTGGACTTGATCTTTTTCCGTGGTCTTTTCCAACTGTGTGATTCTGTGATTCTTACACCCAACTTCCATGGCCTTTAGTTTTTAGTTATAAGCCCCAGTTCTGCTGAGGGAACTGCACAAGTATAGTGCATGTCTTAAGAGGATGAAAACCAGTATAAGCACACACAGTGCTAACTGAAGTCACTGCATGGTTTAAGCCTCCAGCAGTTCCTGGAAGAATCAGAAGTCCATCTTGCATCCTACAGTGCTGTCAGTTTGTGTGATTTCCTGACCATAAAATGCTGCTTACTTTAAAGTTTGCCCTTTAAGCAGAGAGAAGTACAGCAGCAAAAAAAACAGGAGCTGCTTTTGTTAGTAGCATTTGATCTTGGACTGCACAGAGCATAGGGCATTGACATGTGGAGAGAAGGGGAAGTGGAGAGGGTTCTCCTGAGCAAAATGCTTCAACTTCCTCACCTTTTTATGTTCTGGACAAAACAAACAGCAGTCTCCCATAGTGGTCCAGGCAGAGCCAGGAAATAACAAAGTGTGTAAGCTTTTGTTTAAGTCCAGGTGTATTCTCTCTGCTGCTTCTTCATGCTTGGTTTTGTTGTTCCATCACTTTGTTTAACAGCCTGCCCCACTAGCTGCTATCCAGTGAAATGCTGGTGTCTAGCAGAAGCAAGCCTATTTAGGAATCCCTTTAGGAATTAAGGTATGGAAAGTTGGGGAGTGGGTGCAGGTGGGTAGAGGAACTTTAAAACGTGTATACTGTGTAAATGCCCATGGACAGCATGCGTGGTGTGGAAGATGAAGAGCTAAAGGTGGCTGTGTCACATGGAGGAAATGCTGGTTTGAGGGCTGGCTGTAGACAAGAGTGTTTTCAGGCTCAGGTGAGACCTGGTAAAAGCTGGTCTGGACATAGTGGAGGAAAGGAAATACATAAACACATCTGGGTTTCACCAACCTATTTGATCCTTTCTGCTACCAAAAATAGTAATTTTTGTGAAGAGGAGAGTATGAGATCTTTAATGTTCACTAATAAGTTCCAGCCTTTTTAGCTGAGGATCTTCAGTGAAAGCCTTTTAAATAAAAATTCTGCTCCTGTTTCAATACGGTTGGAAATGGAACTTGCTAAAACCTAATGAATAGGTTCTACCAGTTTTCTGTGCTCCACATTTGATTGATTTGTCCTCTTGCTCGCATAGCTAGTTTAATATTTCGGATACTAATTTCTCTTTTGTGTGTTGACATGCACTCTCCAGTATGTCTTCTGGTATTCAGCTATTACACATATGATAAATGAACATTGTGATGTCAGGCATTCTGAAATTCTGCTGTTAATATGCAAACAAATAACAGACCTGTAACCTCTGAAGGAAAGGCATCTCAGTAACGACAGGCATTGAAACCTTCACAATTTGGTATTACCTTATGAAATTTGCATTCAGAATGATAATTCAGGCTAATGGCTTCAGGCTCCCGTGGGGTAGCTGAAATAGATTCTGAAATGGCAGAAGAAAAGGGTATAGTAAATAAACGCAATGAGCTGTCAAAGAATATTTCTACATCAAACAAGCCTCTGAACCTTTTTGTGCTTCATAATCCGACCTTTTCTGTCTGCTACATTTTTGGACTGAAAGCAGATCATGAAATGAAACACATTAGCTACAAAATAATACTAATAATAAAGCATTTATATAGCCACTAAAACATAAGGTGTTATAATATTGTAGAAGGATTTCTATTAATTTACAGTAGATCGGTGAGGGTAAAACACCCTTTGATTGCAGTTGCTAAGCAACCCTTCTCCGAGCAAATGTAGGTACCATTCCTGTTTGTTTAACACCAGCCGTACTGGAGTCTGTCAACAAAATATGCTACAGCAACAGCAGGGAATAGCTAGGAAGAACAATTTTAGCCTCTCCGTGCTAAAGTATCTTTCTTTTGCATCCTTCAGGCATGAATAATACAAATGAGGTTGTGCAGAGAAAGCTTGACACTTTCAAGAAAATAAGCTTGTATTAACTGTGTCTGTGTTTTCCACCTGTTGATCATAAAGTGCTTTGTGCAGAAAAACACTGTTATTCTCATTCTCTGTGGTGTGGAAATGGGGAACAAGAAGGTGAGACATTCCCATGATAGGCTGCTGTAGCGGCTCAATAGGCAGCACCAGGGCTGGAAGGGGAGACCAGGTCTTCTTGGTCCCATGCTCAGGGGCTTTTGCAAGACATACTGGTTTGAGAGTGCTACAGTCCAACCAGCTGTGTAGGATGGCTTCTTTTACATGAAACATCATTCCTATTCACAGGATTGTGTTAGCACATCAAAAATAACCAGGTTTTAGAGAAATGAGATCTTTGCTTCCGTATAAACACTAGCATAATGTGGTTTTGTTATTTATACCTAAATCCCAGAATGTTCTTATGTTATTTACTTTTACAATTAACAATTACATGTATTTTACTCCAGATAAAGACTGAGAGAGCAGTCTGCTTGGATAAGTCCATTGAAAATTCATGTTCAGTGTGTTAAAGCATGATGTTTCCTTAGCACATGCCAAGGAGGTTTAAATGCAGCTGCAGCTTTGCAAATAGAAAAAGCAGTTTTCTAAGAAGCCACATAATACAGTGCTCTCTGATTATTAACTTTCCTATTGAGTGATTATTATAATTTCACTGGTACTAAATATTTTTATGTTTAATGAACACTAAAATATTTATTAAATTAGCCTTGCAATGTATTTCTGTTAATAACAATCCTGACCTCATTCTTTATCCCTTACAATAGTTCTTTTACTTTCAGAGATTCACAGAATTGTAGGGGTTGGAAGGGGCCTTGAGAGATCAAAGAGTCCAACACCCCTGCTAAAGCAGGTTCCCTAGAGCAGGTCGCACAGGTAGACATTCAGACAGGTCTTGAATATCTCCAGAGAAGGAGACTCCATAACCCCACTGGGCAGCCTGTTCCAGTGCTCTGTCACCCTCACCATGAAGAAGTTCTTTTACACGTCGGTACAGAACCTCCTGTGGTCCAACTTGCGACCATTGCCCCTTGTCCTGTCCCCACCAACCACTGAAAAGAGGTTGGCCATCTCCCTTTGTCTCCCACACTTCAGATATTTATAAGCATTGATGAGATCCCCTCTCAGTCTTCTCAAGGCTGAACAGCCCCAGCTCAGTCAGCCTTTCCTCATATTTGAGATGCTCCAGGCCCTTAATCATCTTTGTGGCTGGCCTCTTTCCAGGAGATCCCAGTCTTTTTTGTAGCATTGTTTTTTTCTGTTGTGTAATGTAATTTTTTCTATTTTTTCTTTGTTTCCAGTTAATCACCTTACGAGGTGGGGTTTAGGTGTTGCACTCATCAGTAATATGAATGTGTTTTCTGTAGTGAAGATAACTTACATTACTTTCATATGTGGTACATTTCTTTCTTTTTCTTTCCCAGAACTGCCTCTGAGGTAGGAAAGAGAAATTACTGTGTATTAGGAAAAAAAAATCCCTAAAACTTACACATTTATATTTATGAACTATCTTTTATTTAAATTGCATTGAATGCATTTAAGTTGTGAAGCTTAAGGGAATAACTCCATTATGTCTGAGAGGAACTTTCAGAGCTCAATTGTCTTGTCCCAACTATTAAAACCTCATGAAAATAGCATGTGTATTGCTCTCAAGAAAACCAGCAGCTCTGAAGCATGCTTTAACTTAGTGTTAGTATAAAATAAAATAAATCCTCATACTTCAGTTGCTGGGTATGAATGGTAATCATAATTTTCAGTTTCATGTAGCTGTGCAATACTTGATCTTAAGGTGTATAGTCTGTGTTCCTTCATATGTGAGCTTCACATTAATTATTATGAGAATTTCACATATCGAATATGCTCAGGATATTTTGAAAGGACATTCTGTAAGTTCTTAGGTGAATTCTTATTTAGTATTTCAAGTGTATTGAAAGGTACAGGTGACTTCAACCATGAGAAAAGAAATGAATTGTGGGGAAACTGGCTGTTTTCAGTACCTTATTTCAGTTAAGAATCTGATAATATATTAAAAAGACAAAAGCTAATGTTTTCTAGTCTGTAAAAGTCATTACTATTTGACAGCTGATAGAGGGCTTATGTGAAATATCTGATGTCTCGGTTCAATTTCTAGTGTATAGAGGTCTTTAAAATGCCACAGGCACCACAAAAATAAAGGTGTTGCAGCTTGATTCTTGTGTTTGGAGCAGCAGATCTGCTTGGTTATGGGAATGGAGAGGGAAGTTGTATACAATTACTAAATCAGGTGTGTCCTTTGTCTAGTAAGGAACATATATGATAGTCTGGAATTTGAAGAAGTGAAAAAGTTCTGAGGCTGCAATTCTAATCATCCCATAGTAAACAGTGCACAGAGGAAGGCGACCATAGTTTAGGAATAGTAATAGAAGAAAGAGATACTTAAGTTTTGGACATTGCTTATTGTGCTAATGTGACTGGAGTGGGTGCATATATATCTGTCCCTTTGGTTTTATTTAGTCTACCAACTAGTCAGCATCACTGACAGAGGAGCAATGATGTTCTCCATACAGAGCGATCTGGAATATGCAGTGATTATTCAAGGATGGGAAATGGGCAGCTATCATGTTACCAACCTTTCTTTCTCATTTTCTAGCAACAAGGTTTTAGAAAGCACATGGACTCCTGGAATACAGGCGGTTCGGTCATGGTTGGTAACAGCTGATGCTCTTTCAGACAGTGGCTCTGTTTAGCATCAGAGACAAAATGGGTTTTCGTTTTCAAGAAAAGTTATCTGTTAACTTTGTACTTTACTTACATTTTTAAAAATGTGCTAAATATAAAACAATCTTGATTTGCCATCTGTTATCTATTGTTTGTCAGAGGGAATGACAAATATGCTCGTCTAAGAAATGCTGAAGTAAGGATTCAGTGCAGCCAGGACCTAAATTGCTTTTGTGTACTACAGTGGATAAAAATCTAGTAAAAGAATTGGGTATTGATTTTCCTAATCTGTTTTATGTTTGTATAAATGGACAATGCAGACACATGCGATGCCCATACCCAAAAGGCTTCTTTTCCATATGAACGTACATATTTATACACATATGCACAATATATATGAAGATCTCAATTCTCTCACTTTCAAATAATTTTAATTATTTCACTTGACATAGAAAACCATAAATTTTGCTACCATCACCAGACTCTAAAACCATGTCTTAGGTTTTGCTGAGTCTCTTACCTAAATAATATTCTTTTGGCTTAAAGACTGATTTTCAACTTCTGCTTTTATTTAAGTTTGATTTGCTTGCTTCTTTCTGAGGCATGGTATATACCCCAGCAAATGATCTGGGTTTGCTAATGGAGAGATTTATAGACATCTTGTTTTCCCTCAACAAACTGCAGACATTAATATAAAATGGCTGCTTTACCTACTTTCAGAAGTGTTTACTGAATACCTGTGAAGCAACTAAACAGAAAGCATCTGTTTGGACACCAGTGAATATATTTCTATACTCCCTATATATATATATATACTTGCTATAACTCAAACTGTGGTCACGAGTGACCCCGCCTTTTCATTTGGAAAACTCTTATTTTGATTTTTTAAATTATTATTAAGGGACCTATCAGCTGCAGTCAGGCTAAGCACAGTGCTTAAGTGCACTCAGCAGCTGATGGGCAGAAACTTGAGCTTGAACAATTTTAAAACCAGTTGTGTTTTCTCTGGAGCTTAACAAAAGCTGATGGAAAGGCTGCAAGATAAAACCGGTGTGTTGAGAACACTGAGAACAGTAAGTCAGCAGGTCTCTGTAGAGTGGATCAGTGTGGTGAAACCTAAAGAGAAAGAGACACCAGGGACTGCTTTGCCTGAAACCTGCCAAATAAAGATCCCAGGTAGAAAACAAGCTTCAAGTTTGAGGAAGTTTGGATTTGCCTTAACATTTTCCAACACAAGTTCATCTTATATATAGAATCATAGAAGGTGTTAGTTTAGAAGGGGCCTTTAAATGTCATCTAATCCAACATCCCTTCAGTGAGCAGAGACATCTTCACTAGATCAGGTTGCTCAGAGCCCCATCAAGCCTGACCTTGAATACCTCCAGGCATGGGGCCTCCACCACCTTTCTGGGCAACCTTTTCCAGTGATCTACCACCCTCAGACTGAAGAACTTTTTCCTAATATCCAACCTAAATCTCCCCTTTTATAGTTTATAACCATTACCCCTTGTCCTATCACTACATGCCCATGTGAACAGTTCTTCCCCAGCTTTCTTGTAGGCACATTTCAGGTACTGGAAGGCTGCTATAAAGTCACCCCCCGGAACCTTCTCTTCTCCAGGCTCAACAAGCCCAACTCTCAGGCCGTCTTTATAGGAGAGGTGCTCCAGCCCTTGATCATTTTTGTGGCTCTCCAACAGGTCCATGTTCTTTGTAGGCTGCAAAGCTGGACAGTGAGGTCTCACCAGAGCAGAGCAGAGGGGCAGAATCACCTCTCTCTTCTGCTTGCCACGCTCCTTTGGATGCAGCCCCGGACATGGTTGGCCTTCTGGGACATTAGCATGCATTGTTGGCTCATGACAAGCTTCTTGTCCACCAACTCCATCAAGTCCTTTTCCTCAGGGCTGCAATATTTTACAAGACTGTTTCATTGTGCTAAACACATGAGAAGAAATGAGATATTTGCAGCTGGGTATGGTTAACATACATTGATGCTGCTAATTTAACACTATGCAAATTGTATTCTTTGCCAGTGAGCTCACTGAGTGCTGGGTGTCTCTCAACAGAGTGTGATTCCTTTTTCTGTAACTGTTTCACGCCTTTCACTTACAGAAATTAAATTTGTTCTGTCTTTTCACACTTTTAACCATATATCTTTTTATATTGCAGCTACTTGGAAGCAAAGCTTCCAAATGAGAAATATAAACCCAAACAGTAATTATTTGAAGAAAAAGATTCTGTGAAGGGTTTAGATTTGATGCCTCCTCCAAAGGTTCATGGACTTTGATTTTGGGCCAGGCTTTCAAGAGTTGTTTTGAGCTGAAGATGGTGGGAATATTCTGGTCTCGTATGGGTGTAAATCAAGGAAACCTTTGAAGTTTGGCTGGGGTTAAAACCAGTGCGACTCTGCTGAGATATGGACTCCTGTTGTTTCTGTAAGTGGTGTGAGAGGAGCATATGCTCATGCTGGTGGACCTGTGGCCAGAGGGGCTGTGGCCCGTACCAGAGCCATCTCCCACAGATCTCTGAATCTCCCTTGACACCACAGTGCTATTTCCTTTTCGGCATCTAATTATGGGCACATTCACTTACCAAATGTCTGAAGGGAGTTGAAGCACCTGCTGAATCCCTGCTGACATTTTTCCTTTCCTTCTATTTGAAATGGACAAAACACAATGACTCCTATGGAGTGGCTCATTATGAATTACTAGCATCAGGGCTCCCATTACAGCCCTGTTCACAACCCAATGAGCACAATGGACAAAATCACAGGTTTCTCTGATGGGTTGTACGACTTCACACTCACAGAAAGACTTGGGGGCTAAGAGGAAAAGAAAAAAAAGCACTTTGCAGTTGTTCACACAAAACAAAATAACAATCTTTTGTGTTTAATAGCAAAAAGCCCTGTAGAAAAGGGCCCCATGCTGAGCTCAGATGTGATTTCTGGGATGCCAGGAGAGAACAGATGGGTTTGGGCAGGCACTGCTTTTCTGCTGAGACCTCCACTGTGGGAATCACTCTATCTTCCTGGCTTTTGCTGGTCAGAAATGAAGACTTGCAGGGGATTGTGCAAGGTCTGTGTGGTTATTCTGTGGGGGGTTTCTCAGCTGGAGATGTTTTCTTTGGGAGTGTTTTCACTTCAGTTGATGTAGTTAAGCTCACTGGTTACTGCTGTTGTCAACAGGTGGTACCCAGACCCAGGGTATCCATGGCTTTCCTGGTTGAGAGAATGGGGTTTTACCTGTGAAAGACAGCGTGGTGATAGCAGCACACTTCTTAATGTGATCAGCTGCTGGAGAGAGACCATACAATCAGCAGGACTGGCATGTACCCTGGGGTTTTGAGGAACGCCTTCAGGGTCGAATGCAGCTCTGATGAACTGTGCAGTGGGAGTATCCTCACCTGTGGCAGGATGTTTAGTCCCGTAACTGTAAACATGGGGAGCTTTACTGCTAAAAAGCAGTTTTGGTTTTGAAGCTTTTTAGTCATGCATGAGCTTAAGTAACTTTTGGATAGTTGAAAATGTTGCTTAGGAGCTAGCCCTGCAATTTAAGCATTAGCATGGTGCTGTGTTTATTCTCTTTATTCTCACTCTTTCCTGCTTTCAAGAAGGTATTAGGAGATATATATCAGCTGCTGGTACTGCTTTTAAAGCTCTGTATGGTGGAAATATTTTCCTGTTTTCAGTTTTCACTGGATCATGCCAGTTTCCTTGACCTGAATTTATAACTCCTATGCTTTCTATGTTAATGAAATTAATCCAGTAAATTCTCAATGGTAGAAGTTTTGTGCATGTGTTTGTGTGTGTGTGCAACGCAAACACCTGCAAAAGTGGGTGAGACTTTGCATGTCCTGCAAGCGTGACATGACTGGGAGGCAGCAGTCATGGGCACAGTCAGTGAAGAATTCTGGGACCCAGGGAGATGGAAAAGTGTAAAACGTGACATGTTGCAATTACTTGAGCAGAATCATTGCCAAAAGCCTCTTATTGTTCTTGTATGCAGGAATGCGTGCCTCTCTCTTAATTTAAAAAGTAATTCTGGTGGCTTAATGAGGGCTTATTGGCTCAGTGAGGGAGAGCCTGAGCTGAGGGGGATGTTCAAGGCACCTTTTGTTGGGTCTTGTAAAAAAAAAAAACAAAACCAAAAACCAAAACAAACCCAGAACCAGAGATTGGTTGAAGTATTGAGGAAACATTGCTTGGTAACTGCTATGTGGCCTTGCAAGATGTTTTACTATATTTACTGAGAAGGCTGCTAACTCTAGCTTTGTGGTGCAGTGTGTGCTCATTGCAATGAGTCTCCGGCCTAACTTGAAATTCTCTATTCTTTAAGATTGATGTTTTTGTGTAAGTTTGCAAACTGTAAAACTAGAGTCTGTGCAGCTAGCTGTCAGTATAAAATGCAAGTAATTCCATTTCGACCCATGCAGAGAAGCAGGAGTGAGCTGTCAACCTGACATATGGAAAAAGTCATGAGGCTCACTTAAGAAATGCAGATTTAAATAAGACTGTAGTAACTTTGCCCCACATTTTGGCTTAATATATTTTCTAGCTTAGAGTAGAAAATATATTAATTATATTTTTGGCTTATTTTGTAGTTTTTTACTGTTCTTATTGGCTCTTACTGCTTATGAGATTTTTTGTAGTTGTAAATATTTTAATATACTTTCTACAAGTTAAGATATTAGGAAAAATGCATCTCTTTGGGACAAAAACCAAAAGTGTGAGCCTTGTATCAGTGTAGAAAATAGAATATCTTTAACTCCTCTTTTTTGATATATTGTTATCTGCCATGTGCTTTCGGCTGGAAAACCTGGCCAAAGGACTCTCTCTTCTCCTGACCTCTCCTCTTTGTCTGGCAAAGGATGTTTACAGGTGCCAAAGCATGCATTTTATTAGTTGTTATTCAGGGCCTACAGTTCTTTGCTTGCCTTTAAAGGTGGCATGTAAGAAAGGTGAGGTGGGTATCTTCTACCAGTTCATCACCCATAGTTCAATTGAGGAAGAGTGCTTGTGACAATTTATCGGTAGCTTCAGGTTATATAATTATCTGTAGCCAAATTTTTGTCAGAATTAATGTGCTGTACAGAGATTTGGCCATAGACCTTGGAAGAAGGGTAAGGCTGTGGAGGCAACACCTCTACAAGTTGCATTATTTTGCTGTGTTTAAAGACTAAATCCATGTGGGTGAGGTATAATGCATGGAATGCTTCTTGCATATTAAACTAATTTCCTAGTTTTGTCTTCTGTTTTGTAGAGGTGAGACCAAAGGATGTCCCAGGAGGGACAATAGAGAGTAAAATGACATTCATCTTTCTTTTGGTGTTCTCAAAACTCCACCAAGGTCAGCAGGCCAGAACAGTTGGATCAGCAAGAACTGTACCTTGCCTGGCATGATTAAATGTTTTGCATACTGTTCATGTACCATCTGTTTAACTGGTCAGTAATAGAATGACCAAATTGAAAAGCAAAGCCATTTCTACCGGCATTGTGTGCAATAGACTGCTCCAAATCCGGAGCAGTTTCTGCCTGCCTACTTGGAGTTAGATTCCTTGTTTATTCTGATAAATGACTGTCCTGGACGGTTACTGCCAGCCTTTTGGAAGATTGCATGCCCAGGTTTTTAGGTGCTGAACATTTAGCAGATGTATACACAAACATGAATAACTGTTAGTGGTGTAGGCCAGGGACAGATTTGCAGAAGTGCTTGGCTTTCACACAACTGTTATGCTCAAACCACATTTCCAAAAAAATGAGTATCAACAAGAACTCCTATTTTTAAAAACACGGCTAATTGGAATGAATTTTTTTTTCTGCCTAAAATGAAATGAAGCAAGAATTTGCTTCCAAACAGTGTCCATAGAGCATAGGAAAATTCTGGCCAGGGTGGGTAGTGACAGATAGTTGTGTTTCTCATTTCTCATTACTCATGTAAAGAATGAGCACTCAGAGACAGCCTAAGTCTCTTCAGGAGCGATGACGATCTAAAGCAA
Source organism: Heliornis fulica (assembly GCA_013399135.1). NCBI lineage: Eukaryota > Metazoa > Chordata > Aves > Gruiformes > Heliornithidae > Heliornis > Heliornis fulica. The sequence continues at coordinate 57,662 of VXBZ01008701.1, read as the reverse complement.
ACTCTTACATACAGAGTGAAGGGAATGTAGCAGAAAAGAAAGAAAGAAAGAAAGAAAGAAAGAAAGAAAGAAAGAAAGAAAGAAAGAAAGAAAGAAAGAAAGAAAGAAAGAAAGAAAGAAAGATGCAACACCCATATTTTTAAGGATGTGGGAAATAATGCATGTTCTTTGCATTGTTTAGACAAATTGTTGGCAGAATTGTCTGTTTGAAATACATTCAGAGAAAACCACTACCCTTAAAAAAGCTAGGAAATCCTTTGCAAAACACTGTGTTAAAAGAAAGCTGTCAGTCACATGTCTGCTAAAGTTAAGTTTACATGTTGCATCTTTGTTCTGCCCCCAAGCAGTACTTTTTAAGAAGACCAGCACCCAGGAATGAAGGATTTGGCAGTCACAACCGCGACATTTATCTCAACTTGGTTTGAGTTAAGTCAAAACCAGGAGGCCTTTGACACTGGCTAATTTGTTCTACTCTTCCAGTTCAGGCAGGTGTAGCAGAGAGGCATCAGAGGTCACCAGCACTAATGAAGGCATCCACCATCTTTTCATAAATCTTCCCAGAAGCTTTCTGTTTATGCTGGTCCAAGGGCTGGCAGCAGCAGGTCCTGGGAGTATGTGTAAGACATTGTTTTGGGAGGAGGAAGGCCTGCTCAGGAGTTGGGAGGAAACACCCTCTGCAATTCCAAATTCTTACCCTTGCCCAGGTGCCTGCGTGTGATTCCTTTTGGAGCCTGGTCCATAGGTTTTCAGTTTGACAGAAGAGAGCTGTCCTGTGCTCTTCTGTACTAGTGCTAGTAGAGTGCTGTTGTGAGAGGGAGACCTTGAGCAGAAGAGGAGGCTCTGTGGCTGTTTGTGCGATTTCCATCTTCCCCTCTGTATTGAGGCATCGGAGTGGGGCACTGTCATGACCTAAAGGGTTACCCGGTCTGCGGGTGTGTAGAGGTGGCTATCATGGGTAGGATTTGGTAGTGCATGGAGGCTTTATCCTCTAGATTTCTATGCTTTATTACAGATTACTACAAATAATACAAAAAGCCACCACTAGCAAGTACAGTGGAATTTAAAAAGCAAATACATATATAAAAAATTGTAACTGGCAATCATTAGTATCTTATTAATCAATAGTATAACAATAAGGGCTAACTGCGCCTAACAAGTTTTCTGGACTTCTACAACAGACATGACATCCTTGTCTCTAAATTGGAGAGCATGGATTTCATGGATGGACCAATGGGTGGGTAAGGAATTGGCAGTTCCCACTCAAAGAGTTGCAGTAAATGGCTTGAGGCCAAGTAGAGACCAGTAATGAGTGGCATTCCTCAGGGGCTGGTATTGGGACCAGCACTGTTTAGCATCTTTATCAGTCATGTGGATGTGGACTTGTGGAGGGTGTCTCTGCTCATGGCAGAGGGGTGGATCTAGACCGGTTTTGACGTCCCTTCGAACCCAAACCAGTCTGTGATTCTATTATGTTTTCTGAGGATGTCTCTGGTTTCTAGGTACCCAGCTGTACACCGAGGAGGCCAGCTGGACTTGCCAAGGATGCTTTCAAGTCTCACAGCTCTCAGGCTATGAGGCATTTTCTCTGTCAGTATTTTTCAGCAGACATTCTCTTTTGTTAAGTCATTTTCTCCATTTAACCAGGCCACTTTTATGGCTGCTCATATCAGGCAGGCAAAACATCCCTACCTTCTCATGTTACCTTCCTCAGCTGCCCTAACACCCCAAACATGGTTGGTGTTAAGTGGTAGCAGCTTTTCATCCCACACAATCTTAAGGAGGCTACCCCATGTATGGACTCTCCTGTGGGGGAACTGCTCCTGGTCAAGGTACCTTTAATTAGCCACTGATCCTCACTTTTCCCGTCCACAAACAGTTGTTTGGCCTTTGCACTGGAGCATTTCCACAGAAAGGAAGGCAACTGAGCCTTTAATTCATACAAGTTCTTCTGCAGCACCTTGCCTAATTTAAGATAATAAATGGTAAAATTTCTGGAGTTAGTAAAAATATCTGCTTGCTGATAATGGCAATTTCATGAAATCTAGAAACAGAAATCATAATGTATTTCAAGTAGCTTTCTGGGTTTTTGGACTGGTCAAAAGTAACTGATTAGTGACTTACAATAAAGCTAAGAGCCTGCTGGAGGTACTATAAAAATCCCAATTTACTCATGAAAATTATAAACTTTGATAATTAATGCCAGTAATTTATTTTTCTATTTTGCATGGAGATTAGCACTTGCAGACAGAGAGTTAAAGTTCATAATTTACAAGTGCCAGAGGCAATGGTGGGCTATGATGACAGGCTTTTTAATGACTCTGGTAGGTTTGATATTAAGCAAAGCCACTGGAAGTGCCCCATGAATATTCATTTTAATGACATATATTGGTAGGCAAAGAATTGCAACTTGCACAATATAGCTGTCTCCTAAAAATTAAATGAACACATGGTAAACGATAGGCATTTTAAAGAAGCTCCAGATAGTTTCATTACAGTTAGCTGGCAGTGATGGAATTAAATAATAGTAATAATGAGGAAAAGAAGAGCTTTCCTTCTGTGCATGGACTGAAGCCGTGATTACACTGGCATCACGTGTATGTGATAAGCGGGAAGGGACTGCCCGTACCTTCTGAAATTGCTGACAGCTGTTAAAATCAGTCTCGTTCCACGCGCAAAGGCATTAATCATCTTGCTGACTACATCTGTTCTTGGGAGAGGGGACATGTCTTGCCTTTGAGGACAGTTACCTGGCTGGAAAAGGCTTGTTTCCAATTGTTACTTGGATCCATGTGTCATACCGGTGCCGCAGACTGTGAGTTTGTGATAAGAACTAATTGACTAGCAATTGCTTATTTGCATCACGTTTTTGATTCCTGGAAATCAATGAGTTACCTGAAAGTCGTGACATTGTAGAGGTCAGTGTGCACATATACAGCCCAGCAAGGTTTTGATTAGCTGAAATGCTAATGAGGTTTCTGTAAATTTTTTACGTTTGATGTGCCACACAGCCAGCCGAGGTAGGTCTGACTGAGAAACGTTCACCTCCAATCTTTTCTTTCTGGCTCAAAACCAGAGGTCGTCTACTCAGGTATCATTAAAGCTTATACTGCTGTCGTCAGGTGGTGATCTTGGAGTGTCTGGTGAAGTGTCGTGATATTGGGGAAACAGATTTAATTATTTCTGCCACTGGCTCTACGTTGGCTAATCAGTACAGGATTTTCAGGGCAAGCCTAGGAAAAGCAGGTACTTTGCTGAGGTAGATACTCTAATACCAAAGCCACATATGCCAAAAGCCTGAGGAATAGCTTTTTTTGTTCCTCCAGAACAGCAACCCTTGCGTCACGCTAAGCAGGATTTCTAATATGCCAATTAATATAGATTTTCAGGTTCTCTGATGCCGTGTACTGCTTTCTATATGAATAATGAATGCTTTGGAAAAAATACCCAGCCATTCTACAGCAAACTTAAAATCTAGGAGCATCAATTACATAAAATGCACTCTACATAGATCATCATAAAGGGCTTTGATACCGCAGAAAAGGCTTCTCTGCGCAGCTCATTTTCGTTAATAAGTTGCACGAGGAAAGGAAGGTCAGTAATCATTGTTCACACAGTGTCTCTAAATTGTCCATCAGAGCACATGTTAACAGTGCCACATTTTTTAAGAGGGAAAGGCTACTTGTTTATCTCCGTGGCGTGAAATGAGGTGGTGGCGGGAGGCAGTGATGAGAGAAAATTGTCAGAAGAGAAACAATACAGAGAAAAGATTTTTACAACTGTTCTTGTATTATATCATGCTACTTGCTTTTCAGAACAAAGCAGGACTATAAGAAAGAAAAGCCTCCAGAAGAGTTTGATTTAAAAAAAACCCTAACAAACAAGGAGCAAACCCCAAAGCTACCATACATTTGATATGGAGTATTTAGCAATATGCATTAAAAGAGGGAGGGAAGTATGAAATGCTTTACAGCCTTCAAACAAATGGCTAATGTGCACACTAGGACAAGTCTCCTTGCATCTCAGGCATTTTCAGTTACTGCGTTAATATGAGTAGAAGCTATAAATTTATTTACTATTTAAAATTTTTGTCTTTAGGGAATAAAAGATTTCCATGTTAGTACAGCAGACATTTCTTCAAAAGTGTTATAATTCTGCTTACTATTTAGGAATCTCCTTTAAATCCTGTGGACTGAAGAGACCAGAATGTTTTTCATCTAAGTAGCTAGCTGTTATGCAACTTGTCTGTTAACACAATATAGATAGCCTTTATTTCTCTCTAGTCATTTATGGATTTCATACACAAATATGAGTGTTCTCACCTACTGGTATGTTATCATATATGCGTGAAGCAAAGAATGCCGTATGTTTTCTGAATTCTACGTGTCCATGAAGTTTAAACATATTTTTGTAGAGCTACTGATTTTTATAATTTCTTCATAAAAGAAAAGAAAAGGTAGTACTATGTTAGTTCTGGTTTGGTTTTGGGGGACTTGTTTTTCGTTTTCAATATGGAACTGATTTCATTTTTATTTAGTGCTTTTAAATTAATTTTGAAGAAGCAGATTTTTTTACCCATTTTAAACAGAAAAAAATGCTGAAAAATCTGAAAACTTGTTTGCTAGGAAGCATTCTCACATTTTTAGAAATGCATTATGAAATGGCATTTTAAGAGAATTGGTAAGAAGATACAAAGTGATATTTATAAATAAAATATCATGCTAGTCAAAACTAACAATTTATTTTAGAGTTTCTGCAGTCTAAATAAAGATGCATAAGTAATTTTATTCCTTGCAGAATGAAAAGCCTACTTCCTCAGACACAAATTCTGCAGTTGCTAGATGTGCTAGAGAAAACATTGTGGTAGACGAACTTCTGCAGAGCTGAGGCTGTTGTTGCCATGTGGCTCAGCCTGAGCTGTAGTCCAGGGGTTGCCCAGCTCTGGCATGGAAACTGTGCTCATGTGACTGAACGCATTTAGCTGAAGAGCTTCATCATTAACAAAAGGTTTTCAGAGTCTGCTGGTTGCTTCCAAGGCACTTAGAAAATCTTTCAACCTGTTTTGTTACCTGTGATCCTGGGGAAGAAGAGACTGAGGCCTTTGTCGTGGTGCTGGTCCCTTACTCTTTCTAGTACCTCAGAGATTCTACTTAAGGGTGAAGATGGTCATTAGTCTGTTGTTTGGTGCAAGCTTTGTGGTATTTGGGGCTTTTTAAACTGAGTAAATAACAACAGCACCACCAGTACTGTTCTAGCTCTGGGTAACCTGATCTTCATGAGGCTAGGTCATTGCTTGGAGAGGCAGAAAAAGACACAATGGTTCCTCCACCATAGATAATGAGGGTGTGTACAAGCTCTGTAGCATGAAGTAATCTGTAGCTTCTTTCTTGCAGAGGCATGTTATGATTACTTTAAGCAGATTTTTGAGAACTAGGATCCTCAGAGGTGCTGAGGATCCTTCTGTTCTGTCTTATGCAAGAGAAAAAATTGTTTAACCTTTTTGAGGGACTGAAGCTTTGCTCTTGTGTTGCTACCATCTCTTTACAGAGATGGTAAATCACTGTCTGTGTTCATACTGTCTCCTGCCCACTAGAGATTTCAGCTGGGTGTGACTGTCTGCTCAGAAACCAATGTGACAGGTCCAAATGTTTGAAATTGTTGATGGACTTTTTCACAAGATGTTTTTCATTTTATATTGATTTTTGGGGTTACATTTATATATGTATCAAATATGTGTTATATATTATTGCATATAGTGTATTATAATTTATAAAACTATATAAATATAGTTTCACATATATCAAACTCATATTTTTATAATAAGGTTTTAGAAACAAAAATTCTTGATTCTGCAAGCCTCTTCTATTCAGTCCTGTTAATGTGGTTTTTTCCTCCCATTCCAGCTATATTAAAGATAAAATTAAAGAGATATTTTTTACTAGTGTTCATAAATGTAATGGTATCTACAGTGGAATATTAATTCAAAATGTCCTCAAAAATTAGCATTGGAATCATGTAATATCTCAAATATCCCTTTCTTTAATATGGAAGCTGGTTTCAACTTTTGTAATACTTAAACCATCTCCCTTGTAAATAATGCATATGTACTATGCCCCTATTCAGTATTCAGTCTATTGTCTTCTATTATCTTTCTTATTTATATGGTCTTCCTGCTGTAAAATGAAGATGATTTTGGACATATTCCCTCAGGACAAGAAAACTGCTGGTAGAATTCAATCCTCTCTGCTACAGAAATTTGAATATAATTTGAATGCATTAAAATTTATCTTAAAAGGTAACATTTTCCTGCAGAAAGGTATCAATAGGCATTTTGCAACAAGTTAAGAAAGTATAGCCTAGTAGTTTGCTGTTATCTTTGAACAATCATAGAGAAAACTCAAAAAATGACTTTCAGAAGTCATTTTACAATGTATTAGAATATGAGCGTAACTAAAGTTTTACTCGTTGAAAATATGATTCTTGATACAATTTTCCAAGTAAATGTACTACCTCCAGTGCTACAGCACACACTGAGAAATTACTTCCTGGGGACTGCGAGGAGGCAGCTTTGGTTTCAGCTGGTTTCCAATGTACTGCTAGGTTGGAAAACTCAATCCATTACCTCTGCCAGCTTTTCTATTTTCCAGAGGGATGAACCGAGGGGCACTGTGCATCCCATGGCTGTGTATGGTGTTCTGTAGGTAGTTTTCTCAAAACTTTGAGAAACTTTTTGAAGGAGATGCTGTCCTGAAGCTCAGGCTGGCATACTGTGTATGCCCAAGTGCAGCCTTTTCAAATACAGGCAACACAACATTGTGGGTAAAAATTAACTATCTGCCTGAGGATTGATAGAATAGGCATCTAACATTGCACCATAAGAATGGCAATAATAATGGAAGTTGAGTCAAGCTGGAGTATATTACAAAAAAAAAAAAAAAAACCAACCCAAAAAACAAAAAGTACCCAAAAAACCAAAAACCCAAACCCTCCAAAAGTGCAAAAGAAGTGAAATAAACCAGAATTAATTCCTTCTCATTGGACTCTAAACTTTCCCAGATGTAGTAATACAAACTGGTGAAGTCATAGAAGTGGAGCAACATGGCTGAAATGAGGCTCTGTAGAGCAGTAGTTTCCTGAATAAAATAGCAATAATGCCAGATTCTTACAGTCCGTGATTCACCATTCAGATGGCAGCTTTCTAAATATTTTTAGTTTACAGCATACAAATAAATAATGGAGTAAAATAATTATATGTCAGTCCATATGCTATCAAAGTATTATACTGTGAAAGGGGCCTTAGATATTCTGTATCACTTAATCATTTCATAAATATGGGTTTTCACTGAATATGAAATGTATGCACACTAAAGCCAAGTAATGCGGCCAGTACCAAAGTGATACATCCTACAGTAGTAAATAATCCAGATAGCTGAATTTATCTACTCAGGGATACTTAACTGCCAAGCTTCGAGTTGTATCGAACAGTTACGGTTATGGCAGTATAATATATCTCTTTTTAGAGGTGGACTTTGACTCCGTATCCACCAGTTACAATTTATTATGTCGAAGAGTGACTACTTTTAAACTTGGCTAATTAATTATTGCCTTAATACTTGGCAGTCTTGTTAACTGTGCAGCAGTGTCCAAATCCAGGTTATTTAAAACAGTCTAAAAATTAAACCCCACATTATTTTGAAGCATTGCAAAAGCTTTTCTCTTTCCCTTTTTAAAATAAAGCATAAAAATAAAAAGAAATTTATTTTCCAAAAGGAAATGCACTGTTGCTATTAGAGAGTTCATAGTGAGGTATCTGTGAGCATGACAATTTAGTAGAGCGTGGAATTTTCATTATAGAAATTACTCGATTTGAAAGTTTCAACTGGAGGTGTAGATACAGATTCCTTAAATCACAGAATCTGAAGACAGGCCAGATTTTACAATATTTAAACTTCTGCATGTAAAATTATGCCATTGTTGCTTGTAAATATGCTAAAAACCTCCTGTAGTGTCTTGTAAATATGCTAAGTACCCCCTGTAGTTAGCCCCCCCACTACTGTTATAAATGAGAGCAAAGCAAATGTATTTCTTACATTATAGCTTCCTTTCCCAGGTGTAAATCTGCTGTTCTGTTTGGCATGAACAGCCCTGGTCCTTGACTGACAGGTTTTGGGGTTCGCCATAATTGTGAGCCGTGCTTGTAGTCGCTGTGCTTTAGAGTCAGCAGGGAATGGTACCACGTGCTCTTTTTTCAAAGAAAGGGCATTACAGCACCAACATCTAAAACATCCTGAAAGCTTTCTCTTCTTCTTTTTTTTTTTTTTAGCTTTTTTTCCCCTCCGCTCCTCTTTTGCTCTCTTGGTGTCTTTCTAATTACTGTAATGGCACAGTTACCTCTACATTACAGTTCATGGGCTGAGCTGCTCTAGTTATAATTGTCGTAGCACTCCCATTATAATCCCGAGTTTTTATGTGTCATTGAAAGAAGTGGTGTAGTTTGGGCTGACAGACTGTCTATCAAACACGGTTCTCTGCTTGCTTCCTAATATTCATTCCAGGAGCAAAACACTGTAGGTAGAAAAGGAGAAAGTTATTTCCAGGAAATCCTCGTTAGCAGCAGTGAAAGGGGCTGACATACAAGTGCTGCATTGGTGAAAAGATACAAGAGCTACCCATGGGCAGCCAAAGCTGTCAGTCATAGGCAAAAATCATATAAAGCCTTTGCATCGTGTCAAGTCCAAGCAGTGCTGCAAGGGGCAGCCTTTCAGCTGGGGCTGCTGTGTGGTGTGCTGAACCTGCTGCTTTGCTGTGCCCAGATCTGCTCTGTCCCATGGTCTGGCCAAGAGTGTCCTCTCCAGGGTGCAGCCTTGGGGGCACCTGGGCAGGCCCTGCTCAGAATACCCTGAATTTACATGGACCTTCTGGGAGAGGGCAGGACTAATACTGCAGGTTCTGAGGAAGCTCCTCAGTTTGCAAAGTGAGGTTGTGGTCCAGCAGCACAGACCATAGACCTTTCTGGTCTCTTTCCCAGCATGGACCGTTTCACAGAGGTGTGGGCCCACAGGGATGAAATTGCTTTTGTTCTTCATATTTCACTGACATTTGGGAGGGGACAGCCCTAGAAGTGTTTAGGGACAGCTTGAGGATCGGGAAGAATATACTGTGTATTTGTTGTGCAAGTCATTGATTGTGAAGGCCATCTCTAAGTTAAAATACTAATTCAGAAATAATTTTTGTTGTACTAAAACTGGAATATCCCTATTGAGTAATGTACTGTGGTCAGTAGACTTTATCTGAAATGATGCCAGCTTGATGAAGAAGGACATTATTTAGTCACAGCTTTGTGTTTAGTCTTTAATCATCTTCCTTTTCTTTCAAGAACTGCTGCAGCTGTTGTGATGCAGTTTCTGATATTAACTTGGCTGCCATCGCTTTGTTTCATTGTATTGTTGCAAATTTATTCTTTCAGCCAAAATTTGTTATTTTGTTTTCTTGTTTGGCAAAGGTAAGGTTCTGTGGGCAGACCACCCTGCTGCAGTCCTACAGTCCTGTAGGTACTGCTAAAATGGGATCACGTTTCTCTTACTATGTTCTTTAATGTGCAAGGCATACCCTGCTGGCTCATTTAAATACCTTTTCAGCTGTTTGTTGTTTTATGCACATGTTATTTTCGGCACATCCAATGCAATTGCCTGACATACTTTCAGGTGAAGACTTACATAGCAGAAAAAAAAAAGTTATTCAGCATAAATACCTTCTGAGTGCATCCTAACATTTTCATGTTCACTATGTGGTCGAGAGTGAGTGTTGCTTAGATTGAGAGTGAATCTTTGCAGAAAGCAGATTGCAAAAACTACAGCATGTGTCTAGAGAGTTCCCAGAAACACAGCTCTGGTTGTGGTGCAAGGAGCAGAGCACCATGAAATATGTGGTAAAACATGATGCAGAGTGTTTTTTACATACCAAAGTTGCTGATACATGCTAAAAACCACAGGCGCTAACAAAGAGCTGAATGTTAAAGGTCTGTTTAAGAGCTGGATGAAATTCTGAATAGACTGGCAATATGCAGAAGTATATTTAAGAGCTTAAGAAACTTGAGGTGCTGTGTCTTTCTTCATCCTTATTTGTGTGTCAGTGGGCCTTTGTTTACATTTTTGGTACACTGCATTGTGTGCTATCAGTTTTCTAGAAAGTAATTCTATAATGAGGTGTCAGTAGAAACGAGCTAGATTTATTACACCTCTGTAGCTGATTGCCTATATCTTACTGCAGAACATTAGTTTGCCATGAGTGAAGCTGGTTATTGTCTAACATTCTCTACTCATTCCTGCTTCTGTTTAACATTTCTATTAAATATTCTGTTTAACACTGGTGGCTTTGGTAAGCTCGGATACTGTTCTCTCTCTAGAGCCTTAAGCAGCACTAGAGATGTTTCAGTGTTGGAAAACTGAAATTTTGAACAGTTCATCTCATTTGGTCTGGATGACAGCTTTAATTCAGTTTGTATTCTGACCTCAATCTGGTGTGCATGAGAAATACTAACACATTTTCTTGCTGTTGTTCCCTTTATCAATAGAGAAAGCAACAAGAAGGTAAAATTTTCAAAATAAAAATATTTTTTTTTTATTGAGGAATAACAGCTTTTGGTTTTTTTTTTTTTTTTTTTTGGGACGAGTTAGAGCAGGTCCTTGAATTCCACAAACTGTATTCACATATTACTTTACTGATTTCTGAAGATTCTTCTGCAGGTATTTCTGTTGTTTTCTTGTCCCACTAGAAGTCACTTAAATAATAAAAACCTATTTAACCCTTCTTCAACTGAATTGTGCTTCCCAAAAGAGGTGTAGTGTTGCAATTGAACACTACTAGTTGTGAAAATACTGTTGGGTTTAGAATCCAAGCTCTTTGAAATTTGAGGTGTATCAGTTTAGGTGCTTTTCTATATATAAATACTGATTCAGTGATATTGCAGTCAAAAGCAAAGATAAAGTTAAGAAAATGAATGAAGACTGTTCCTTCCTTTTTACCACATCATTTCTGTTCATCCTATTTTGACTTTCAAGATTATCACTGATGCTTCCTGAAAAGTTTGAAGTTGCATGACAGTCTAAAAGACATGAATTATAAGAGAAAAATTGAAAGATTTCAAAGGCTCCTGGTCCCTCCAGCCTCTAAAGGTACTTTTTTTTGTATTTTCAAGATTAACTTTGCTACTAATTATTAACAATATAAGTTACGTTTTAAGAAATCTGTGTCTTTTTCTTGGGATATTTTTACTGGTCATTAGTGTCAATGTAGGATATTTCATTTGGGGTATGATCTAACTTGCTAATCTGTGCAGTTTTGTATTTCCACTCAGTCTTCTGAAATGATCCTTATGCCATTTTTCTTCCTTTCTTCTGAGTTTCTTGATATTCATGTCAATCCCTGTTGCCATACCTTCCATTATTGCTCTGAAGTGTGTAAACATGCTATTATACTAATAGCTTTCCCTGGTGTCTTGGCACAGGTCTGTTCAACTGTGCTGGTGAAAAGCAACTTAAAACAACCTGTCAGCCCTACCCAGTGAGTGCTGGCAGTCACTCTGCCATTTCTTTCCTCCAGTTATTAAATGTAAATTTTCAGCAACATTAATTTTCTAGCTTCAGAAAGCTTCCAGTTTATGTGACCCTGCAATACTGTACATATGCACGGGGGTAAGGAGCCAAAAGAGATTCTTTTGGCAATAATTTTATCTTTTCCACTTCCATCCCTTTCTCTTTCCTTCCTCACAAGAATCATACCAGTGTTCATACCCTTGTGAAGTCCATGAGGACAAAATGTGGTTTTTTTCTCTTATTTATCCACCCTTAATTATCCAAAGCTGCTTTTGAAGGTTTTCTGTCACCCCTGGGAAAAAAAAAAATGCCTTTTTCTGTTACCTTTGCCTGTTTAAGGTCAGTCCTGCCCCAATAATCAAGCTGAAGGAGGGTAGATTTGCATTAGACATTAGGAAGAAATTCTTGGCTGTGAGGGTGGTGAGGCCCTGGCGCTGGCTGCCCAGAGAAGCTGTGGCTGCCCCCTCCCTGGCTGTGTTCAAGGCCAGGTTGGATGTGGCTTTGGGCAACCTGGGCTAGTGGAGGGTGTCCCTGTCCATGGCAGGGGATTGGGACTAGATGGACATTGAGGTCCCTTCCAACCCAAACAATAGTTAAACAGCTCATTTTTCCTTCCTTCTACTCACCCAATTTCCTGTTTAAAGTCTTTTATTAATTCTTATATGAACAGTACCACTCAGTTAATAATTTAAAACATTTTTATTTTCTTCTTAACTGTTGGATAGCAGTTTTGGCCTGCTGATATGATGATAGGAAATGTGATATAAGGATTTTAATTGACAGCCCGTGCTGAATCACTATGCCTACTAGCTGGCAGGGACAACCTGTCCTGGCAATAGTCCTGCTGGTTTGCCAGGTCCCTCAGCGGTCCTCAGGAAACCATGGTAGCTTTGTCTGCCAAGTTTTTTTATGTAGATCGATGTATAAGCTGTCAGGGTACTGGAGTCCGGTTCTATTTTTTTTTCCCCTCTCACAGATTGCTTAGCCTTATTTTAATGTAGGTTTCTTTTCTTCATTTGTCTCTGCATCCACAGAGGCCAAAAGGCAGTAAATAATTTCTCCTTCACTATTTTAATTTGATTTTCTAGTTTGTGGTACCATGTTCAGGCCTGAACCTTTTAAAAGGTGTTAAATGCACTGCTTCAGAGTTTGCTCACACTGATGCTTTGGGCTCTTGACTTAATATTTTGCTATGGTTTCCCTGCGGTTTCTTTCTCCTCTGGGTGTCCCACCAAGAGTATTTATCTATGGAATGGATCATTTCCTTACCCACCATTCATTCACTTTTGTCACTTCCTTCTGCAGTTTCTCTGTGCTGAAACAGATGCTTCTTTCTTTTAACTGAAATATTCATAGATCTCATGTGGCTGCAGCATCCACACAAGCCAGCCCACACCTTTCAGTCAGGGCTGCCATCGCCCCATGGTCCCTGAACTGGCCATGAGCAAGTAGATCCTGGGGCTTGAGGGGTTAGGGGTGCACACCCCAGGCTCTGGGCAGCCCCTGCACGACAGGAAAATATGTCAGTTTTCTTGAGGCTTGAGGTCACATGTAATCTTACTTCATAGAATCATAGAACAGTTAGAGTTGTAAGGGATCTTCAGAGGTCATCTAGTCCAAGCCACCTGCAGGAAGCAGGGGCACCCCCAACTAGATCACGTTGCTCAGGTCCTCACCGAACTTGGCCTTGAATGTTTCCAGGGATGGGGCATCCACCACTTCTCTGGGCAACCTGTTCCAGTGTTCTACAACTCTCACAGTAAAGATTTTTTTCCTAATATCCAATCTACATCTCCCTCCCTTCTTCTAGTTCCTCGGTCTTCTCAGTTGTAAAATGGGAATAATAAGCTTCCTCTTAGTGTTTGAGAAACTTTGGAGAAAACTTTTGTAGTAGTAGTTCATACCATAGAAGAAAAAAAATCAATGGAGACTAATTAAAAAGTGGGTGTTGTGCTGCCTGCTTTTCATTTTCTAAGCAAAGCTGGTACAGGCAGGCCATTAGAATGAGAAATTGATTCTTGAAGCCTTCTTTTATTTCTTTCATTTTGTAAATATCTTGTCAGTTGTTCTGGGCAAAGCCATCTTTAAATTTATATCCCATAGGACAAATGAGAACATCACTGCTAGTCCCCAGACCTCTGAAGTCACATGATGTCTCAGGAATTCAGTTTGGTGTACAAAGCAATATGCAGAGACTGTAGTGTTTGGCTATTAGGGTAACATTTTGGAATCTGGTCCTGCCTGTAGATTTACAGGAGCAGGTCGCACTATGTTATAATCAGGCGTCAAGCCTGGGGTTCTACAAGTTTTGATGTGTTAATGTCTGTCACGGTTTAACCTGGCAGGCAGCTAAAACAACCCCACAGCCATTCACTCACTGCCCCCAACCCACAGTGGGATGGGGGAGGGAATTGGAGGAAAAAAAAAGAGGTAAAAGTCATGGATTGAGATAAAGACAGTTTAGTAAGACAGAAAAGGAAGAGAAGAATAAGAATGCGCAAAACAAGTGATGCACAGCACAACTGCTCACAACCCAGACCTGATGCTCAAGTAAGGTCTTGAGCTCTGGGCCAAGCCCCCCAGTTATGTGCTGAGCAGACAGCGTATGGTAGAAAACATCCCTTTTGTCAGGTTGGGTCAGCTGTCCTGGCCGTGCCCCTCCCAGCTTCTTGTGCACCACCAGCCTTCTCACTGGCAGGACAGTGTAAGAAGAAAAGTCCTTGACCGCTTGGAAAAACCTAAAATATTAGTCCATTATCAATATTATTCTCCTCCTAAGAACATACCATAGCACTATACTAGCTGCAAGGAAGAAAATAAACTCTACCTCAGCTGAAACCAGGACAATATCCTTCAAAAATCAGACCAAATTTTCAGCTGATGGATTCAAGTATATCTGTATGAAAATCAATTAGTTTTTCCCTATAACATCAGCAGCAATAAATTTTTCAATATCATTGTGAGATAATTAATAATGTGGGATTATAGTCTCTGTGGCAAAGTAGATAAAGAAAGGATCCAGAGGTAGAAAATGAAAAATTTTATTATAATGTTAAAGGTAAAGCAACAAATGGGTGAAGGAAGATTGAAAGAGGTGTGATATAAAGAAAAATGTGATAGAAGTGTAGGTTCTGTCCCGCCTGGACACAATCCTGTGCAACCTGCTTGAGGTGATCCTGTGTCAGCAGGGGGGGTTGGACACTAGTTGATCTCCAGAGGTCCAATCCCTGCTGTTTTGCGATTCTGTGTGAAGCTGCATAATGAACTGGTAGTTTCGAATAGGGAAATGTGAGATGTATGATGCCAATATGTCTCATATTTCAAGGAAATATTTTAAAGAAATAGTCCTTGAAATCAAAAACAGTCTTTAAAACTTACGAGTGCTGTTTTGGAGAAGGCACAATTTTCTCACTGCATACCATGCTTCTGGGGGAGTGGAGTTTAAGTTCAGATAAACTCTGTGTGTGTATGTATATGCTTATATCTGTATTATAGAACCTGTGTCCGTGTGCTCCACATAAAACAAGCTTCGTATAAACACACTGTGACATCAGTGAGATCCAGTGGGAGAGCTGAGGACAGATACTGTAAGCATACATGAAAACAGCAAAAGGGAGGTGCCCTTGTAACTTATAAAAAAGAAAATTTAGAGTTAAGGAACAAATTCTGCTCTTTTGACTTCAGAGGCGTTGGACCTTTGTGCCATGGATCTGATTCTGGCCTGCAAGGCCGGGGAGTTTAGTGCCTGTGAAGCAGATTTGATGGGTGTTGATGGGCTGGACTCAGCCCAGGCCTCCATGTGCTGTCTGATCATTTCTTGTGAAATGCATTGAAGTATTCCTTTTTTTAATGTAGGAGAAATATTTTGTTTGCAAAACACGTAGCTGCCTATTCGCTTACACTTTC
The DNA here is from genome assembly GCA_013399135.1 of Heliornis fulica. Classification (NCBI taxonomy): domain Eukaryota; kingdom Metazoa; phylum Chordata; class Aves; order Gruiformes; family Heliornithidae; genus Heliornis; species Heliornis fulica. The sequence continues at coordinate 42,165 of VXBZ01008701.1, read as the reverse complement.
CAAGCATGTGGATGCATGGGGTGAGATGGATGACAGTAATTTTCGCAGCTTAAGTTGCCACTTTATCACGAGGAAGCAAATAGGATCCATACGATGTACATGTTATTGCAGAATATGTTCCTTGTGCAGCATTCAGCTGCAGTTAAAGCCCATCAAATCTCCTTTATGACTCCTTATATCTCAAGACTCTATTTGTGTCAGATTTAGGGTGTGTAATTCACTAGTGGCTGTGTTCAAAGCAATGTACTCCAGACATGAGACCAGCTGTGGGCTGCTGCTCCATACTAGGATGGAAATTCATGCAAAGAACATCTGCATAAGGAGGGAAAAATTCCTGGTGCTAAGGGAAATGTCTGAATCTAGGAAGGGTTTTTCTTTAATAATTACTTAGTAAGAATTACTGGAATTTGCTGCTCATTAATCTCATTAGGTCAGACAAAATGGTTTGTTTTACTGCAGTTCACAGTTGGAAAAGAAACATGTTTAGAAATAAAAGACTAAGCAAAATGCATTCACTGATTAAAGAACATAGTTCTTTAGTGACTGAAGGACCTATCGCATGCCGGTATCCTTTATACCTTGTTTTTCATAACAAAACAGGTAGGGACAATAATGTAATGTTTGAAAAAATGCAGACAATGATTGAAGATTGCCTGAAGTACTGATTTGAAATTTCAGTACTCAAAACATTGGAAGCAGCCGCCATTTCTGTGTGTTAAGAAAGCAGGAGTATTAATTCTTGGGAAAATACATTATCGTATCTGTAGAGTCTCTGAATTTTGGAAGTCTGTGGTCCGTTTCATAGTCCCTATTGTTTGAAAGATCTACCTTTTAAAGAAGCAATCATTTTGATAATGACCTTTCATGGGTCTCTACAGTTTTGCTTTGATTCTCATGCTCCGTGTATCTGTGCCAGAGTTTGAACACAGGCGGGTGTACTCACTTTGGTGTGTCCTCCATCGCCTCCTGGCACAAGGATGCCAGTTTGTGACAGCTGCCCTCTTAGAACCTGTGTCCAAGGCTCTGTAAGTAATTAGGTGGAATTTTTGTAGATTACAATATGCTGATACATTTGAAAAGAGGTTATTATAACAATGGGATTTTTTTAAATGGAAGCTGCCTACGGTGTTTCAAGCCTGCCACAGCAAAAAATTAGCTTTTTTGGGGAGGTTTTAATAACCTGAATTTCTGCTACATAAAGATTTTACAGCTGTTATATGTCTTGATGAGGATAATATATAGACAATTTATCTCTGTAATCTAATTTGGGAGATTATTTCCTGAGCTATTTTTTATGTCTTTTATCCTTACATGCACAGCTATGAACAGTAATCCTAATTTACCAATAAAAAAATGACACCTGTACTTTTGAATGCCGTGCTAACCCCTGGCTTGGGTGACGAAACAGCACTGTCCTTTTGGATGGAATAGTCCCCTGCCTTTTTTCCTTAGTGCCTGAGGGCTGAAGCCCCCGTACACCAGCACCATTCCAAAATTCTACTTTGGGAGACATTACCTGCATGGCACTGCAATGTGCTCTAGTCCCCACTTCGGACTGTGGTGACTTGACCTATGTAGTTGTGTAGGAATATGTCACAGTATCGTTTGTTAGAGGTAGGGCTGCAGCCGACATTATTCTAGCAGAGGTCTTCTCTCTGCTTCCACTGGAGAACATTTCAAGTGGTTGATAGAAAGTCCAGTCTCTTTTCTGTGAGATAGCTATATACGACTGTTGATTGCTCACATTATTGTGCCAGCTTTTAGAATATTGTCATTCATTTCCAAAATACATGAGAAAGGCAATAAACCACCTTAATTCCTCTCTCTCCCCCCCCTCCGTTCACACATGCTCATCACACAGCCCTGCAGATGTATGGCATCAGCATCGTGTGGCTTCAGGCTGTGTGTACAATGCAGACAAGCCAGGCACATGAGATGGAACACTGGCACTGATCTTGGAGAAATTGTGAAACAGGGAGTGATTTTTAGCTGAAAAGAGAGTAGAAGCATGGTGTTGTGATCCTCTCCATTTGACAGATGAATGCTCAGGAAATGCGGGGGAAGGAAAATGAAAGGGGTGGGAGAAGGGTGAGGGGAACCTTTGAGTATGAGACTTCAAACTACAGAAAGCTTTGTGAAAAACAAGTTATGAACTAGTCTGGGAAGCAGTAATATGATAGGCAGAAAAGATGTAATAAACCATTTCAGCACTTGAAGAAAGCAACTTTGCTGCTCACCTGAACTTAAGGGTAATTTTGTTTTGAATATTAAAAGAAATTACGCATCATATGACACTGGGGCTTTTCAGATGCCTCTGACAGTTTGCATGCTAAATCACACCTTAATCAGTGATAATTCATTCAGAAAATCTTGTAGGCACAGGACTCCTGTAATTGAGATTGCACACTCTTTTGGGGGGATGTAGTCCTAGACTAGAAAAAGATGGCATTAAGATAATTTTGAATCATTCTGATTTGGCATTTCAGTGGAAGCTATGTGATCAGTCTGAGCGGCAGGTAGGTGTGCGTGTCTGCTGAAACACCTAGGTCAGAGCGTAGAAATGGCTTTCAAGCTGTTCTGTACTTGAGAAACTGAAGTTTTTAGTGTTGAAATTCTAATTCTCACGGAGAACAAGAAAAGTTGTAACTGGAAACTTGCTCCCACATCCAAAGAAGAAAACGTGGATTTAGAGTTCAGCTTGGACTCATCTAATTATCGTTCTTACAGCATGGAAACGACCAAGGTGGATGCTCTTGGAGACTGTTGCTATCTGAGAGTAGAGAGGAATCATTAAATTCACAGGAGTGTTCAGCGCTCCCTTTTGTGCATGCATATTCTTGGCAGCTGAAAAAGTGCCACCTGCTTAAATGAGTATATTCCTAACAGGGGCTATCTGATCATAAGGTGAACAATTGTAGTATATTATGTTTCATTGTCAATCTTTTTACTTAATTGCTTTTTTCCTTTTATTTTTTTTTTTTTAAACAAAGGCTATAGTAGCAATTTTGGTTTGAACACAGTTTATTTTCTTTTAAAACACAGTGAAATATTCTGAAAATCTCTGGGTAATTAAAGATTTTTTAAATTTAACAGTATAAGTACTACAGATCCATTCATTTTTTGAAAGACAGAGCTAATGCAGTCATGTAATTTTTAGGAATTATTTAAACCAGCAGATAGCCTTCTGCTTTTTTTTTAGTTTCTCTATTAAGCTAATATTAGAAATATCTCAGAACAAAAGGTTTCTGTAACAATCTTTTAAAATGTAGAAATGCTTTAAAATATGTATCAAAGTGCACATAGGAACTTGTGGTATTGTAACCTTCTTGTGGCTTTGAGTGCCAGCCAAAATTTCAATACAAAGTCTTGATATCTGGGTTTGCCAGAGAGTTGGTTTGTGATTTACCCAGATCAAAACTGGATGTGTAATTGGGGTTACTCGTTACTGATGAAATCCTGCCCAGCTTAAGGTACATCACTCCTGTAACACTCATGGCAGGAGAAGAGTGTGAGCAGAGATGACATGTCATGAACTGACTGAAACACTCATTCCCTATCCCCTTGCACCACTGGCAAGTAGGAGAGAGAAAAATCAGGAGTAAAATTACTCCTGGGAAGAAGGGAGGGGCTGGAAGGTTGGGTTTTTTTTGTTTGTTTGTTTTGTTTTGTTATTGGTTTTTGGGGTTTTTTTTTAAGATTTGATTTTATTCTTTATTATTCAGCTCTGATTTAATTGGAAAGAAGTTAAACTGATCTTCCTAAGTTGAGTGTGTTTTGCCCATGCCTTAATCTCAACCTATTAGCCTTTCGTTATATTTTCTCTCTCCTGTGCAGCTGAGGAGGGGACTGATAGACTGGCTTTGGTGGACTTCTGGTGTCCAGCGAGGGTCAACTTAGCACAGTGCTGTATTTAAATAGAGTTTAAGGCGTTTTTTTCAGTGCACATGGGGTTAACATAACCTAAGGAAAGCGATGTTTTTACCATGGGAAGCATTGCATTATCATGGTTTAACGTTTTGATACAGAAGCTGAAATCTTGTATTTTGATACAGGGATTTGATGGAGGAAGAGGGCACCTTCAGTTCTGTGAAATCACTCTGGACATTGTTACTATGTTTGCTTATTCAGTTTTTCAGATAGGTAGAGAATTAAAGAATATTTGGAAGAAAAGCTGATCTGATACCATTTTAAGCACTGTAAAAAAAACAGTAAGCAAACTTTTGTCAACCCTTCTGACATGTTTTCTGTGGTTATGCAATAAAAGCGAGACTAGCTTGTGTCTAGGGGGTCAGGGGGGTGAGGTAACTTGTCATCAAGAGAGAGTTGTCTATTTATTGGATTATTTTTGCACTTCCACAGAGGTTGGCCAAATAAAAACGTTTTGATTGTGGTCACCGCTCTGGTACTTTCAACAATTTGCACTCCATCTCTGGGGTTGCAAGTGTCAGTCAGCTGCAATGAACTGTCATTTTTGCCAGTTCTGTGTTTATTGAGAGATCTCAGATATTTAATGTCCAGTTTCTTGGACCCGTGCCTTGGGTTAGCCATGAAGGACATGCTCAAGAGATGTGAGAGTAATGTATGTAGCTGATCCCTTCACAGTAGTAATAAAATAGAGCTAAGGATCATCTCCTGCCCACTGACATGCAAGTTTAGCTAACTTTAGTTATGTTTCTTGTTTGATGCAAATTTTTGACCTTTATGATTCATAGCACAAGCGAACCACTATGAATCAATAGCCAAATAACAGGTATCTTGGCTTTGTGACTCATAGAAAAGTCCATGCAATTTTTAATAGCTTTTGTCACTTGTTTATTTGTCAAGGAAAATGGCAAAATATCTGTGATTTTTTATTTGTTTGTTTGTTTTGGGTTTTGTTGCTTAAGTATGGTGTTACTGCAACTCCTATTTTCCCTTACCTTTTGGGAAGCAGGCAGATTAGATAGTGGTCTGGTGTCAAAAGTGCAGACACAGACATAGAACAGCTGAGAAGTCTGGCACTGGGGCAGTCCTACTGTATGCTCCCTGCAACATGAAACAAATCCAGGATGTTTCCCAGAGCCTTTCTGGGAATTTGTCAAAAAAAATCAGTGGCAAGGTTTGTCCTGTCATGGCTTCCAGCCAGGCCAGGTTAAGGTGAAGCTGCGTAATGTCCTGGTCCCTTTTGGGTTTTGAAGCAAGCTGTGTATTGAAGGCTGGGCAGCTAAAACACAGTAAGCAGTTTGAACGCAAATGGAATGCAGAGGATTTGGGGACTGTGTTCTGCACCTTAACTATTTTGCCATCTTTGGAATTAATGAGTTTATTACCATTCTTCAGTGAGCCCCAGGCTAATAACTCTGTGACCTTAATCACCTTCAAGGTCATTTCTTTTTTTCCCTTTTAAATCAGGGCAATTTTGTGAATGTCAAACAGTCTGAGACTACAGAATGACTCATTTGGTGTAATTTTATGTCTTTTGATAACTATGGTTATATCGTTCCTGTCCCGTGATCCATTAGAAAACATGAAAAACGCTGCTCTCTTCAATTTAGACAAGGTAGTACCACAGCAGCATTTAGTAATCCCTGAAGACTTCTGGAGCCAGAGTGGTGTCAGGATCCCATAAAGTTTAAAGATGCTCAGTGTAGTGAAAATGATGTAAAAGCTCAGTTGTGTTTTGGAAGGTAGAGATACGTCTGGCCTGTCCCCACTGCTATACCAGAGTGTTGCGGTGCAGTTTTATTTGGGCATGCCGTACACACTGCCCGTGATTGCAGGATGCGTGTTCTATATTCAGCTGAAACTGCAGAGCCACTTGTGAAGTACCACAGGGGCATGATGTGCTGAAGAAGCATGTCTGGGAAACAGCTGGAGGACCTAAAACATTGCCTGAGCTAGAGAGAACACTATGTGCAATTTAAACAAGGGTAGTAATTAATGTTTAAAAAAAAAAAAAAAAAATCTCAGGTTTAGACTCCTGTCTATAGCTTGGATGAAGGAGTGGAAGAAATGATTCTGGAAAAGTTTTTTGGGGCACACTGGAGAGTTTGGCTTTAATGCTACAAATGGCTTAAAAGTGCAGTTACCCAAATTAGTTCTCATAACGCAGTTTGAACTCTGTTGAGTGAAAGGGGAGGAAGAAGGTGGGGAAGAAGGGAAAGGCTGAGTGGATGTCCAGCCTGTTTGAGACTGGTGGGCAAAGGGAGATTGATGGAATGAGTTAGAAGAAATCCTCCCTACCTCACAGTCTCCAAAAATGGTTATGAACATAGGGAGAATTTCAAACATCATATTGGAAATGTGCTGGTTGAGGAGAGTTGAAATTTACTATTACTGTCTGAAGCACAGAGTGGTAGTGAAATGCACAGAAAAGCAAACTGAGCTGGACCTTCACAGTAATTCTGCCACTCAAGTTACAACTGATGCTTTCAGAATCCAGAAATATTCATTCTGCAGCATCCCCGAAAGTGGGGGAAGAGCAGCAACTGTGTCCCTATTTCATCCGAATCTTAGGGCAGAAGGGTCAGAAAAAAGACATAAATGGAGCCCAACCCAAACCTGCTAACAAACCATTTCAAATAAGATTTTAACATTAGAGCAGATATTAGGTACCAAAGTCAGGATCTATCTTTGAGATTCTGCATCTAGTTGAATGCATTTTCAAAAATGAGTGACACTGTTTGGTCATGTCTCTGCCTTGCGCTCTCATTCTCAGACTAAGTCCAAGTGTGGAGGTTTTAGACTGACTAAAATAATGAATGAACCATGCTCATGTTTAGAATCTGTTGTGGGTGATAACCTTTGCAGAGAAGAAGTGGTTCTTTACCAGCTTTGGAGCATGTGACACCTGCTGCCATCCCTCAAGCAATAAACGAAAGATGGGATTTATAACAGATGCTGTATAAGGCATTTTCATAATGTGCTGTTTTATGTTTCTTTTTACTCTCTATTAAATCAAAGTTTTTAAGCTGTTTTCTTTTCAGACAGGTGACAAGTGAATCAGTAAGTAAAGGTACAAATGCAGACAGTTTGACAGCCCATGAAAACAACAATCCAGGGTACCAATGGCAAATCTGATTTGTAATTCTGATTTGTAATTCTGATTTATACATTGCAAAGTTCCTAGGAAGAGTTGCATTGTCTTGGAAGTTTCTTGTTTAAAAATAACCTGCCCTTGTGTTGCAAGTGAGTATCGGCAACTGCTGCTGAAAATATGGCCAAATATGAGGACTGGAATTTGAATTTTGTTTTCACTTTGAGTTCTCTCTTCATTACCCATCAGCACTGCAGTTCTCGTGGCTCTTTGCCCTCTGTTTCCTGTGATTTCTGAATTACTCCTGTCCCTCTGATGACTGCTGCTGACAGAAAATATCATTTTTGGTGAAGGCCTGCTCAAATCCTTTGTGGCTTTGCCACCAGTGCATGAAGTGGTTAATAAATCCATGATGCTCTAGTACAGGGTTCTTTCCCTGTTCCTACTTGTGGTGGGTTTGCAACCACATACATAGGTGCAGCCGGTGCCAAAGACCCTCTGTGACTATGGCAGCCCCTGTGAAGAGTCCATGTGTTTGGCTTGGTGGTGGTCAGGGAGGTGCTGCCTCTGCATCCTCTCCAGGGTACAGAACTTCTATTTTCATCACCCCAACTGCTGCCAAGTAGACTAATTGATCAATATACCTAGAATGATTTCTGCGTCTCCTTACGGTGTTAACACAGTAAAAGCTAAATAAGAGTTCAGCAAAGTCTAAGATTAGTTAAAATTGTTCCCTTGAATATTATTTTCTCTTGTTCCGAGTCCTATGGAGTTTTGTATGTCTTGAAGAAGTTATTATTTAAAAGTCATTTGTCCAGAATCAGGTAGCAGCTCAAGGAACTGCTGTAAATTCTCTTAATATAATCAGGAGGATGGGATTAGACAGCTGCCCCAGTGGCAGTCTGGTAATGCTTGTGCTGAGAGTACACATGATCCCAAACCAGATGATATTCTCAAATCCCAAGGTAGAGAAAGAACTTCTTGAAGAGATTTTCATTTTGATTACCTTAATTTTTAATTTTTTAAATGATTTTTACACTTCACGGTCCAGTTTATTCTTTTTCTTTCTGTGAAAATGTGTTGCTTCTTCAGAGTCTTTTACAGTTTGCCATGATAGCTGTGGATTGATGCCAGCTGGGTACACAACCTGACTTGCTGTGAGACAAGACTGGGGACTGTTCCAAATAGCTGGCAACTACAAATATCTGTAAAACAGAGACGGCAACCTTGCTGCCAGCTGTCTCTGTCTGACAGAATACCATCTTGGGTTACATGTACAGAAGAGAATGAATTAAAAAAAGTGTTTTATTTTTTTTAAGCCAACTATGCTGAAGAATCAGAGTTTTGACAGGTTATCTAGGATTCAAGAGGGATACACACTATCAATCATGCTTCTCTCTTAAACAGATTCGAGATCATTGTAGTGAACTTTACAAAACAAAATTATTATTCTTATTTATGCTTTGAGAGCAAAATTATTTACATTTAGATGCTCTGTAATAAAAGGGATGTTCACATAAAGAAAATTTCATTGGAAGGGAAGGAGGAGTTTAACACAAATATGCATTAAATGTAAATAAACACTAACAAATGGGAAATTGTGCTTATTGCTGTGTGATGAGTATGTACACAAATGTTTTCTAAGTGCTGGAATGGATGGGGAAATCAGTTGCACTTGAAAGTTGATTGTTTTAAAAACTAAAAACCAAGTTGCTTTTATCATTAAGCTATGTTTAAAAAACAGTTTAAACATTTCAAACAGTCTGCCTAGAGTGGGAGATGCTGTCTCATCATCTAATTGTCTACTTCCTACTACACTGAAACCAAATCAGAGGGGCATCTCCCATCCTCTGGGAGAACGGAGTCTTGCCCAGTACATAACCTATTGTCAGAAAATATTTTCAGTACAACTCTTCTCTCTTTTGTTGTGTTTTATCTATAAGTGTAATTTATAGGAAAGTACAGGAAAGTTTCTACGTCTGCATTAGGAGCCAAGACATGCATAAAGGCAAGTATACAGCCTTATAGTGTAATATGGGAATTGTCAGTAATAATAAGCAAGCGTGATGGGCAGAAGTCTTGGTGGTTCGCATACAAGATAAATGCAGTTCTGTAACAGTAGCCCTACTTTATCAGTGGCTATAAAGATTTTAAAGAAATATTGACTGAAACGCAGAGAGAAGTGAACAGGCAGATTAAAAATATTGGCAAGTAGTGTCTCTTACCTCCATCTTCCTTTCCTCCTGGGAGGAAAGAACCAAAACAACACCCCAAAACCCTCTGTTGTTCTGCTTGTGTGATTTCTCTTCCTCTGCAGAGGTCAGAGGAGCTGTGGTGCTGCAGCTGGGCAAGCACTGGCAGTTACAGGTAATCCTATTTACACTCACTCTCCAGGGGATTTAACCTTCCAGGTTAGTTTGATGTCTGTAATTTAAAGGTAATCCTGTAAAACAATAACCCTGAGAGGAAGGGTACAGTGGTTGGTGTGTGTGTGTGTGGGGGGGAGTGGGGTGGGGTGGTGCTGCCCCCCGCAGTGGCACTGATACTCACAAAGGCCCAGGAGGCAGCTGTCCTACCCCGGGACGGGGAGGGACACAGTCCTCTGTGCAGCGTGTCTCCAGCTTCAGAGACACCAGCGTCAAAGCTGTATTGTTTCCATACCCCCAATGTGTTGCCTTGCTTGTCTTCTGCTGGCGATTCTTTTCGTGATGTTGTAAGAGCAAGTACCATTTCTCCCAGACTTGTTTGCTGTTGTCAAAGGAGGTGATGTATGGTAGAGCAGTGTGTCTTCTCAGGTGAAATACAGCCTGTTGATAACAAAATGCCAGCCCTATTTCTTCCTCCTCAGCCAAAGCATTCCTGTCAGTCCTGTGAATCAAACCAGGAGCAAGTTCCAGAAATTTGGTGACCACTGCATGATGGCTTAATTTGTACTTCATTATGAACTTCAAGATTCACTCTGAATCTAGAGAAGGCCCTTTTTGACATTTTAAGGAGCGAAAAATCAGCTGACTAAAGCTGAAGATTCCTGTTAATTATCTCATATGAAAGTGATGTAAAAACTGCTTCCCATTGGTGCTAAAAGCAGTAAATGACTCCTTCTCAGAAGTGGCATGGCTCTCCTCCCAACTCAGTCTGCTAGCCCAGCAGTGGATCCATAAGCTACACAGTTTGTGGGGGTTTTTTTTGTGTTGTTTTTTTTTTTTTAAAGCCCACTTTATTTTACACCAGACATGGATAAGATGTAGAGGGATAATCTCTACTTGCCTTTCATCTCTGAAAAGTAGCATTATTCAGGATGGGATTCTCTGCTTGGGAATCCTTCGTACACAGAGTTGCTTATGAATTCTGGCTTTTCTAATTCATCCAAGGATTATATACACTTTGTCACTCTTCACTGAGCTCTTGATATAAAGATACAATTCCAAGTCATGAGAGAAAACCCCCAGCTTTAGGTGTGTCTGTCCATAGCAGGACTGAATTTTATTGTGTGGCATAATTTAACCCTTTAAAGGCATAACTTGTGGTTTTGTCAGAAGGAACTGCTTTAATTATGCTAAATCAGAAAAACGTGTCTTTCATTCTCTTTAAGCAGCACAAGATCTTGAAAATGTTTTACATTGCTTGTGAGATAGGAGACAGCTAACAGCCCGTGCTAACAGATCCGAATGAAGCATTCGTAGGAGCAAGTGAGACCTGGATCTCTCCAGCCCCACCACAGCCTTAAATACACTAGCAGTGCATGAAAAGACCTTCCCTTGTTCTTCTTGTGAGGGAGAAGATGATCCTTTTTAACCATTCTACACTTACACACTTAGTGTGAAGATGAGGTTTTCTTTTCTGTCTGAGCTTCTACTATTTCTCAGAGCATAGGGAGTTATCTGGCAACATGTTGTAGCAATTTATTTGCAGCTGAACAGAAATCTGCATGCAAAAATCTTATTCTTGGAGGTTGTCTGACAGGTATCTGACATTTCCTGGAGGGGAAAGGACGTTTGTGTAAGCCTTCATAGATTTCTTCAATTAACATTACTGTTAGAGACGGCTCCACAGATAAAATCTTTTATTCTTATTTTTCACAACTCTGTGCACGAAAGATAAATTAATATAAAACTGATTATATGGAATACTATGTTATTTCACTAACAATAGTTACACATGTTTCGTTGCTAAGTGTGTACAACATGTGATGAAAATATTTGCAGTTAAAGAATAAAACAGGCATTGGTTTGCATCAGTGATTATATCAAATAAGTAATCTGGTATGAAGTGAATAGGTTAATAGGTAATAGGTTGAAGTGATCCTAACTTAAATCCTAAATTCTAGCATATATAACTTCTTTTAAAATCTGTATTTTAAAGTTTCATTTGTATAGTCTCAACCTTGAATTTTATTTAAAGTAGTGGTTGAAGAATATTCATCCATCATTTCTCCTTCTAAATATGGAAGAAGCTGTTTAGATTCTGTTTAGCTTCATAGAGTTTTGAGAATCCTGACTACTTTAAAAAACCAATTTTGAATAGAATTTTCTTGCCATGTAAAATGTGCCAGAATTTATACCTTTGATCCAGCTGAATGCTTTGCTGTTGTTGGAAAGACAACATATTAAATGGAAATGTCAGATGACAGAGACAGCTTTCTGGTTCTGTTACACATATACCTCTTCCAAATTTTTCTCAGGCAAAATTGAATAGTCTTACAATCTTCCTGCCTGTAAATATCAAGGTACCATTAGCATAGATTTCAGATTTCAATCTGTCCAAATCTAAACATGCACAAGACCTAATGGGTATTCAACCTGAAACTCCAAATCCAATCCTGAAATTTCTGTGCATGACAATGTACCCTGTAGGTGTCTTGGTAAATAATTCTAAGTGGAATTATGTATTGCATCATCTAGCACAATCCTGACCCAGTGGGTGAAACAGTAAAATTCCTAAAGAATTCAGTGGAACCTGATTTTCGTACACTGTTCTTTGAGAGCTATGTAAAAAGCAGTCCAAGTCACGGTAGCTGGTGCAAAATTAGAGAATTAGCCTTGCTTTTGTTTTTCAGATTAAGTTTTCACAATTTTAAGTGACTTTTTTTTAATTTTCTAAATTGTCAGGAGTATTTTAATAACTCTTTTTGATAAGCCAAGAGCAGAAGCAAAAGTCTGGCTTCGCTTTGCCAAGTACTTGCTCATTTCTGGTTCTGGACTTAAATACTCTTGGTATTTTCCCCTTTGTTGTCTTCAATACAGCAGATGCAAAAGAGATTAGGAAAATTCTTATATGATAAGAACTCCCAGCAGTTATTGTTGGGTTTTCAATTCTTAATGCTCCCTTCTATTTCCTATGAAAATTAACATGTTCAACAATTTAGCCCCTATTGAAAGTCTCGGATTTGCTAGTTTAGACAGAGACTTTCTTCTTCTGCAATATGCAGTTTTGCTTCCTATACTAGAATCTTTAAAATACTCTGCTGGCAATTCCTGTTATAGTTGCTTATTTGGACCAGGCAAATTGCCGAATAAAAGGTTTGTAAATTATCTACTTTATATTTGTGCTGTCCTCAAAGGACTGAAATTTGCTTTGGGGAAAAGCAAAGGACCAAGTAATAACATTTTCTTTTTTAAAGCACTGCCAGAAACTTAATTTCAGAGAGCTTTTTATTATTAAATTTCCCAGCCTTCCTTTCAAGCACTTTATTAGGAACATGGCTCATTTATTTGTGAGAGGGAGGAAAGCATTGAAGAAGGGGGAGATGAAGGTGAAAAAACAGGCTCATTAATTCATATTGTGATCTAACCGTAGTGCTCGTGTTGGCAACAATTTCAGTTTTCTAATGTGCAGTCATTGTAAAAGACTGATTTTAACACAGAAATCTTAAAGAAGTGGGGAAGTTGTTTCTCTTGAACTTTTTTGGAGCTCATTTATATTGAAATTTTGAAGGTCTTTGGAATTTTTAAGTGGTTCTCCTAGATCGGGTGAAAAAGACATTTGCTGTGTTATCAGGGGGAACAAAAGTAATCAAACCTTTGCCTTGTTTTAATTACAACCTAGAATGCTACTTTAAGCACCAGGCTTGAGTCTGGCACTGTTAGAAAAGCAAAGGGAAGTCTAGGTAATAGATATGTGTCAGGAGGAATTGATCCTGGTTGTAGGTTGTGCTCTACTAATGTCTTTTTGTTCATTTGGATTCAAGGCTTAGCAGATGGCACCTAACATTTAGGGAGGGATCGTTTGTTTCCAACCTACAAAATAAAACTGTCCTGGTAAGGTGCAAGAGAAGAGGTCAGTGGCTGCTATTAGTTGTATAAGAAACACATACATTTTCTCAGTGAAAGACAGAAATGCTGTGAGCCTGCTTAGAGAAAGCTTACGTGTGGGGAAAACCCAGAGTCTTATTTTGTCCGTGACACCTGAGAGAGTGGACTGGAAACAACTTTCCATTACTGAGGTGCTCAGTAAAATTGAAATTTTCTGTCATTCTGGTTTGAGGCAAAGTCTGGCAAAATTAGTGTTCTATGGATATGAACTGGTTTAGGGGCACAGAAACATTTCTGGTTTATTGCCCTAGAAAGATGAAAAAAATGAGAACACTCTTGGTTTTTCTATTTAAATATTTACCAAACTTAATCTGATTAAATCAAAATTTTCAATGGCAAACAGCTCTCTGAGAAATGCCTTTGCTATTTGATTATCTGGAAGCCAAGGACACACCTTCCCTCTGAGGGAAGGCCTTCATTTTCTGCCCATTTAATGTAAACCTTTTGATGCTCTTTCTACTAACTGACCAAGCTGGAGTGCTGAGCCAACAGCTGTCCCCTTCCAGCAGCTGGTTCTGTAGTGTGTGGGTCTTGTCAAGGAGAGTACAAAGTAAATTTCCACTTTCCTCATCACCATGGGATGTTTCTAGCTTCCTGAGGTCATGTTCACACACGGGCAGAGCTCTCTGGAGCCATGTGTGTCTCTGGTGCTTTTAGAACTTGAGATCAGGAATGTTCTTCTTTTCTACTCTATTTTTTCTTTATATGATTTAAATCTTTAATCAAAAAACTTTCTGCTGTCCTGTTTATATGGTTTTTCAAGCCTCCCTTTCTTGTCACCGATCTTAGGAGGTTGCCTTATTTTAAACAAGTTGATTTGTATCTTGTGTGCTTTTTCTCTCCTGTCTGTGAGGTATAATCCTTCCGCACTTACTGCGGTGCAAGGCTAAGGACATGTTTGCTCTACAGCAAGTGCTCTTGTTTAATAGGAAGGGATGTGTCTGCAATGGTATCTAGGTGTAGGGAGCAGTGCAAATGGTCTGTTTCTTCCAGGTGACACGTTGCTTTACCTGCAGGGTAGGGAAGTGTGACAGTACAGATTTGAAGGAATACACCATACTGTTTTAGAAATGACAAAAATAATAACAGTCAGCTGAGAGGAGGCAGCCAGAGCAAGGTGGGATGGGCACATCCTACTTTCGTGTGTTGCGTCAAGCTTGTGCAGGGATCAGCAGGAGACAAGCTGTCAGGCATACCTTCAGGTGTTGGAGAGATGCACTGCTACAGCCTTAGTGGGAAAACCAAAGAAGTTCTGAACACTGCTCTCCAGCAGTGTTCAGAAATGCTAAAAAATACTAAACGAGTGGTGAGATTCTTTGCAGCAAACATCCACAGAGAAAAGTATAGGATAACAATATCGTGCTAATATGTATGGAGCACATGGGTAGTGGTTCTCCTACTGTAAATGCAGACCTGTTTCATCAAGTTTGATCCCCTGACCTTCACCTTTGTATGAACTTTTCAAGCCCCACCTAAGATGATGGGACTCTGATGGAGTCAGTGTGGCAGGGGAAGGAGCCCCTTCCAGAACTTTGCTGATAGATTTAGCCTAAAGCCCAATTTGGACTGTTTAATTTGCCTGGTAGATAACCAGACAGGAATACCATCCTTCCTATACTGGTGCTAGGGTAAAGGTGAGGTTATTTAGTAATGTTGCATCAGAATGTTGCCTTGGTAATTCTGAAGCCTGTTTCTGGGCCTGCTCTGGTTGGAAGGCCTCTTTCTGGAACATGGTTGCCATTGCACATAGTATTTCAAAGGAGGAGTTCTCATAGGGGCATTTACCTTTGGCATTAGTCTTCCTTTGCACTTCTGAGTTGCCTTATGGGTTTACTTTTTTCATGGCTGATGGTTTGCAGATGTCCCAACCTCCAGAAATACACTTGTCCCGATGTAGCTCCCCCAGCTGACAACCTTGTAGTTTATAGCAGAAAGCCTTGTTATTAGTTCCAAAGCTTCTGACCTTGCACACTGCTATTTAATTTCATTCCATTTCTGCTACCCCTCCAGGTAATCCAGCTCTTGCTGTGTGAGCCCCAAGTCCTCCTCCTATTGACAAGGCCTCCAGACATTTAGCTCTCAGGAAATGTTTTTGTTTGCTTTTATATTTTTGTGCCAATGTCATTAATACTGGTATTAAATGAGATTGGTCTTGACTCCAGTCTTTCAGGGTTTTCATTATTAACCTGACTGAGGTTTAACAGTTTCCCTCCTTCTGCAGGCCATATGTTCCTTTCAAAGGCTGTAGCTGAGAAGAGAGGGGAAGCCTGCCCCAGCCCCTGCACCCACTATCAGAGGACACCTTGGGGGTGCAGGGCAGGTTGCCCTTTCCCTGAGTACCTCTGAGGAAGCCTGTGGAGGAGAGGCTGATAAATGCACATGGTGAGCACTGCCTCTGCAGCCAGGCCACTGCCAGGAGGGGTGGAGAGACACAGCCAGCCTTTCGGGATGGCGGACAGAGCTACATGAAAGTGCATCGAGAAAGACTTTGTAGAATTTGCTTTGATTCAGGAGATGAGCAGGTATTGCTCAGCCAAGAGCCTAGCTGGAGAAAAGTACCTGCCCTGCAAAGGCACAGACCTTGTGGGAGAGACATATTTGCAGTTCCCCTTGCTTTTTCACTTGTTCCTCCAGCAGAGCTGAAGCTATGTATTTCTTCTTTACAGCGTTTACTGCTCTAGCTGGCATTGGGACAAACCTGTTTTCTGAGATAATGGGGTGCTCACTTTAGGCAGTAGATCTTGGCACTTCCTCCTAAAATCTTGTGTTGATTTGAGGTCTGCTACAGTTATGAAAGAATTAAAAAATTAAAAAGCAGAAAGCTGAGAAATAACCTCCCTTTCACCAGGCATTAAAATGTCAGGCATTGTATCAAATATAAATAGAGGTGTTTTAATAACACAGCACTTATACGGCTTTGTAGTGCAAAATGTGCTGGTTTAATGTGTTAAATTTATTAATTTATTGATGATCACAAACATTTGTCTTTTTGGAAGGAATTAATTGCTCATGAAAACAATATCCACTGATGATATAAATTCTGGCCATTTCAATGGTCAGAAATTATGGAGACAATAGCTAAGCACCACCTTTTGTCGGAACAATTGCTATGATTAAGGGTTATTTGTTACAACACTCATGAACAAGTCAAAATTAAGAGACCATGCTGATGCCTGTGCTGATACTTAACCACTTTGCATGTTCACAGCCTTGTACAAACATTAGTGATCCAATGTAAACAGTCATTTTCATGATGTAGCTTAAGATAGGATGGCATTGTGAACCTTGCTTCGACTTTGTATCCTCGAGGGATTGTAATTTGTACCCTTTTCCCTGTGTAGTGAGAGCTGTACTCATCAGCTACCTGCTCCCATTCATCCATTTCCAGTGCACTTCCCACAAAAGCGGGGAGCAGCTTTGATTCCACACATGGCTCCAAAGATCTCTGGTTGTAATTTGTCTGGCCTGCTTCCAACTTTCTAGGTGGTGCCAGTTTGCTGCAGGCTTCCTCTGTGCAGTATCACTGAAAAATCCTTTTTTTTTGTTTTGTTTTTGTTTGGGGATGTGGATTTCCTCACATCTGGAACTACCACCAGCATTGCACTGGCTGGGATAAAAGCCCACCTGCATTTCAAAAGTGCCTGTCTGCTACCTTGTCTTACACACTTGTCAGCAGGAAAACACCACCAGTCCTATTCCTGTTTTACTTTTAAAATGCTGCTTATCCTTTTGCTTCAAGTCAGAAGTATGTACATTTATTTTGTCAGCATGGTCTCAAATATCTGTATTTCAGATATTAAGAAGTGTGTGCTCTCAGGACTTGCAAGAGCTGGGAACAAGTGAAATTAGCTGACTCGAATGAAGTCAAGCACCAAAGAGCTCAAGGCAGTAGGATTACTGTGGAAAGTATAATACAGGGGCCAGCACTCCCAGTTGCTGAAAGTGTACTTGGAGATTGCTGAGGTGAGAAGACATCTACAGACACTTTGTCTCCGACCAGCTGGTGCTCTTAGGTATCCCTCAGTGCCTGTTGTGAGCTGAAGTAATCCTTATCAGGGGTATCTCTGTATGATACCCACCTGCACACAGGGAATGGCCTTTCTAGCCAAACTGGCTGCATCTCGTGGAACTAGAGTGTTTATTGACTCTGTAGCAAGAGCAGGCTCCTTCAGGGCTGGTTAGCTTCTCGGCCCAAAAGGTGCCAAGGTGTGTTTCTTGAGGTGCAAGGTGTGCGTGGGAGTAAATATTAGTATCTTGTTGATGTACCGTAGGCTTTCACACTGGCCAAAAATGTGGTGAATTGAGGGGAAGTAATTCAAGCCTCTGTGCTGCAGTTTGTTGAGGGGAGACATGCACCTGACAGTTGATAGAGTTAAGCATTTGCAGCTTAAAGGTGTAGATCATGAACACTTCTGAAGAGCAAACAGGAGTTGAATTATTTACGTTATTCAGTGCAGATGTCTGGCTTTTAGTCTCATCGTTCATCATTGCTCAGCAAGCACCTGGTCTCATACATTGCATCATAAATATTACAAAATGAATATGTAATTTTATAGTCCTTGAATATGAACCTGATTCACAAGTGCACAATGACGTGACAAAAGCTGTGCCCTATTATTTGTTAGATGTATATTAGAGAATGATAGTTGAACCCAATTATTCCTGAATCTAAATGATTTCTTTACATATTAGCCTCTGTGCCAGCAGGGATTTGTGGTCGTTTAGACAGGGCTTAGGCATACCAGTGTCTGAGAAGAGCCCCACTATAATGCTACTTAAGTTGAAGGATCAGATGAACAAAAGTAAGTCTGTTGTTTGCTCTATCTTCTAACTTGAAAGAGTAAACTCGAAGGAGTCTCATTCATGCTGATACTACAGTGATGCACTCAAGCTGAATATGAAGCAGGACTAGAATTCTACAGGTCAGAGGTACCAAACCTGTGGAAAAACAGGAATTATTTTTGTCTTACTTGGGGAGAAAGGTGAACAAATCCAGATCTACATGGACAAATAATCACCTCCAAACCAGGCATTTTAGAAGTTGACAAAAAGCCCACAGCAAATGGAAACACAGCTTTGTTGTCACAGGTAGGAAACACAGGGTTAAGATTAAATGTCCAAACTGGTTTAACATTGCAAAAGAACTGTAAAGAGTACCTTGTGTATAACAGTTACAACAGTGAATGAACAGCTAAAGAAGACATCGAGCTGCTATGATAAGTGGGTTAGGAGTAGTTTACACTAGTAATCAAGATAAAGACAGCTAATGTTGAACTCTAGGTAAGGACTGTGATGAGTTCTTACGATGAGTATAAGGACATGTGAGTATAGACAGGACACCTCCTGGAGTGGGAATGACCACAGTAACACCAGAGGACAAACCACCTAATAAAACTTAATTCATTCCAAAAGAAAAGTGGATTATATCTATCCCTTCATTCTGAACAAATTAGCACATGATTAATGGTAGCAAATATGTTTCATAAAATACTGATTTCTTGGTATGTTCCTAATTATTTATTATCATTGACTTCATAAAAAGGTAGAATAATGCTGTGTTGGTGGCAAAATTGGAAGTCATCAGCAATAGAAATAAAAAACCGAAGGCCATGCTCATTAGTCAAGAGAAACTGAAATGAAAGAACCCTAGGATAATTCAAGTTGAAAGGGACCCCCACGGGGTCATCTAGTACATCCCCTGTTCAAATCAGGTCTACTTAAATCAGGTTACTCTGGACTCTGTCCAGGCAGGTCTTTAATACCACCATGAAGGGAGATCTACAACTGCTCTGAGCAATGTGTTTCAGTATTTGACCGCCTTCTGGGAAAGAAAAAATTAAATCCTGATATCTAATTGGACTTTCTTACTTTCCAACTGTGGCCTCTTGTCCCACTGCTGTACACCACTGAGAAGGGTTTGGTGCCAGCTTCTCTGTATTCTCCAGTCAGGTAGCTTGGGAAAGGAAACCACATCAGTTTGAGACACAGGGGTTAGGGACAAATGACAAGAACTGGTTATAGGGTAAGAGTCACCAGCTCTAGTGATTTCTACCAGTCTGGAAGTGACTGACCAGTACATACTCCTGTATACTGCATGAACCACCAACACCAACTGCTAGGGAGATGCTGCCACAAAAGGGAAAATGTACTCATGAAATGTATCAGTATGATATGATATGAGCATGAAATATATCAGCTCAGGAGTAAGTGAGTCTGATTTGTTCAAAAAGGTTGAATGAAAACTTTAAGCAGTATCTTCCTGCTCTCTGTAAGTGCATTAGCACTAATAGGTATAAATGAGAAGGGGTAGATGAAGACTGATAATTAGAAAAATGTTTTAAAAGTACAAACAGTGAGGCTTTAGAGCAGAAAGAGAATTTATACAAACACATGAAACAGAAACAAAACCCAACTGACTTTAACATGGGGGTCTGTGGGGACAGCCTTTTTACCCTTTTGCTGAATATTTCTGTTTACTTTCCAGGGTAGGCGTTGTGTTCTGGAGGAATATCAACACCCGCGGTAGCGCAGGCAGGCTTGCATTTTGATTGCTCCTGTCGGGCCCCAGTATTTTCCAAGCACACGGACAGGATAAGCAGCGTGTGCAGAGCTGACTTGGCAAATCCCAGGTGTGCTCTGGCCTCGGCTTGTGTACGTGCTGTAAGACTTGACACATCACGGAAAGGTCAGGTTTGCAGCGTGTGTGTGTGTGAATCCTCAGTGCACTGAGCCTCCATTAGGTCAGAGGCTTTGCCAACGTGTCAGCTGCATGGACGTGAGCTTTGCACGTGTGTTTCTGCCAAGATAAAAACACAGCAGCTTGTAGGAAGAAACACTCGTGAAAGAGGTTGTATAATGTGTACTCAGTGTGTGCCCCGGGTCTCTCTGCGTTCAAACCCAGTTCATTCTTATCCTGAAGCATTTGCAGTATTTTTTTCCATGGGTAAACAAAAATAGCTATTTTTTTAGAATGTTGACAGATTTTTTTCCCAATTATATGTTTAATTTGGAAGTATTCTATGCACTTACAAACAATTGAATCCAAATCATGAAACTGAAAAGTGGAGTTAGAGCTTGTTAATCCCATTAAGAATTTATTTTAGACAGCTTGGTTCTGAAGCAAACTGAATTAGAGTGAATCCATCTATGAGCTGTTTCTGGTATTTGTGTTTCTGAAGTCATGAAGTTCTCAGTTGTTACAGTATTTCTATGTTTTATATTTGATTTAAAAACTGCTATGTATTTTTGACCATAAATGGGACAGAGCAATGTGAAGACATTGATGTGAGAAAGATATTTTAGTGTAAAATCACAGGGTAATATTAAGTGTATCTGGAGTAAGAAAGAGAGGGCTTACAGAGGATATAGAAATGCCAATAAACAAAAAGATGAGAGGCAGTGAGTGACAAGGGAGTTCAGTTTAAGGAAAAGCATGGTGTAGTTAAGAGATTTTAAAGAGATTTTTTTTCTTTTTTTTTTTTTACAGGAGAGTATTAAGAAGATTATCCATAGAATAGTTTTGTGGGGTTTTTTGGGGTTTTTTTTTTGTTTGCTTTTTTTGCCCCAGTATTTAAAAATCAAAAGCAGACAGCAGAAAATAAGAGTGTTGGTGAGAGATGGAATGAACAATGATGTGGAAAAGCATATGCTGCTAGAAATGAAACAAAAGCAGTCTACTCAGGAAGGGGATAGCTGACAGGTAACCAGCTGACGTTTGCGTCAAGGTCAGTCACTGACAGTGACTGCAGTGTCTCTAAGTTTTTAGATTAAAAAAATCTTTGAATGAGACCGATCCATAGGAGTATTTACACTGAGTTAATGGACCTACAAGCAGGGCTGTATGAGCCTGTTGTTTTGGTTTAGATCAGTGTTTGCCTAGCAAAGCTCAGCATTATTGTATTTTGTGTCATTGGCAGTTTGTATTAATGTGCAAAGCTAAAAATAATGGCATATCTGCTGCATTTCAAATATCACCTTTTAGCACAAGCACAGGCTTTCAAACCCCACTGACAACTGAGCTTCTAATATTACTTGTTACGATGAATGACTTTATCCAAAGCAGAGACTGGATAAATCCATATGAATTTGCCAGCTTCCGGAATAAAACTTCCATCAATTTCATGTAATGTAATTGTGCATATGATCACAGCTATTACTGTAACTGTTTCTAAGTAGGTTTTGTGCTGGTAACACCAACGAGTGTTTGATGTTTGCAGAAAGGAATGTTTTCGAAAACGAAATCTGGAGCTGTTGCATTGCCATACTGGGAAGAGCTGAAAGCAAAGGGAATTGACAGTGCTGCAGCTTTCATGTACCTGCTTTCATCTCAACACTGATGACTTTCAGCATGAAAGAGCTTGTTTAGAGGGAGGGTATGCAGATTTTCTAAACCTAATAAGCTGAGTTTTTATCATCAGAAATAATTGGTGCAATACATGAGAATTTACCCAGATTAAGTCAGACCTGTAACAGAAATCACAATATTACTTAGACATCTGTTGGCAGGAGGAATTTCCCTGTCCAGGTTCCCTTCTGAATTTGAGCCAAAATCTACAGTCCTTGGTCCAGCAAAACTTGGTTCTTGATCTGTTGAGTAAAAATTATAGAATTCCATAACTTAAAGAGATGTAAGGAATTTTAGAGAAGAACTGTAGTGCATTCTTATGGTAAACATTAAGGTGTAATGAGAGTCCACAGAGTTCTGCATCTAATTTACAAACAATTTTTGATTTTTGATCATGGAAGTGATTGGGTTTGATATAAGCCTGTTTACCCGTTTCTGCTGTCTGGATAACAGTTGTTCACAGTTTATGGATAGAGAGAACAAGATAATAGATGCTCTTGAGTGTTAAAGTTCTAACTCATCATGTGCTAACTCACTGGATGCAANTACAGTAAAGAACTTTTTTCTAATATCCAATCTAAATCTACCTTCCTCTATTTTAAAGCCATTACCCTTTGTCCTGTCACAACAGGCACTACTGAACAGCCTCTCCCTATCTTTCTTGTAGGCCCCCTTGAGGTACTGGAAGACCACTGTGAGGTCTCCCCAGAGCCTCCTCTTCTCCAGGCTGAACAGCCCCAACTCTCTCAGCCTGTCCTCGTAGGAAAGGTGCTCCAGCCCCTTTATCATCTTTGTGGCCCTCCTCTGGACCCTCTCCAACTGGTCCATGACCTTCCTATGTCATCAATGTTTACGTTTTTTTAGGGACCTCTTCCATACTGTTTGATTGTATTTTTTGTGGAAAATTGTGTTTAAGAGAGTGTGTCAGAACTGCATGATATGTTTTTGAGTGCAATGAAATATACTGAAAAAAATGTTCTCTCTTTGAGCACTAAAACCTTAATCCAAATGTCATTTAAAAATGCTGTGAAAGTTTGATTTCCGTATGCTTTTGATTAGGCCATGGTGTGTAAAATGAGTGTAGTTAGGTGCATCTTAAGTACCTTTGAATGCTACAACACCATGGGAAGCAAACAGAAGCAAACCTTTACAGTTAGTAACTCACGTTATTGTGTGTAAAACTTAGGTGTAGACAAGCAGATCAGTTATAGTTTATGTGGGGGCTGTTTGCAAAGCAGAAATATAATATCCTGTCAGAGAAATGACATGTACACATTACATATATATGTACCAAACCAGAACATAAAGTATATACGTTTGTTGTCCAAAGGAATACATCCTTCTCCGTGGGCACAGGTAGCATAAACCAGATGATAGGATCTATTCTGGGCTCAAAGGAGGGTGTTAGTTTTAATAAGAGGTTTTTGGTAAAGCCCAAATACTGCAAATTTCTATTGGGATTACAATAGAGGACAGTGGGAATTTTGAGGGAGAGCTACAGGGATGCTCCTTACCTGTTATAGGGAAAACCTTTCTGCAGACATATGCCATTGTGCAAACTGTCTTTTCCTTTTTACCTCAGCGGACGTTGACATTGTTAATGTGATCAACACGTGTGTATAAAACCCTGGAAGCTGGAGCCCCTCCTTTGTGCACGTGGAGATCTGCAGCAGTGTGGGTTTGCCATGCCTGTTCACACCGTAGGGAAGTGCTCTCATTCCTTGCAGGTGATAAATGAATTATAGCCTGTTGACTGAAAGTGTATCCTTGCATCTTGTAGCCTCGTTCAGCTATGTCAGGCATTTATATGACAGCCTAGCTGTTCAGTGAATTAATGGCTTCAAAGAGCAAACCCAGAGAACACCTACAGTCTCTGTGTTGTTTTCCACTCTTTCTAAACGTGCTAAAAATCTAACTTTTGCTAATTTTTGGAGGTTGGCAAAGGCTTTTCAACAGCTCTCTATAAATCATTGAGAGTAATGAGCACAGTAGGATTCAAGCCAGCCATTCAAGTGATGCTCAGGGTCATGGCATTAGATTGCACTGTTGGTGCCTTTTCATTGCTGTTATATGAAGGTAGCAACTGTTGCATAAATGGAATTTTTGTACAAATAAATTATTGAGGACAAATTCCAGTTACATTTCTGTAACCAGCTTGAAACAGGACTTTTCCAGTGTGTATGAAAGAGGAACAGGACATGGGGTGCTATGAAAATACAGGTCTGGGAAGGCTGTGAAGCCGAGTCTGCTTGGCTGAGTCAGCCAGTTTTGTTTTGGAGAAGACATATAAGACTTGTGGAGTCCTGGTTCTTCATTAAAGCTGTGTTCCTTGGGATGGGATTATTTACAAACAGTATGTAAGTAATGGTCCTGAGCAAACACAGGATCTGGATCTCCTGAGAAATCAGTTGTTTCCAGAGTTCACTTTACTGGAGAGGATAAGGCAGGAAAAGGGCACTCCCAGCTTTTCCTTCCTTCCTTCCAGGTGAGTTCAGTGAAGAATTCAGATTTTTCCCATTTCTGGAGGACTCACCAATGTCCATCACTCCCTGTGATGGCCTGCAAACCTGTCACTGCTGCTTGGAGCTTTCACTGTCACTTGCTGGCAATTCTTAGTCTTCCTGGACTTCCCCAGGAGCGCACTTGTGCAGGAGTGGGTGCTGGTGGTTGTGTGAGCCCCTGGAGCCAGGTGGTGTGAGGCCTTGGGGAGATGTCTACCCAGAGTTGGTGTAGGGGGCAGTTTGTCCCAGAGCAGTGAGGCTGAGGTCCTCAGGACATTGTTCTGGTCTCATGTAAAATGTATTTCTGAATACTAATTACCATTTACAACTCTTGCTATGTCTGCTGAGGGATTTTGCCTGAGGGGAGAGAAAAAAATAAAAAAGGTAATAGTTTCAAAAGAGTACAAAGGCCACATTTTTAGCAAAGTATTTGGCTTGCTCTACATTACACAAGCCCTCAAGTTCCATATTTATTTTTAATACATTAGTCCTCCAGCTTCTCTTCCTCCACAGTGATTTTTCCCTTGCTGAATAACATCCTCTCAGTTTTCCTTGTCCCAAACTGAGCTGTCAGTCTTAAAGATTAAATTGGCATCATCCTTTCCCCAGCCCCAGCTGTCCTTGGCTTCCTTCAAGTTCTTGTCAGTGCGAACAAAAGTATAGTGCACTTGTGCTCCTATATTTTACAGTCCATACTGATTTTTGTTTTGGAGAATACCTGTTCTGTCACAGCGGTCAAAATTGTTTCTGGCATCCATGGAGGTAACTGCAGTGTGTCATAACATTCTGAATGGTGTATTGAATTAATCTCCTAATCACCAGGGGAATCCTAGATACCAAAAGTAAGAAGGGGCTTAGAGTCAGAAATCTGAAGACTGCCATTCTTTTATATTTTTTAGTATGACTGATTAACAAACTTGGCTTAAAAAAAGAACATTCCAGTGAGTCTTTACTGCATTTTTTTAGTCTGCATGTAGGACCTGTTTCAGATTTTGAGCTGAGATGAAATATATTTATCAAGAATTCTGACATAATCAATGGCAAAGCTATCACAGGGGATGTCTTGCAATTTTAAGGCTGCACCACTGCTTCTGCCTTTATCCCAAAATATACCCGTTGCTGTTGACAAGTTTTATTGTTCAAATTTTTATTCTATTTTGAAATCTTCAAAGCAAAAGGCATCATTGCCATGGTGGATTGTAAGAGATGGTATTTCTAAAGGATCTTCTGGTAGTCTTGTCAGTCTTCTCTGTTCTGGAAGCTGCCAGGACCCCAATATTAATGCAGGGTGGGTTTATGAGTTTAGGATTTGGATGTTGTGTATATGTTGTAAAAATGTGAATTTAGTATGTGTGTGGACAGTAGACATACTAAAAAAATTGCATCTTGTTCATAAACATTTTGTGATGTGAGGGATAAATAACACAATATTTGCTGTTCTAGTGCCAAAGATGTTGCAATCCAAAGAGCATTCAATTTTCTGCAAACTTTTGGTTTAAATGAACAACCTGTTATAACTCTATTAACCTCCATCCTTTTTATCTCTAAGTACCGCAGTAACAGTGTCTACTTAAAAAAGTTGCCACGTCTCACTGTAATAGATATTTAGAAAAGTTTCATTATACTATTTCACCAATTACATAAGGATTGCTCCTTTACTTATCTCCTTGTTTGGTATTTCTATTTAGAGAACACTAAACTCAGGAATTTTATCTAATTCTATGAAAATGTCTTCTGGTTGAGCCAGTTGGACTAGATGTTCAGAGGCTCCTTCTAACCAACATTTCTATCATTGTTTGATTAAAGTAATTGCTGTTAATGACTTACAAACTTGCAAATTTTTCATCTTTGATAGAAACAAAGATAGTAACAGATGACACACATGTACTTTTCAGAAGGAAAAAGGTTTTGAAAGAATAATGACTCCAGGATATGGCAATATGAGAGCCAGTAATGGGGGTACTCTTACCCAACTTGCAGTGAGTGTGTACAGCCTTAGGGGAGTTCACTAATTAATTTAAGTTATGGAATTCTGCATAATATAAACAATATTGGTTCACGCTTCCTGTGAAGTTAGTCTGGAAAAGAAACATGCTGGAGAGTGTACCTCATGAGGAGCTTGCGTCCTATGTTATGGAAGGTCATCTTAGGTGAACAAGAAGCAATTTTGAGAGAGCAAACAGATCTTTTTGTGAGACTTCTCAGAAGTCTCACTATCTGGGGACAGTGAGCTCAAGCCATGAAGAGGTTTTGCTGTGACTGAGTCCATGGCCTGGAGTTTGTAAGTTATATCTCTTTTTCACCATATCCTCAGTTCACTCCATTTTTCTATAACTCTGGCATTAAAATTGGGAATGATTAACCACTAAAAATTACAGCCACTCTGCTATGTAGTTTATTGTGCTGTTAAGTAACTCTCTGGTTTGTTTTGCAGGTAAGTAGCACTCGGTACTTGTTGGTCAACAACTTAGGGTAAGTGTATTTTGTATTTAGCAAAATCAAAGTTAAACTGTATTTTGTTCTTTAAAGGGAATACATGAACTAGGAAGCTAGTCATGCAGTAAAATCTGTTTCAGATGCTAGTGTGTGCTCAGAATTTTTGCAGATGTTAGGGGTTTACAACATTTTTCTCCTCAAAGTATTATTCATCTGTTGCAGAAAGAAATAAATACTCAAGGCAATATTTCAGAGAAATTGAGCAATGTTTACTTTAAAGAAAACAAACAAGTGATTGTTTATCTTTTACTCTCAACTCCTTTCGGCTACAGTAATCTTGGAAGTTACATGTCACTAAATTAAAATCTCTCCCAAATAGAAGTATGTAAACCTTGGTGTTCATTTAACGTTTTGCTACAGGATATTTCTTAGACTCTTCTGCTTATCATGTGTTTGGCTTGATAAAAATACTATTAATGCCTAGTTCTTCTCTAGCTAGTTTAGCTAATAGACCTCAGTGGGCTTCCTAAAAGATGCCAGTGTCATCAGCCTTATTGTTCAGCTGAGGAAGGTATGGTGAAAAAATGTGTCCTGGGTCACTGTCAGGGCTCTGACAGGGCTGACCATCCGTTGTGAGTACAAAGGAGTTCAAATATAAATCTGTTTTTTCTATCATACATCACTTGTGTCATTATTTTAAAGTCTCCATATGATACTTAGTTGGTGTCCAAGCAAAATTTAACATTTTTTTTGTTAATTTTTAACACTTTTTTTTTTGTTTAGCTGTTTGGGTTTTTTTGTTTTACTTCCTTGCCCCTCCAGGGGCAGCAGTTAATTCTGTTAATATACTGTGAAAGGTGTTACAGCCTTGCACTGCAGTATTTGGAGTTTAGTAAGTGGAGAAGGCACATTTATTTCTTGTGGTGAGACTGACAGATTCTCAACACTTGACACAATGCTGTTTGAGGATATGATCCTCTTAGAAAGTCACCGTGGTTTTCCTCCTCTTAGTTTTAACTTTGTAGAATATTTTTGTTATTGTTAGACTACATACAGTTCTTACGTTGTTGTTTTTTTTTGTGTTGGATTTTTTGTTGTTGTTTGTTTTGGGGGTTTTATTTTATTTTGTTTTGTTTTTAATATATTTTCTCCTTTCTTCTCTTCATAGGTCCCAGTTTTTGTCCTGGAGCATTTTTATTTTGAATTCATATCGTTCTCTTCGACTGATCACACAACTCAGTCATCCTTAGTCACAGAGGCTTTTTCTTTCATCCTTCCTGTACCTTGACAACACCTGTAAGTTTATGTTCTAGTCTGTGTTTATTTTAAACTCTAGTCATTCAAATGTGTTTGTTATATCACTGCCTTAATTAGCTGATTTTCTTTGACTGTATTTTCTCATTTTCCCATGACATCTTCTCCAGAGGCTTTTTTGTGCTCCCTGCTTTCTGTCATCTTTTAAAACTGTTTTGCCAGAGGATTATTGCTCTGTGTCAACTATCATTTTCTTCCCAAAGACTTTTCTGAGGTAGATGTGAACCTGCATTTAAACAGAGGCTGACAGAGAAATAAAATGTGTCTGCTAAATCTGTCTAGACCCAAATCTGGGCATGGAGTTACATGTTCTCTGCAGAGGCCAACTCTGCCCTTTGAAACACTATTAACACCTTGCATCCCCATTTTACCTGTTGTGTGTTAAGTTGGCTACATCACTGTGTTTCTATAATTTGATTTTTTGAGGACAGGTTCCAGGGCCAGTATGGTCAAATAACAAGTGCAAATGGATTGCTTTTCACTCAGTTTTTCAAGTTGTTCTGTCTGGTCAGGGGTGGGGAGGTGGGTCTTGGAATTACAGCTTTTCCTGGCAGAGACTCGGTTCATGGCCCAGCTGCAGGGAATGGTTTCAAGAGGTGATTTCCCCAGGTTAGGCCTGGAATTAAGAGAATCTAGATGGACCTGCTGACCATGCTTTGGCTGTCCCAGTCCAAAGCATGAGTGGTCTTTTTGTCTGAAAAGGTTACCTCTGAACAGCAGAGATAAAAAAGCCTAACCCTGATACTGATTTACTTAGACATTTTTTTTTATTTAATGGGGGAGTGGGCTGGAAGGTGTTTATACTTTTTACATGACTTTCTTTCAAAAAGTTTTCCTAAGATTGAATGTATTTCCTAGCATATCTTTCCACCTTCCAGCAGAAACAGAGTATATCATATATGCAGGTCACACTGAAAACGAATCTCAGGATATTATGGTCTCAGAAATCTTTAGCGTGCAGTTCTGCGTGTTGTTTCTGAGGCAATGTTTTCAGAAAGGTTGTAGGAATATGGAGACTTAACAATGGTCCCATTCAAATTCTGTTCCATGAATACATTGGAAGTAGTAGCATGAAAGACCTTTTTTCTGTATAATAAGCAGGGAAAAAAGTGTGAAAGGATCATCCTTATAAAAAAGATATCCATTGTGACTCTGTAATTACAAAAGAGTTTTATAGTTAAAGTAACAGCTGAAATGCATCACAGGATTGTGCACGAAAAATATGATGCATCTCTTCAAAACAATAACCTTTATTCTTGAAGTGCTCGATACATTTTATGCAATTTTCCAATGGACCGAGATAAAATGAATATTTAAATATTTTCTTGCCTGTAAGAAAGACAAAACTGTGTCTGTTGTTATTGTGGAAAATAATCTCAGCCAAGGCATTCCTTACATGCATATAAGTTGCTAGAGAAGTGACTACATACGCATATGTAGGTTTTGAAAATATTTCTGTAGGTTTTTTTTTTTTCTTTCATTTACCTGAGAATTTCTATGCTGAAGCAGTTGAAAAGAAATTAATTCTTCCAAGAAACCAATAAAGATTTGTCTTCATAAAGTGTTTTTTACTTCCTATTCAGGATGAACCTATTAATTAACAGTAGCCTCAATAGCAAGATCACTTTCTGTTGATCTGTGGACTGTAGTTTGGGCTGGGCACTGCTATGCACCTTCCCCAGACAGGCTTCCTGACTCTATGATAGTGCAGGAATATCTGGTCTAATTTCCACTGGAAGCAAGAAGGGGCCAGCATCACTTGTCCTTTCAGCATAACATTTTAAGCATTGTTTATCTTCATTTTTTGTTGTTTGGTTTTTTTTTTTCTTCCTTTGGTACCTGTTTGTTGGTGCTGTTGTGCACATTACCCTGAAAAAAAAAAATCAATTCTGGTCAGAAATTAGGCTTTAGAAAAATAGGCTTCAGAAAATAGGTATTTTCACAAAAGTATCTTCAGCATTATAAGAAGGTATGTAAAATACTGAATGGAAACAATGGTCCTGTTGCCTTTGTCTCAGTAGTTTTGTAGCAAGTCCCTTTTGTAGGCAGGCGAGATGGGATCTCCTATTGGCTTCAGATGTCAGGGATTTGTTCTCATATGGCACCAAAAACCATAAGGAGGTTGTATCAATAGAAATAATTATGCTGGATCCAACACATTCCATTTCATGTTTCATCTAAGTAAAGCAGCTAGATTATGTATTTATTAAAATAGTAATAAAATACCAGATCATCTCTGTGTGACTCCATTTCCATATGCAACTGTCAGATTTGCTATTTTATAACTCTCTCATTGCTATAGTTTCATCGGTAAAGGAAAGACTAAGCCAGTGACTGTCTTAGAGATTTATCTGCAACTTTCTGTTCTGAGCAAGTTAAGGTTTGTTTGGGATATTTTTCTGTGTGCTTTGTCGTGCTTTGTCATGCTTTGCAAACAGCCATTTTGCTAACCTGACTTTGAAGCTGAAAATGTCAAGTTACAAACTAGACCAAACTGCTGTGATGTCTGTACCCCACTTATAGCAAGGGGACTTGCCTGGACCCTGGCACTGCTGCTACTTGGGTCCCCTCCTCTGCATCCAGTGTCCTGGAACATGGGTGAGAGCAGGACCTCATCATTCAGCCAAGCAACACAGGCTGGTCATGCCTGAGCCCCATTCTCTCTGCTCCAGGTCTGTGAGGAACTAACATGTGCAATTTTTGATAATAAAAATTGCAAGATCTTGGAAAGGGGGATAAGCCAGTTGTGGTGGAGATGCACCCACTGAGATGATAAGCTGTGATTAAACTAAGGCTGAAAATGATTTAGCTTTTTGTGGAAGGAAACAATTAAGCATGTATATGCTTAAAGTCCTGGGGGGATTTAGTCACTGCTTTCTATAGCTGCAACAAAAATACAAATCTTGTTGTGATGAGCTTCCATGTGGTTATTACTGAGATATACTTGTTTGTCGAAACTTAATTGACCACAAAAAAATGGAGTGTCTGAAAAAGTGCATCGATATTCATGTTTTAAGTCAGACCAGGAGTGATCTTCTGCAGTGAATTTCCCACTTGGTTGGTTTTCTCAATCCTGGAGTGTGTGTGCTTAATGCCTTTTGATGATAATAAACTGGAAGATGTGCTCTGGGAGTCCTGAATGCACTCCAGGAGCAAGTGAGCTTCAGGCCAAGGCATCTGAGCAGAGCCAGTCTGAAGTTTACACAAGGAAACAGAAAAGTCTGAGATGTGTACAGTAGGGATGACAGTTCCTCAGCGCTAAATTTTGGACCTGTTCCTATTTGTCTTTTCCTACCTGCTAGCATGCACCTTGTCAGTGCAACCGTACGCCTTTTGGGTGCTTACTGCCTCATGGAATTAAAAACATCTCCATTTTGGAAAAAAGATACAGTGTCCACTTTTACAATTTATACTAACACAGTTCCTGCATAGAATTTTATTCCTTTTTTAGGGCTTAGCACCAATACAATACCACAGAAATGTATATCATTCTGCAGGTTGAGTGGGTGAGTGTTAGTAAGAAAGGAGTGTCAAAGCTGAGAATTATGAAATGCGTGGTTTTGCCCGGTTTTTAAGCTCATTCATACATACTTAGCATTTTCTCCTTTGAAAAAATTGTCTTGGTTGTATCTAAAAAAGACAAGAATCATTAATTTAAAGGATGTGTGAACCTCTTCATTCAGTGGCAGAGTAAGTGCTGTGTGTTGAACACTCTGGAGAGCCATGTCCTGACATGCTGTGTCTTTTCCACTCACCTTGAAGAATGAGTCTAAAGCAAAACCGACTATTTGGGGTCAATGATTGGCAAATAAACCTTTGCCCTTCTTTCCTCACAGGTGGTCATTGATGAGCAGAGGAATCAAAGTGGCTGGTTGTGTTGAGTCACTGGTGCTGCATTTTAGTCTTCTGAATACTTTGGAGAATGATGCAAGGATTTTGATGGATTTTTATGATACCTTTTGCAAGCACTCACTGTTCAAAGTTTTGGCACCTCTCCATGTATCAGCTGAGCATATCTGAGTAACAACGTAATGAATCAACTGATGAAATCACTGAATGAAGTTCAGTGTTACTGAAGGCTGAGGGAAGATGTCACGAAATTGCTAGTGTGACAAGTATAAGCAGGGTTATCAGGGTTGCTGGTGAACCAGAGAGAAAAACTAACTGGAAAAGACAAAGGTAAAGAAGCAGAGATGAGTGTCCTGTAAAGAAGAACATAATCCATAACAAAATCCAACAACTTTTTTCAATTAGTAATACTGCAGATGGGTTAAAAATTTCCTCCCAGGCCATTATTTATATCTGGGATGAAGTTCATAAGGATTTCATTGCAGCAGTAATATTTTCCTTTTCGAAGCAGCAATCTCAAAGTGCTGCACAAAGGAGGTTGCTATTCTTAACCCATTTCTGTGTGTGAGTAAATGAGATAGATGTTGGAGGGGTGAGATGACTTGTATGAAGTCACTCGGTAGATAGGAACAGATCAGTTCCCTGATCTCCCTAGTCTCAGATCAGTGCTCAGCGTCTGCGGCATCTACAAACCAACAAACAGCAATTTTTGGCTCTGCTTTGGGATGCTCACCCAGGAACTGCCACCCCCTTGGTAGCCTCCTCAGCATGCATAGAAGCTCATTTGGGAAGGGAGGAACTGAGGTGGAGCAACTATCCAGTTGCTACCGAAAATCATGCAAAATTCATATATTATGTAACTCTCTAGTTCAAATGGTTTATACGAGCTGCCATGGTGTCCGAGTTTTACTGAGTGGCAATACTGTCAGTAAATTGTCCTTCATAATTTTGTAGGTATGTGTGGGTTCATGTTGTGTTCTTTGATAGTGCATATTATCTAATTTGTTTTAAATGGTTCCTGTCGGTTCAGTAAATACAGGTTCTGATTCTAGAAGTGTTTTTGCAGGTGCTTTACTACATTTGTATTCAGGAGGCATATGCTCCTTTTGAATCCATTGGATCTAATGACACACATACATCATCTGGATGTGCAGTTACTGTTAGAAGCAAATGTTTCCACCCCAGTACGGACGTATTTCTGTAAAATGAGGTACAGAGTTCTTGATCAGAGAAAAATATTTTCATTGTCATATTCTCTGGTCTTGTCACTCTCCTCCATCTTCCCTAAGCTTTAAATTTGATTCCAAAGTATGCAAGTGATTTCAGGCAGGGGGAGATGTGATAAAACAGCTCCAGAAAGCCTTTGGAACTTTGCATCAGAGACATGATCCAAGGGTTTCCTTCTGTCAGAGCTGCTGGAAGCTAGGTACCATGTCTGCCACTTGCCAGAGAAACCTCGGGCTCTGGTTCACCATTCTCCAGGGAGAATTCAGACTCAGACTGTATTCACAGCTTCGTGGTGGGATGTATGTTAGATACCAGATACACTTTCATGCCTTCCGATTGTTTATCTTATAAACTTCAGTGGGAGGTCACGTTGTGTTAGGATGTGTGTGTGGAGTATGAAGATGAAGCAGGGGTGTGGGGAAGACGGCTTTATGGGATTTCCTCATAGACCTGGCATGGACGCCTCTCTTTTGCTGTCTGTGTATCCGGTTTCTTGGACTCGTTTCTGAGGTGCATTCTCCATCGTGTCCAGCAGATGGTAATGATGTGTCAAAAACTCTGCCTCATCCGTTTTTTGATCGGAGGAAATAACTGCTGTCACAACCGCGATGGATGTGCTGGGTTCCCAAAGATTATATACCACGGGTTCATTTCTCTCTTTCTAATTTTTTTTTTTTTAGTATTTTTTTTCTTGTTGTTTCTTGTAAGTTAAGAATAATGTTTTGGCTCAGATTTTGCTAAACACATTCCCAGATGTCACTGATCCTGTATTATCTCTATACTTCTTATAAAATAACTCTAATAAAGGAGAAACCTGTAATTTTATGAATCATACTTCTATAGTATATTGAAGCGATAACTTGAACTTCCTAAACCACAAAGGAAGGAAGAGAGGTTTTTTGAAGTAAAACTTCCAAATACATTTCTCCTGCTTCCACAGCCTTAGGGTCAGCTGCTTTTGGGCACTGGGATAAGCATTTTAATTTAATTTAATAACTTGTGAGGGACAAAAGATATTTATTTA
Source organism: Heliornis fulica (assembly GCA_013399135.1). Lineage (NCBI taxonomy): Eukaryota > Metazoa > Chordata > Aves > Gruiformes > Heliornithidae > Heliornis > Heliornis fulica. The sequence continues at coordinate 8,144 of VXBZ01008701.1, read as the reverse complement.
TATTGCACATTTACTGCCTAAGTGAGACCATAAACAAGCTGCTATTGGGAATAGCTTCTCATATTTAGCTTTATGTGAGTACCCCACAATACCTGAATTTTGGAAATGCTGAATCTTTCTGGGTGCTACTTAACTATGTGAGAATCAGGCTGCATTTGGCAAGGCTTGTCTATAAACCAAAGTTTCAATTCTTTAGACAAATGGACCAGTAAACACCCAATTAAAGCATGCTAATAAATAGATAAATAGCACCAAATACAGTTAGAAATATTGCACCCTGACATTTCTCCTCATCTGTTTATTTAGTATTTTCTATACATTCTGTCTGCTTATCGCCTAAGCAAGGCATTTAGTATACCATCAGCATTATAAATTCTCTGGATTCTGATACCTGATTTAGTGATTTCGTGCTTATCCTGTGAGTGGTGTTTGTGAAGACACCTAGATGTATGCACTGTTTAAAGATAAGTGGTTTTTACTCCATTGACTGCAAGGATTTTTTTTTTTCAAAGCTGATGATGTTGTTTTTGTCATGCAGCTTTTAAAGCTATTCTGAAAGGAAGTCCAGTCACCATTAATTCCTGTGTAAATTAAGCATAATCACTCAGAGAAGAGACCCTTTATTTAGTGAATTTAAAGCTCATTATACAATTTTGTAGGGGGAAAATTACCATGCCTGTAAATTAGCTGCATTTCCGAATGAAATAACTTGGCAATTTTTTTCAGCCTCCTTTGATAGGAATAAGAATTATAGTGGCACTGGAAAGTAAAATCATGCTATTCCTACTGGCAGTTTTCCCAAATCTAGAAGAAATTATAACTGTGAACACATTTTGATTCAGATTCATCTCAACATGTAACAAAAGCCCCTTTTGTCACGGTGTTTTTTCAGCTCCTCCTTTCCACCTCTTTTATTACATCCTAAAGCCGTCTCCACCAGCCTTACTTGTGGCTTACGATGACACACTATCTCTGGGGGCGCGCGGCTTTCCCAGGCAATAAAGCATCATGACACCCCTCGTTCTCGAAGGCGCACTCCTTGGTGCCTGAATCGGTTTTGGTGGGACAGAGCAGCAGTCCTCACCGTGGTAATTTTCCACAAAAACGAGGCTGGCATCCCCCATCAGCTTGCAGAGGCGAGTGTGTTTACCATAGGTGTCTGTGCTCACCCCGGTCTGTCGTGAGGTGCGGTTGTAGATGGCAGCAAATAAATGGCATCTGAAGTGCTTTGGCTGCAGCTGCCCGCAACAGGCGTGGTAAAAGGCAATGTAATTGGTCAGGAGCAGACTGTCCTCTTCCAGCAGCACCCCCACATGGGAATTAAGCAGGCAAGCTGGTGCCCATAGCTCTGCAATGCCTATACAACCGTCTGCTAAGCCTGATGTTGGGGCTGAGCTTCAGCAGCTAAAAGCAGAAATCTGTGGACCTACTGAGAAATTGAAAATAATTTTAAGAACACCTGAAATAATTGCCTTTTCCTCACACTGGTTACATTTTGTAGTATGGATATTAATCATATTTACTCATGGAATGGAGTTGCTTTTCTTTCACTTGGGAAAGGTATAAATGCATTTAAGGACATGTGGAATACTATCCTCAAAGTTTCTTTTTCCTGTTCCTCCTGTGGTCAGTTTTCATCTGTCTAAATAAAGGTTTGCAAATAAAGGTTAGCAAATAGTTTGGAAAATAGCATTAAGACAGACCATAAAGGAATATTCAGAAAGGTCAGTGCAGTGGGGGGGAGGTGGGGCTTCTTAATTTCTTCACACAATAACTCTGCTCTCCAGTAATGGTGAGATGCAATGTTCCCTCTCATCTTTTGCAGTGTATTAACGTTAGCAAAAGATTAAGTGGGCTTTTTGTTACATTTGATCAATATGAAAATGTGACATCCATGCAAATTATATGCCTTTAGCAGTTAGGAGCTGGTACTTAAATTCTGCTGCTGGCCCGCGGTTTTGGATCAGGCTACAGCAGGTCAGTAACAGTGGTTTCAGACTTGCTCATGGTCCAGCACAGAAAAACAAAGTCATATCTCAAATACCAATTCCATTAATTTCTGTGTTGAGTCCCATTTAAAACATAGGGCTTTCCATACTTGTGAAACAGGTTGTCTGGGTGATAAATCCTATTGCTTGTTGGTATCGGAATGTATCTTCCTGTAGTTAGTGTATATAGGTCTGAATTTTCAGTACTTTTGGGTATGCATGCTACCACTGGTCCTCAGTGCTCAATGGTAGTTGCTCAGCACTTCTCAAGAGCATTTTCAGCATCTGAAGACTGACCTGTGTGACTATAGTCCTAAAATTCATTCTTGTTGGAAACGTGGTGAAAATAAATTAATCACCTAAGGCAGCCATTTCCTGGGTAAAAAAAAAGTAGGAAATTAATTTTTTTGTTTCATTTCAGCCTTTATGTATTTTATATTTTTATAAATTAAAAAGAGAAATATGGTTAGTTGTTGCGCAGAACCCACAATTAGCATTAACATAGCTATAGAATGGAAGGAGGGGAAAAAGGAAAATAAGTATATTTGAAATGAAGGGCTCATTACTCCACCGCTACTCTGATAATTAGAGAGAAAAAATTAATAGTTGCCATAAAGTATTTTAAATATGAGAGCCTCTTATTAGGTTCTTCGGGAATGTAATTAATCACAGCCACATATGTTCTTTGTGTAGTGGTGTATAGTACTAGCATTTAATTAAAAAACAGTTCAATAATAATGGGTCACTCAAGCTGCATTTCCTCTGGAGAAATTTGGGAAGCTGAATGTGTGCTGCTTCATCCCTTGTCCACTGTGCCAGAACACAAACATGGGTAGGATGAGAGTGGTGCAAGTTGAGCACTTGAGGATTGGGTTTCAGAACTCATTGGTCTGTCTGCAGAAGCTGTTGTGAGCACCAGGACCAGAGGATGAGCATAGGGCAGTGTGCTGATGAAGCACACGACACAGCGGTGGGTGGACTGCATGCCAGAAAACCCTTTGGTCAGGATGTCCCATGCTCCCTCCTCCTCCTACCAGGACCCCAACCTTCCCCTTGGGCAGTGCAGGGGCTGGTATCTCCAGTGAGTGCGGCTGATGCTGGAGCATCTGACCATGGCTAGGGTGGGACACCAGTCCTCGTGTCTGCATGAGCTGTTTGTGGTTTTCATCTGGTAGTGGATGCACCAGTGGCCCTGTGACATGGGGAGCTGGGGTGCCACTGCCAGAGCTGTTTGGGATTGTTTGTATTGTGTGACATGATGTCAAGATAGATGAAGTTCTTAGGCCAGAGTACCTTTCTGCTGGCATTGTCTGTACCACAAAGTTATTGTGGTCTTGCCTCTTACAGACTTATGATAAAAATACTGCAGTCAAATTCCTACCAAAAGGAAGTCCAACAGTTATGTAGAAATATTTAGTTAATAATATAATATCGATGCAGGTAGTACACTGCTCAAATGACAGTGGCTAGGTACTCATAGCTCCTGTGCTCCCCTAGTGCCCTAGCTAGTTTGCACTGGCAGTAAATAGGTAGACAAGATATTGGAAATGCTCTGATTGTTGCTTAATTTTATGAATTTATCAAGGAATGAGAAAAATTGAGGGGCCATGTTTTGCCTGATAAGTTTGATATAACTTCTGAAGGACCTGAAGAAGTGTAAGCAAGGGTAGGAAGGTGCCCTTCGCGGACGTTGGGATTTGAGGTTTGAGGAACATTTTGGCAATGCACAGTTCTTGGGAGGCCCAGGCATTGCTGGTTTCCTGAGTGAGTCCTAGCAGAATGCTGGGAACTGCTTCACAGGTTAATCATCGCACCCTTTCAGGTGTTGGGTGGCCTCTCCTGAAGTACGCAGGAAATGAGAGACATCTTCCCATGCAGCTGAAGGAACCTGAAGCCCCATCTTACACCATTGTATATTTTTAACTTATATTCCTTTTGAGGTACATCTCACTGGCATTACAAGAAACCACGTTAGTCTCTTGGAGTTGTGCTGGGAGTAAATGAAAAGCAATATATGTTGTATAGTCGCATCCTATTATTTTATGTTTTACATCAAGAAGAATCTTTTGCAATTAGTTTGTTGCTGAAATCTGCAAAGAACAAACACGGGAAGCAGAATGGTTTTGATAGGGAGGGAACCTGTCAGTGGCTGATCAAGTATTTTTTTTTTAATCTTAAATATGATTTAATGCTCTGTGAAAAGAATTAAGAATCCCATTTTACACTGAAGCATGCTGTTAATGTGTATATAAAAACCTCAGCAATTTTATTGACAGTTATAAATTCACAGCTGCTGGTAGTGATTTTTTTTTTTAAAGACTGCTTCTCTTTCCCCAGTTCTTTGCAGACCATTGTCTTAGTTTGCTATTAGCTAAGGCAGAACCTTATTTAGCAGAAATACATAGGACTTCAATTTCAGTGTGTACATCAGGAAAAAAGAAAATCAATGTGAAGCCCAGACTCAGTCTGCTGATTCTAGAGATGGCTATCAGTAGGATACAGAAAGAAAACCAGGCTCAGATTAGTTTTTTTTCTTTACACTTTGGGTGTTAAGAATGACAGAAAGAGGCTACTGCTGGTGAAGGTGGTTATGACTGTTCTCTTAAAATTTGGGGTTAATCCTAGAGACTTTCACTGCGTGTATCAATTACTTTAAGTACTTGAGAATTCATTCCTATTTAAGTTACTTGATTGAAGTATGAGCATTAAGAAACAGTAAGTGTATTTGCAGTGTCATGATTGCATTGTGTGTTCCTTGCGTCTGAGTGCAGATGGTTGCCATGTAGTCAGGGCTGTATGTGTGTGTGTATCTATACATACACATACAGACACACACAAAATGATGTATACCTATATCTAACCTTCTAGTCCATTTATGTATAGGAATGTGGGTCTGAATGACTCTTTGAATCCTGAATCAATATTCACAGTTCTTCTTGTGATAATCATACAATATCTAATCATCAAAAATATGAAGTGGCAAAGATAATTTTTATTTCCATACAAGAAATTTGAAAAAATACCAACCCCAACCCCAAAAAAACAATGTCCAGCTTGCAGAGCTGGGACCTGTTTGGGGATGGAATCTGTGTGGTTCACTGCAAACACAATGGTAGCTACAGCGACAGTGACCTGAGGGAGGGAAGAGTGCTATCTGGTCATAGAAACCCAGTGATATTCAGTTTTGGTTTAGCTTCTCTTCAGTTGTCTGTCACTGAGAGGTACCCTCACAAATGGGGTTATTTAGGCTGGTTAAAAAACTAAGGAACAGATTTTGTGAATTTTTAAAAAACTTAATAGTTGTTGTTTCATTCAGTTCAAAAATATACTTGTTTTCTTTTTGTATAAGTCTCCCCATGATGTTTTTTACAGAAACGTCTTTGAAATAGTGTCTCAGATGTGCATGTTGTCCAAAAATACATTCTTTTAGCAAGAAATTGTGCATGATAGGGAATGAGACTCTTCAGTCTCCTTAAGGAAAAATATAGAACTTTTGAGAAAATGGAAAGGTATGAGTGTAGCAATTCTACTGTGAAAATGGAGAGGCTTCTTTAATTCTTTCTTTCTTTCTAACCCCATTGATGTTGCTATTTTTGCCTGAGGAAAATTCTATTGACTGGTCTGACATGGATATTACGGAGACATATTTTTAAGTCTACATCAAGAAGAAGCTGGAGCTACTAATTTCTGCCAACTGTTTATTTACAATTTAACAAAGTAATTAATATCATAGACTTTTCTGATGTTATTTCTAATGGTCACATTAGAAATTAGGTCAGGGTCTGTAAATCTCATATATTAGCTTTTCAGAATGATTTTATTTATAAGCGTTAGTTTTTAATTCTGAAGCATCACCTATAGCTGCCAGTAGACTCTGTAAAGTAACTGAATTCCAGGGGAAATTTGAGCTATTCCTTGCCCAAACTGTGGTTAAAAAAAAAGTCTTGGGTTTTCAGAGATATAAATTCAGCATACATGAGCAGCCTGAATTTCCAAATGTACATAAATGTACATAGCTTGGCTTGGGAACCTAGCTCTGACTTGGAGCTTGGTAGATGGTAGTTCTGGACTCTGTCCTGATGGTCTTGCCAGCTGACCCTCGTCTATTCATGTAATCTCTTCGAAGTACCCCAGCATCCCTGTAAAATACATGTTTATTTTTGTCTGCTTCTATGTAAAATTATATCCTCGAGATGCTGCAGTTTGCCATAGTGCTTAAGATTTTAAGATGTCTGAGCTATTACATACTTCAGATAACTCCTGTGTGTCCCAATTTTAACTTCCTCCATTACTCATGTTTCTTTTGAAAAAGGAAAAAAAAATTGAAGGTAACTGAATTTTAAACTTTTTAAAGAGACATTCTTATTTTTTCCTTCCATTTAATTTTCTCTGAAGTCCTTTTATCTAAAGACTATCTTAAAGGTGCTAAGACATTTTCTCATTCCTTCAAAAAATATAACACCTTTATGAAATGAACCCAATGAGAAGGCATAATTACTTCATTATGACATATACAGGATATGTGTGTTGGAGAAAAGAAGGCAAAGACCTGTTTCACAAGTTATGTAAGGTATTTTTTCTGTAAATAATAATCCATAGTCCTTTCCCAATGGTGACTGTTAAATTCTAAATGAGCTGCAGTTAATTTGAATATAGTGATTTAAATTTAAACAGCGCCATTTTAGTGATGATTCAGCCTTAGAATTAGAAGGGTTGCTTCTTTTTTGGTGAACTAATTAGATCTAATCTCACTTTCTATCTCCATTGTCTTTAATCAGGTTTCTTTGGCCAGATAGCACTCTTAATTCGGTTTTGTAACGTCCAAACCGGAATTGTGTCAGCATTTATGGTAATTGCTTGCATGAGCCTCAACATTTCCCCACATCCCTCCAAATGGGTTTTGATTCCCATGGTGATTTAATGATAGAGGGGGAAACCGCTGCAGTCACGTGTGCAGCAGTTTTATTGCACTGCCTGTGAGAGGGGGTTGTATCACGTTCTTCACAAGCTCCTGTTTGGGATTTGATCTTCAAGATGGACTTATTTCATGCATCAGTTTTTATTCTCTGTCTCCGAGCTGGCAATTTGGGGTGGCATTTGTTGGATTCCCGTCTCACCTGTCTGCCTGTTTGGTAGAAACGATTCCGTCCCTGCAGGATGAGTTATGAGCACATCTGCATCAGCTAGGAGATGAAATCACACAGTCTAATCTGTGGATCAGAGGAAGCTCCCCACAAATCTTCCATCACTAGTTTGGTAAGATGGAAAGACAGAAATTAATTTTTGGGGGTAATTAATGCCTTAATGGGTTTCTGCCCCCTGCTCAGGCCACAGCTGCCCTCCGGGGCACGGTGGAGGTGAGCTCCCTGTTTTCCTCTGGTCTGATCTAGCAACATTTTGCCACTTTTCAATTTCTGTTCCTGAAGGGATCCTTCTTGCCACAGGTACCAAGGAACCATCACTCTCTCTGTGTCTGAACACAAACCTTGGAGCCCTAGAAAGTACCAAGCACCTACCTGGGTATTTTACAGCAGTGTGATTCATGCTGAGCACCAGATGCCCCAAAGCCTTGTCTTTTGACATGCTCAATTACTTATCTAGAGCCATTTTATTAATACTGTAAATGAACCATTTTTAAAAGACAGACATCAAATGGGATCATTGCTGTGAGGTTCAGTGATTTCAAAGGACAGTCTTTTAAGGGGCTAAAGAGCAAAAACTCCCTATATTTTTTCTTCGTTCACATTTTTATCTGCCTTTAATGTTTCCAAAGCTTTTCAACCCAGTGAATCAGCAGTTCGTTTTATTAATTCTTTTTTTTCCAGAAACTCTGATTGTTACCACACAAAGTGGATTTGGACTGAACTTTAAAAATGAGTTTTAGAACTCGGTCAACTTTTATTGTAATGTATTTAAAATTTATATGCCTTGAAAGTTCTCTACCATCAAAAGAACATTTCCTTCCATTGCTCCTTGTTGTATGAAAAGAAAAAGCCAAAAACAGAGGCTGAGCAACATTTCAAGTATGTAGATAGTCAAATGTTAAACCATTTTTAATAGTTTTCTATCAATAGATGTAGATAGCAGAAATTTAATTTAAACATTATGCTTAAATTCTACCCTAAGGAAAACATCCAGAAGAGACAGACAAGGACG
>VXBZ01008694.1:174427-193074 GCA_013399135.1 Heliornis fulica | reverse complement strand
CGCTCACAGGCAAAGAGGAAGGTAAAGTTGGGGTCATATCAGCCCGCTGCTGTCACCCATGTGGGTCAGGAGAGAACACAGGGCTTTGCTTTCTTCTCAGTGAGAGAAACTCAAGCTGAAAAGCAAAGGAGGGAACGTGGCTGGTGCTGTTTGGAGCCATCACTCTTTATTCCTCCCCGAAGACGCACAAAACCCATAATGTCTTCCCTGCATGCTGAGGATCTGCTCCCACTTCCACTGCCGCCTCCAGCATTAACCAAATGCTTGGGGAGCAATTCCACTCCAGGCCCACCCTTATTATTATTCAGACAATTCATGTCCTCCTGCCCACCAGGGCTGCATTAGCGGGAGGCAAGAGACAGTTCTTCCAGTAATGATTTAAATGGGAGCAGGGGGGGGGATACTGGTTCTCTCTGCATTGTAATCCACCAATTGTCCTGATGTGCTTGAAGTCACTCAGCACCAGCTGCTCAAACTGCTGTGCAAAATGTGGAGGAAATGCACCCATTTATCCTCTAGGTGCTTTTCTTGGGGGTGACCAATGCTCACACACTTAGGGGAGAGAGCAGCACACCATGTCCAGCACCTCTCTGCAGACAGGAAGGTTCTGACATGTTATTTTGGCAGTTTTCATTTATCTTACTGGAAGAAATTACCCATCAGAAAGGAATTTAATTCAAGAGCAGAACGGTTCAGCATCTCCCTGCTCCAGCCACAGAGCACCGGCACCGGGGAGCTGCACAACGGAGCTTCACTCCAGAGGGGCCAGAGGAGCTCAGCTCAACACAAGACACACAACTGGCAGTTAATGACAACAGTGACTACATTGGGAAGCCCTGTGAGATCTCCACATGGATTTATTTTCCATGGCTCCCTCCACCCTGAGTGATGGGAAGAGCCGAGGTCCCCTGTGGCACCACGCGGGCGGGAGCTGCTGTGTGGTTTCCTCTCTGGGAAGTACTGTGGGACTTGAGGAAACTCTGTCACTGTGTCCCTTCTATCATCTGGAGTTCAGCACACAGAAGGCTGTACCTCTCAGCTGCCTGTGTGGCTCATTTACTCGTCCAGGAGCCTCACAAACGTGTCACCACCCTCATCAGGCTCCTGAGCAGTGTTACAGAATCACAGAATCAGAGACTGGCTGGAGTTGGAAGGGACTCCCAGAGGTCATCTAGTCCAACCCCCCTGCAAGAAGCAGGGACACCCCCAACTAGATCAGGTTGCTCAGGGCCTCATCCAACCTGGCCTTGAACGTCTCCAGGGATCCAGGGGCATCCACCACCTCCCTGGGCAACCTGTCCCAGTGCCACTCTCACAGTAGAGGGTCCAAAGGGTTCTCACAGTGCCTGTGCTCCCCTGCTCTGAAGGAGAGCAGTGCCACCAGTGCTGGCTGCTGCCACATGGGGAGCATCTTCCCCTGCTCCCTGACTTCTGCCCTGGCTCACTCTGCCTTTGGGGGAACATTGGGCACCGTTTCTTCTCCTGTGACATTCAGGGGCTGTGTCTGAGGTCGTTTCTGTTCCACTCTGTGAACAGTCTCTAGCTTTGCCTGTTAAGCCCAGCTGCTGCAGGGGCATCTCCTCTTGCCCTGGCAAAGCACATGGGCACTGAGGGACCCATCTCTCCTATGCTCAAATGCTGTTCTGTTGTCACCCTGCAGTCACTAACCGTGGGAGCCGAGCTGCGGCGCTGAGGAGCCGCTGAGCTGGTGCTCTCACAGCACCCAGGTGATGCCATCGGGGTGCACAGGCTCCCAGTCAGCCAGCAGACTGGTGGGAGGCACCACGGGCAGCCCTGTCCTGGGGGTGACATGCTGTGTGTGGGGGAGGGATGGCACATGGGGAACCTCCTGGAGCACATGGTCAGAGTGGAAGAGAGCGCTCGGCACCACACGCCGTGGGGGTGTCACCTGTCACTTTGGGTTGGGTGTGAGCACCAGCCTCCCAGATGTGTGGCCTTGGGGTGACTCTGAGAGGAGCCAGAGGAGGGGAGCAGCGCCCTCCCCCCAGCAGTGTGACCCCACCCCACTCTGTTGGTGGGGTGGATGGGGAAATCACCTGTCTGGAGACCTGAGTGCTGTCATGGCAGAGTGTTCCAGAACCTCCAGGGCCTGCAGCCATCACTGCCCTGTCCCAGCACCCACCCCACCCATCCATGGGGACAGCACTGCCTGCACCTCACCTGGCACCCAGGCAGGTGCTGTGAGCAGACTGTGATTCTGCAGTGCCTGACACCTCGTCCAGAGCAAGAGGATGCTTTGAAGAAAGCCCTTGTGTGACGAGGGCTGAGGAGAGGTAGATGACAGCTCCATCAAAACTCACTTGGGCTCCCAGGTTGGCAGGCAGCTCCCACAGCTCTGTGCCTTGCAGTGGATGAATACTGATCTCGCAGAGAATCAAATATTTATTCAGAACCATGCACAATAAAGCATTTATGAGCCTCTAAAAGAAGCTAAATTGTCTCAAGACAAGGTAAACCTTTGATGTTTAATAACCTGTATTATAATAAGTATCTGCTTTGAAAAAAATAAGAAAGGAAAATTGAAGTCTTTCAAGCAGAGCAATCATTCACCTGCTGCAAATTGGTTTACAAGACATTTTAATACATCACCAAATGATTACAGCTGCTGACCAGCACACTTAGCACCCTGGGAAGGCAGAGCTGTGCCTGCCAGACCTCTGCAGCAGCCAGAAGGAGATTTTGAAGTAAGCTCGGGGATATCTTCTCTCAGGACATGACTTCAAGGCAGGGATGCATTTTAAAGCCTCTCATGATGGACATACAAAAGGCAGAGAAAACAAACCCCCTGGGAGACTGGTCCATGCAAACTGAAACAAAACAAGGCACTTTCCTCTCCTGTCCCAGCCGAAGAGCTCAGCTGATCTTCCACAACACGGTCATCTGGGCTATAAAGAATTGTTCTGGTGTGGAAAGCAAACAGGTCAGTGGCTCCTGCTTTGGGGGAGGTGGAAGGGGCTTCCTGGAGAGGTGGTCGGTGCCCCACACCTGTCCATGTTAAAGAGGCTGTTGCACAATGCCCTTAATGATGGGCTTGAACCTCTGGCCAGACCTGAGGTGGCCAGACTAGATGAGCTGTAGGTGCCTTCCAGCTGGAACCTTTCAGTGCTAAGCAGAAGGAGTAAAGCATGCAAAGGGCAGGGTTTGGGAAGGTGTAAGCTGTGAGGACTGACATCTCGGTGCTCTCACCAGGAGACAAGCAGAGTCCTGACCGAGACACCATGGTGCCTCAGGATCACAGAACTATCCCAGAATGTCTGGACTTGGAAGGGACCTTGACAGATCATCCAGTCCAACCCCCTGCCAGAGCAGGATCACTTGATGAGATCACACAGGAATGTGTCCAGATGGGTTTGGAATGTCTCCAGAGAAGGAGACTCCACAACCTCTCTGGGCAGCCTGTTCCAGTGATCTGTCACCCTCACAGAGAAAGAGTTTCTCCTGATGTTCCCATGGAAACTCCTCTGCTCCAGCTTGGACCCATTTCCCCTTGTCCTGTCACTGTCCATCCCTGGGAAGAGCCTGGATCCATCCTCCTGACACTCACCCTTTACATATTGATAGACATCAATGAGGTGACCCCTCAGTCTCCTCTTCTCCCAGCTCCAGAGCCCCAGCTCCCTCAGCCTGTCCTCAGCAGGAAGATGTTCCATCCCTCCATCACCTTGGTGTCCCTGTGCTGGGCTCTCTCAAGGAGTTCTGTGTCCTTCTGGAGCTGAGGGGCCCAGAACAGGACACAGTATTCCAGAAGCTGCAGAAGCACCCAGAAGCCTTCTCCTGCAAGTGGAGAGCCCCCAGTGGCAGTGAGGTCCATCGAGCTGGTGTGTGAGTGCAGGCTGCTCACATGGTGAAGCACTGAGCACATGGAAAGGGGGATAACTCAGAACAATCCTCATCAAGGGATTGAAGGCAATCGAGATGCTGTTGTAGGATCATGGGCACACACACACACAGACACCCATGTATCCCAAAATGCACTGCTTGCAAAGCCAGGAGTATTCAAGTTACGGAGAGCGGGTAATGAAAACAGAGAATCCCTTAGAAGGTTGCAAACAATTCTTTGGCAGTAATGGTCCATAATGAGTTGTTCTTATACATTATCATATGCTTCTGCATAGCAGCTGAACTCTGTAAAAGAGCCAGAGTTTTCATCTGCTGTTCTCCCTGCTTAGCATGTTGCTGTCCAATTACTTATATAATCCAATTAAAATGGATGGATTGTTTTGGAAATGTATAAGTAAGGATAATGAGCTTATTCTATCCGTGTAAATAGAATGTCTAAATATACAGCTTCCATGGCAATATAGAAGGGAAATACTTGGAAATGTAATAAAAGGGAGTCCTTAGCACTGCCCCAGGCGAGCAACAGCCCAGCTCCCAGCAAGAGCATCTTGGTGCCAAGGATTTCCCTCGGGGATGCTTCTCCCGGGTCACAGCACGAGGAGCCAGGCTCTGGGAGGGACATGGCCACTCTCATGGCCTTGTCCCAGGTTCAGCAGCAATAGTTTTCTTCCCAGCAGTGGGTGTAGTGCTGTGTTTGGGATCTAGGATGAGAGCAGTCTCGGTAACACAGCGATGTTTTAGCTGTTGCCAAGCAGTCAAGGACTTCCAGCCTCTTGTGCTGAGGGAACACAGCCAGGGGAGGTGACCCAAAGTGTCCTTAGGGATGTTCCATGCCATATGACATCACATTCTGGATACAGCTCTGGGATGGGAGGTGGGTCAGCTCGGGGTTCTCTGGAGCACTGATGTTGGGAGGTGAGAAATTGTGCTCATCACTTGCTTTGTATATTTATTGTTGTTATTACTATTATGCTTTATTCCCCTGTTAATTAGTCTTTATCTCAGCCCACGGGTCATTTGTTTTCCTTTTCCATTTTCAGTCCTTTCCCCCTCCAACAGTGAGGGGCAGTGAGTGAGCAGCTCCGAGGCTGTGTTGGACCAGGGCAGGGCTCCTGGGTGGAGACAGAGCCAGGGTGGCATTGGGGGATCCCCATCACAGCGGGGTCCCCATCTCCCAGGACAGCCAGGGAGCTCGTGGCAAACCCCTTGTGCTGCACGTGGCTCCTGAATTGTGGCACAAACTGCAGCCCCAGTCACTCCATTCTCTGCCTGATCTTGAGTTTGAGTGCAGAGACAGAGATATTTAATCACATGGAGGACAAGCAGAAGACTGTGAGACCTTAGATCTAAGTCTTCATACCTTACACATGGTATAAATAAAAAAGAAAAGCCCACAAACCAGGAGAAAATTTGCTGCATGCCAGTCATGTTTTACTGTAATAAACCAACTTCTCCAAACAAGTTTGTCACGTTTAGAAAATGCCCCTTTCAGTCACACTGTCACATCATTACTCCTCGTCTCAACAGGATTTTTCCTGGCTCCGTATCTCTGATGTGTGAGTGCTCAGGCACAGCTTTGCCAGCTCCTTCTCTCAGGGGGATGCTCTGACAGGTGGCACTGGGAATACTGGGTGCTGTGAAGAGGTAGTTATCCACCCAACCTGCATCTTCTTGCGTGGAGGTATACAGGATTGATGGAAACCATGTCTGCTGTGTGTGAGCGAAATAAAAACCTGAACTACAGACTACTGGGTAATCAGCATAATTTGGGCTTGGGAATTATTGTTGTTGTAGGGGTTTTTTGTTTTCTTTTCTAAGCAAACTTGCATGTAAATGATCACATTCTCAAAAATGGGTGGCTATATAGTGGCTATGTAGCATAGCATGAAAGACCCTGCAGCGGGTCTAACACATGCTGTGGCCTGAGCATCCCACCAAGCCCATAGCTGGTAACTGGGCTCTGCCAGTGTTTGCTGCCCAGCTGTCCTAAGTCATAGCTGGACTGGCAGCCACTGGGACCCTGAAGCTTTGGAGCAAACAGTAAAAATATCTCAGCTTTCACTTCTTCCAGTGAGGGTGCTGGGAGATGTCCTGGCTGCTGGCAGGGTGGTGGCTGCTTCACGGATCACCTTTACAGGCCCCCGCCCACATCCCGGTCCCATCAGACACCTCCTTGGTGGCAGTGATGACCAGCAGCCTGGACTCTGCTATTCCTGGTAACTTTCTGAGTTGCACACAGATTTTCATCACCTTATTACAGCTTCCTGAGACAGCTTGAGCAGCATTTGCCTGGGTGCTGGTTGTGATCTGACTGCCAGCACCGAGCGGCGGTGCAGAACGTCCCTGGGGTCAGTCATCTTTGCTGCTTGATTCTTAAACTGATAAGCTGCATGTTGGCTGTCCTGGGCCTGTGGCTGTCATGAACCTGACAAAATACTGTCCTTTTGGTGAACTACACTTATTATAATGTGGTTATAATACAGAACCACACCCCCATCCCACGTCTGCTTCTCCTTCACCTGCCACCCACTACTGGGGCTTTCTTTAAAAAAAACAAACCATGAAAACAAAACAAAACTGATCCTTTGAAACTGTTTTCACTTCCAGGAGAGTTTGTAATGGCAACTCCAGCTTTACATGTGCCAACAGAATCGGGCTCCCTTGTAGCACCCTTCCCACATGCCCCCTGTAAACCCCGAATGAGCCGAGTAGTTGCCGTAGGCACTCAGGATCCTGGGGGGCTCAGGTGAGGTGCTGGCAGGTGAGGACATACTCTGACTCAGGATTTCCTACAGACTGGGAGGGGTCCAGGCTGGGAAGAGCATGGATTCAGCATCCCAGAAGGAATATGAACTGGGCTGATGTTTTCTCAAAGACCCCTGATGTCCCTTCTGTCCTTCCCCAGTTTACTCCTCAGCTGAGTAGCTCAGAGAATGAGGAAAACTGGCTGAAAGCCACGGAGTCAAGCTGACAGGAGGATTTCTGGGGAATGTGTCAGCTGTTTTACCCTTCCCCAGTGTAACTCCTGCCTGCTGTTTGTATGTGGTGTCCACACACAAAGGGAGGAGCATGTGAGGGGCAGAGGGAATCCTTTCTGTGTGAAAAAGGCCCCGACATCCCGCAGCTGCGGGTGGAGGTGACCTCATTGCACCATCTTGGCACCCTGCTGTTTCTTCTCTCTGGATTTCCACCTCCCAGCCTGAGCCTTTCTGGAGAGAACGGCAAAGCACAGTGCCCCAGGCAGGGCCGAGCAGCCTTCCTGCTGCTGGGGAGGTTGTGGCCTCCATGGTGTCTGGGAGGTTGGTGGGACCTGACTCCATGGTGCCATGATCTCAGGTGAGAGGTGGGACACATCTGACCAAGCAGCTCACGGGTGTATGAGCACTATGTGTGACACCACTGTGCCCTTGCTGTGGGCTCTCTGATTCCTCCTGAAGAGCTCTGACACCAAGCCAGGCATTGGTTCCCATGAAGGTACCGGGACCAGCCTGCAGACTTCAACCTTCATCTTCACAGGGATTTGGGGGACACCTGTGGGGAAGATACAAGGTCCAATGTCTCTAGAGAGTGATGGAGCTGATAAAAAACCCATTTATATAAAAGAAAACCCTTAGACAACTCCTTTTAACAAGCTGTTCTTGTGAAATGTGTTCCCAGCTCACCTGATTTGCAACTGCAGTTAAAACTTGGGCTTCTCCTCTGCCCTCTCAAAACCAGGTAATCAATGCCACAATATCTGAGCTGGTCCCTGGTTGATGTGCAACAATAGGATCATTGTGTTCATATTGAAGACAAATGACTCCTCTGCTGCTGAACAATGCCAGCTGATAAGTATCTTCTCGATCTACAATAGACCAATCCACAGACATGGAGTTTAACAGGCTGTCTGCTCACTGGGGATGTTCCTCTTGAGCTGTTTGTGCAGCTGTCTCAGGTGTTATGATCATGGACCATCTGAATCTTTGCCTCTTCCTAGTATGTGTGTGGGGGAGAAGGAGCTATAATTGACTATAACTTGGAAAGAAGTTTGGAAAATCAACCATGTTCCAGACTTCCTCGCCCCTTTCCTCCATCCCTTTCAAAAAACTCCCCTGGAATGGGGATGCTGAGGAGTGGCTGAGCCTGCAGAAGAGGAGGAGGGTGCTTCTGCTGCCCTTGGCTCCCTAACACAGCCTGTGGGGGAGACAGAGCTGGATCCTTCCCAGGGTGCAGTGGAAGAGCGAGAGGTGGTGGCAGAAATGGGTAATTCAATGTCCTCCCCCTGCCAGTCAGATGCTCAGCTGGAGACCCTTGAGTCTCCTTCAGATGCTCAGCTGGAGACCCTTGAGTCTCCTTCAGATGCTCAGTTGTTGAGTCTTCTGTAAACCTGGTTTCCACAGCTGCCACCTCACTGCATGTGATGGAGTGATTGGAAGTGCCAGAGTGGTTGGGGACATCTGAGCAGGGGATGCCTGGTAGAAGCTGGACAGAGGTTGTGGGGTCCATCGCTGGAACAATGCCCATATCCATAACCAGAGGTGTTTGTACACCAAGGTCCAAGAGCAAGGGGAAGCTTTGTCACAGGCTGATGGAGGTCAAGGCTCTTTCTGTTTAATCCAGACAGGTTGTGTTGTCTTGTCCCTGGGTATTGACATAATCATTGGGTAATAGATAGAACTTGGATGAGCAGGTAAAGGTTTAAGAGCATCCAGTGACTTCTCTTGAAGCCACAAAGCCTGGGGAAGGCTGCCAGCAACGGGGGCAGGTGGAGCATCCCTCTCTGAGGAGACAGGGCATGGTTGGTGGGGTTTGTCTGCTTTGAGGGAGTGTAGAGCAGGGTTAACTCTGCTTCTAGAGAACGAGTTTTCCCATTGAGGGAGGCAGTAAAGCTGGAGGGCCGGTGCCTGGGGCTGTGTAAGTCAGACCATATAACCTTAATGATACCTTCAGGCTGCCAAAGCCTGGGGTGAGAGAGGAGGAATCCTTCTGCACTCGCTGCTTTGTAATCCTGTTACCTGCCAGTGACTAAATCCAGTGTTTTTCTGAGACTTTAGATGATGTACTGTGACTCATTCCTTTCTCTGAAAACCTATTTTCTTTTGCTGCACTACTTTGGAAGCAGTTATATCAATTGCCTTTTTTTTTTTTTTTTCTTGAACAATTTATTATTATTACAGCTCTCTTGTATAGTTTTAAAATGTCTGTAGTTAATGATGCAGGCTATTAAAAGCCACTTTATCCCAAGTAACTGTGAACATCTGGCTTTATCAGTGGTGGTACAACAATTTCTATGACTCCAAGTTAAGGAAAGAGCTTCATGTGCCTTGTTGGGAAGCAGAACTGGAGGATGTTTTAAAGCCCAAATGAGAAACGAGGAGTTTTCCTCTGTTGAGAAAGCCCTTCTGTGAGGAGGGAGTGGCATTTTAGGGATTTTTCCTCCAGGTGTTTACATGGGGAAAGTGATGAAAACAGACTCAGTTTGCATGGGTTTTTTAAATGGTTTTCAGAAAGCATTTCCAACTGCAAAATTCTCAGATTTTTCGCTTCACCAGGGTTTAGTTGCTGTGACTTCCTCAGAGCAAAGCCAGGAGAGCACATAGCAAAGGCTGCAGAAGTCACTGACTTCTGCTCAGTCAACCACCCTTTTGTATTTACAGGAAAAAAAAAGAAGTGGGAGATTTCTTTTTCCTTGAGTCCAGAGGCCAAATTTACTTGGCACTGGGGAGTCTGTCCCCCAGCACATCCAGAGCAGGAGACAAGCACAGGATGGAACGCTGGGAGCATGTGGGTGGGCAGCTGGAGCTCAGAACCTCCCTCTCATCCATCAGTCCTGAGGTGTTAGCTGGGTGCCTGTATCCATGGAAGGCAACACCAGAGACAACAGCATTAAATACTGTTCTTGGGACTTTGTTTCTTCAGACTGACCCACAAGGTGCAGACAGACAGAGATCCCTCAGCATGGGGTAGGCGAGAGAAGGTGGAGGGGAGGATTTGCCAGAAGATGGAGGAGGCTCTTCCTTGTTCCTCACTGCAGGAGGTGTGTTGTGATCTGGGTGTTGTGATCTGTTGTGATCTGAGCACAGGAAAGAGACAGCTCCACACACCATCCCCCCAGAACTTTATGGGAGGCCAGAACTCTAAAGAAACTCGGATCAGATTAGGTGACACCAGGAAGGATAGAAACAGGAGGTGATTAAACCACTAGGCAGAACTTCCAAAGGGGCAAACACCCCCCCGTGGATGAGCCAAGGTTGGAAAGGGGTCAGCTCCCACCCAGTCTCTCTCAAGGGTCCTTTTCCTCAAAGGAGGGAGAATGGCAGCACCTTCAACAGCCTCAACATCACTTCAGCACATGCTCCTCATGGTGCTCCACAGCCCAGAGCTGGGGGTGATGGTCTCAGCGTGACCCTTCCCAAGGCTGCCTGCTCTTCTCTGAGCCTGCAGCTGCTGCTGCCTCTTTCTGGTACGTACCAGCGCGGATACACGCAGGTAATTGTGTCATTTTGGGAGTGCTGGTGGGTGAGAGGCTCAACATGGCCGACAATGTGCTCTGGGGCCCAGCAGCCAACCGCACCCTGGGCTGCATCCAGAGGAGCGTGGCCAGCAGGGGGGGGGAGGGGATTCTCCCCCTCTACTCTGCCCTCGGGAGACCTCACCTGGAGTACTGGGGCCAGTGCTGGAACCCCCAACATGAGAAGGACATGGAGCAGTTGGAGAGGGGCCAGAGGAGACCACAAAGATGCTAAAGGGGCTGGAGCACCTTTCCTACGAGGACAGGCTGAGAGAGTTGGGGCTGTTGAGCCTGGAGAAGAGGAGGCTCCGGGGAGACCTTCTAGCGCTCTGCCAGGACCTCAAGGGGGCCTACAAGAAAGATGGGGAGAGGCTGTTCAGTAGGGCCTGTTGTGACAGGACAAGGGGGGATAAAGGGGTTAAAATAGAGGGAGGGAGATTTAGATTGGAGATTAGGAAAAAGTTCTTTGCTGTGAGAGTGGTGGAGCACTGGAACAGGTTGCCCAGGGAGGTGGTGGATGCCCCTGGATCCCTGGAGACGTTCAAGGCCAGGTTGGATGAGGCCCTGAGCAAGCTGATCTAGTTGGGGGTGTCCCTGCTTCTTGTAGGGGGGTTGCACTAGATGACCTCTGGTGGTCCCTTCCAGCTCTAGTGATTCTGTGACTCTATGACTCTAAGTCCATCCCATCCCACACAACCAGCTCGGCTCGTTCGGGGGGTGCTCGGCCTTCCGTGTCCCGGCCGGAGCCTCCGCCAGCCGCCCCGTCCCGGGCCCGGTTTGTCACAGGGCTGCAGCAGAGGCCACCTGCCCTGGCTGGCTGAACCCCGGTGCGAGGGCAGCACCCACGAGACGGTTGTGGTTTTCACCCCAGGAGTTGTGGATAACTCACATGTGAACTCGTTGGAGTGTTGCTTTGCTCCGTTATTTCCTCCCTCTGACTGTGTCAATTTAGGAGGCTTCCACCGAATTACATCAGTTATTAGAAATTTTCTACAGTGATCTTTAAATATCATCTGTGTCATAAATATTTTATGACATTTTCAGTGGCAAATGATGAGTTTAATCAGACTCCAGAGAAATCCGGCTAGGAGCGAGGAGAGCACTCCAGGGCAGAGACTCTTCAGAGCACACAAGTGTCAGGTTCCTGGGAGCTTTCACACCCTTCTGAGCTGATGACAAATGCTCTTTCTGCTCCCACTCTGGAAGAGAGAAGATGCTCTCTCCCACCACCACTCTGCTGCATGAGTGTCCTTCTCCTGCGGCCGTCACGGTCTCACTGCCACCACGGATCCCACCTGCTGCTGGAGCAGAGTTCACAGCCACATCCGTGGTGTTTGAGCTCCATTGGACAAGAGGAGGTTGTGGAGCTGCACAGGGACAAAGCACCACAGCCAGGTCCTGCTCGGCCTCGTCCCAGAGCAGAGCACCAGGGTGGGATGTGCCTCCCACTCACTGTGGGCTGCAACATGTCCTGGTGCATCCCCTTCATCCTCAGCATCTTGCTGACCCCAAGGGAAGCAATTTCCTTGGTAGCCCCACACCTACAGGTGAGTTNGGCTCCATCACCCTCACAGGGAAAAAGTTTCTCCCTTATATTAAGATGGAACATTCTATGTTCCAGATTAGACCCATTTCCCCTTGTCCTGTCCCTGGACATCCCTGAGAAGAGCCTGGCTCCATCCTCCTGACACTCACCCTTTGCATATTGATAGACATTAATGAGGTGACCCCTCAGTCTCCTCTTCTCCCAGCTCCAGAGCCCCAGCTCCCTCAGCCTGTCCTCAGCAGGAAGATGTTCCACTCCCTCCATCACCTTGGTAAATGAGTTGATTGATCTTGAGTTGATCTTTTAATGTCTTCCCCCTGTTGCCTGAGCCTTGGTGGACATCCCCTCACACACAATACTTGTGGAAGTGAAAGGCATTAAAACTGCAACTGTGAACAAGTCTAAAGACAGCAGCTTCCCCCGGGTACTTCTCATGCCACCCACCCTCCAGGCCTGAAGTTCAGGCTAGTGAGCACCAGTTGTCTCTGATGACTCTCTCTGATCATCAATTAAAAGGCTTGATAGCTGATAAATCCTGGTGCCGTGTCATCTCCATAGGTTTTCCTCTAAAATTTAGGTTAACTGGAGGGAGGGCAGGGCCAGCCCTGGCTGTGCTCTCCAGCAGCGTGGCCTCACCCATGAGATGCACATGAGGTAGGTGGATGCTGGGGACAGGGCAGCATCCTAATGGAGGTTGGGGTGGTCTCTCCTCCGTCAGAGCCTGCCTCACCCTGTTACTGTGTCAGCTGTGGTGGTGTCATTTCACTCTCTGTACATATTTAACTCAATTTATTATTTTTTCCTTCAGAGTAAAAGTTCTGGAAGCTCTACAGGACATTTAAAGGGGAAAAGCCACCTGAATCGAGATCCTTCATCCTAATGGTGTGTTTCCCACAGGTCTGTAAGTGTTAAAATGCAACTTTACTACCTGCATTTTGGGAAAAAAAAGTCCCTAACGATAATTAATGTACAGGGACAATTTCTGCTTGTGATTATTGCTTCCCAATCCGTGGCTGTTACTCCTGGGAGGAAAGTTGTGCACTACACAATTCCTGGGTTGTGGTGGCAGCTCAGGGAGCCCCTAGCAACGTGGGGGAGGTGCTGGTGTTTACTCTGGAGGTTCCAGGCATGGCAAGAGGTCATTGTGACCAGACTGTCTGTTGTCATGACCAAAGAACACAAAACACTCATTTTCAGTGGAATGATTCATTTCAAGATCGCTGCAAAGCCAAAGGGAGAAGTTAAAAGGGAAAAAAAAACCTGTTTGAATCTCTTAAAACTGGTGTGGAGTAGCCTGGGGGTGGCTCAGCAGCAGGTACTTCAAGTCACTGGAGTGGTTATGGGAAGCACTGGCCAATGGTCCCGAGAAGGACACGCTGGTAGATGGTGCTCAGGACCTGCACTGCTGGTACCTGCTCTGCCTCTGCACCTCCAGCCCCTCACCCTGCCCCCTGCATAGGGGCAAGGCCAGAGCCCAGGCAGGGCTGGCTGGTGTCCTTGAAGGGCCACAAGGAACAAATTAACCACTTCTGGCTCCAGGAATGGCACTGGCAGTATCAGACCCACAGCACATCGAGGCACCCGGGCTGGTGCTGAGCTTATGGTGGGTCTAGACCTCAACCTTGGGCTGCAGAAGCACCAATGCTGCCTGGGAAAGCACATATAAAACCCCAAATTCTACTTGTTGTGGAGCCAGGTGCAGCATTCAAAGCAATGTTGATTTTCCCTTGTCCCCAAAAAGGAGTAAGGAGAAGGAAAAAAAGGAATAAAGAAGATTCCTGCTTAGCAAGGTGGGATGTGAGCACAGCTCCCTAACAGCCAGAGGCCAGGCTGTGCCCAGGGTGGGTCTGGGGTGGCAGGAGGGGACAGCACCCTGTGCCACAACCCTGGCACCAGCATGGGAGGGACAAGTGTGTGGTGAGAGCCAAGACAGGCAGAATCTATAGGAGAGGAGCCCGTTCCCTGGTGTAACGGGAGACGTTTGCTGTGACAGGGCTAATTAGGCTCCTGGGAGAATTTATGCAGAGCTAATAAGAAGCAGAACTAAATGTTGTCTTAATTTACCCTCAAGCTCACAAAAATGTTGTTCATTCATGTTGCACTAATTAAGCCAGCAGCCATTAACCCTTTTTTTCAGAGGCACAGACCCTTGGCACGGAGGAGGGATTAAAGCCTGTGCTTTCCAGGGAGCATCTGGGCTTCTGAAAGTCTTTGGGTACCTGTCTTGGTCCTGTACTGGGCACCCTTGGTGCCAACAGTTGTGCCAAGAGAGTGGAGAGGAGTCACTCCTCTGCCCTTCCCAGCACCAGCCATCAGCGTGTCACTATCCAGCATCCTTAGGGGGGGTCTTGGGGGTTCCAGCCTGGGTTTGAGCCCCCTGCCCATATCACAGGGTGGGAGTCTGTGTTGGGCTGTACTGGTCAGGGCAAGAGAGCTAATGTGAGTAGCAGGTGATGTAAATCTGGTGTTCACACTGGATTCCAGGTTCAGATCTGGGGGGTCTGGGACAGCACCCCAACCCTGGAGGGCTTAGCTGAACTCAGCCCCAGGGGAGAACCACTGCCCACCCCATTGCGAGGTGCACTCTCGGCTGATGTGGGTTGGGATTTGGTGAGACCACCCCTCACGTGCTGTGGTCAGCTCTGGGCCACTCACTCCAAGGACGTGGAGGTCCTGGAGCAGGTCCAGGGAGGGGGACCAGGCTGGGGAAGAGTCTGGAGAAGAAACCTGCTGAGGGAGCTGGGGGGGGGTGAGTGTGGAGCAGAGGAGGCTGAGGGGAGACCTTCTCCCTGCCTGGAATGACCTGAGAGGAGGTTGGAGAGAGGGGGGTGATGGTCTCTTGTGCCCAGGGACAGGGGACAGGCCAAGGGGAACGGCCTCAAGCTGCACCAGGGCAGGTTCAGATGAGATGTCAGGAGAAATTCTCCCCCCAAAGAGCTGTGGGGGTGTGGGACAGGCTGCCCAGGGAGGGGGTGGAGTCTCCACCCCTGGGTGTATTGACCAGACAGGTGCTGCTGTGCCAAAACTACGTCAGTGCAATGTGACTGTGAATGTATTTGGCATATGCAAATTAAGAGGTCAACAAGGGTCAGCAAAAGGGCTGGAAATGAAGCCTGGGAGAAAGATTGACTAGAAAGATTGACTCTCTTTTGGTGGAGCTGGATTGTTTGTAGCCATGGTTGGTCCTGTTAGCTGGGGAGAGCGTCAGCTGGAAAGGGAAGCATTGCTCCACCTTTCCAGAAGCTGAACTGTTTCTGAGATTATTTTTCTGTCTCTCCTCTTCCCCCTTGTAATCATGTTAATACTTTTAAAATGCAAAGACAGGTCTGGAGATTATTCTTTGAAAGATGAATGGTAATTTTTAGAGGATAAAATTTCTGTCATGTTGTCTTGGTGAAGCGCTTGAAAGCCACCGCCCTGTGCTCAGCCTGGGGTGCACTGACAGGCACCCAGTGTCGTGTCTGCAGCTCTCATCCTGCTCTGGGATTTCCAGGTAACATCAATTCCCACAAACACTTCTCTTGAGCACAGAGTGGGCTTCAAAATGCAGCAGCCTGTTAGTGTTTGGTGACACCAGGTCTCATAGGAGGGAGAAGGTGCAGCAGGCTCGTGAGTCCCTGTGAACCAGGAGAAGGAAGGTCTGGATGCACGAAAATTTCTTGCTATTTCCTCCAGGCCATCAGTGGTAGAAATCATAAAGCCCTGTCAAACCAGCCCAGCATCCCAGAGTGTACCAGCTCTTCCCCAGTAAGAACTGCTGCTCCCACCCCACTGGCAGCCCAGCAGTCCGGGCGCTTCTCGGGCCAGCAGAGGTTGTGGGAGATGCTTATGACATGGGAGAATGAGGAAAAAGGGACATGTGGAGGCACATCACGTCCTAGATGGTTACACCTCAACCCATGGGAAGCTGGAAAAGGCTCTCCCTGTTTTGAGCTCTGCCTGGCTATAGATTTCCATACACTTTTAGCAGGAAAATGAAATCCAGCAGCTTGGTAGCTTGAGTGTGAAGCTCACTGTCAAGTTCAATCCCTCGGACAAGTAGCACAGAAGTCTTCTGAGAAAGATTTAAATCTGTGTGACTCTTCATTGCCACCTGCCTCCACTGTGGCCTCCACAGATGTGCTCCCCAGCCCTTGCTGCTGACCCCCATCCCCGTTTCCCATCCAAACTGGAAACTGTCGTGGTCATTGTCACAGCGGTCCTCTGGCCTTCCAGGGACAGCAGCTTCGGGTTTGTTCTTCCCCCGTGGTGCTTTGAGGTTCTCACTGGGAAGAAGGTTTGAATCACTTTTCACCTCTAACACAGCACCTTCAATTGATGTCTTTGCTGCTGGAAGCACTTGGCTCTGATTCCTCCTCTCATTCACTCCCATTAGCTTAGAGAGCGTTGGGTCCCATTCCCAGAGCCGCTGTCCGGAGCCGTCGGGTGTTTCAGGGGCAGAAATCCTGGCAACAGAGACCTCAACCATCTCCATGAGATCCAGAGCATTCAGCATGAGGACTCTGGGTCAGGCCCTGCAGATTGTCACGGTGCTCAACGTCTCGTGTCACCAAACTGAACAACAAGAAGCCAGACACAACCTCAGCACCTGCTTTGCAGCCAAACACAACGGCAGCTGTTGAATCCTTCAAGGAGGGGAAATGTCAGGTGTGGGCAGCAGAGCCCTGGCTTGACCCAGGGCTTGGGGAAATCATGGATTTCTCTGTGCAACAACATCCCTTGTTTCCTTTTAGTTCAGGGCTACCCAGAGCATTTATGTCTCTTATCCATTAACTTCAAGTGAAATAAGATGAAAGAATAACATGGGAATTATAGATTTAAAATAATGGAAGGAACAGCTCCAGCTCACGAGCTCTATCTGATGTTCTTTAACACATTCCAGCCCACTAGATCCCAGTCTCATTTCTTTCTAACACACATTTCTAGCCCTGGGACAGACATGAGCACCCACAGTGAAGGTACTAATCTTTGGGTTCACTGTAAAGCAGCAGAGATAAATGTCTTTATGAAAGACTCTGCATCCATCTGCATGGACATTTGTCACGAGGTTTTTGGAGGGGCAAATCTGGCAAACCTGAAACCTCAGCTGCTTTCTTCAACATCTCGGAGCAGCAAGAGCAGGAGTGGTCCTCACGTGCTGTGTTCTGGCTGCTGCTGGCCTTGATGGGCTTCCAAGGACCTGGGGAGAGGTTTGTTTGCCCATTTTGGGGGAAGCACCTTTTGATTTGCTTTGGATACTGTTGATCTCTATCTGATGGACAAGCAGGTGCTCTGCAGGGGGAGCAGGGCAAGGATTGGGGTCCTGCATCCCTTCAACAAGCAGCATCTCCCTCCTATAGGTTTCTTATGGTTTTTTTTCCCCCAGAGGTTTTGGCCTTCCCCTCAGCACAGAGATTTCCCAGGGAGAGAGCTCAGTGCTGTTCCCTGAGCAAACCCAGCTGCTCTCCTGAGACCAGGTTCATCCCTGCAGGTTCCCTGCGCTGATGCATCGCTGCGGACCTCTGGCCAGCAAGTGGACTTTCACCCAAAGTGACTCGAATCCTCCCACTGTCTGGACAGCCCTTTCCATCATCAGACAGCCCAGCCCACTCCAGCCCAGGTTTAAAGAGACACTTTAAAGCTCACTTTCACCTCAGACACACGACAGACCCAACCACGTCCCGTTCCAGTCCCTCAGCAGCACTGCGACGCGCTCCCGTTCCGGCTGGGACAGACTCCCCCAACACTTAACCAGCTCCCTCCTCACCCACAACTATTTTCCATCACTCTCTCCTCTAACCTTTTTTTCAAATGACAAGCTCTCTTTAGCCTAGGTATTAATTTCCAGCTCCCAAAAAGCCTCTGCTGTGTGACTTGTACCTGTGGCATCACTCACGACTATCTGCTGACATCCCGCTGGAGAAAAATGCTGCTTTATAATCTGGAAGTCCATAAATGAAGCAGTTATGTGTCAAACAGCATCTCTTGACAAACTCACTGGATGAAAGACTTCTTCCTTTGTGTGACATTTCGCCACTTCTTTTTCTTCAATATTACTGACACTTTTCCCATTACCATGATGAAGCTCTAAGGCAGGAGGAAACTAATAGTTTGCTCTTCTCGTGGAAAGAATGAAAAGGGAATGGAATGGAAATTAGAGGGAAAATAGCTAATCTTGCAGTAGTGGAGTGGGAGAGGTGAGGATTAGCGTGCATGTAGATGTGGTGTAAGTATGGTGACAGCTGGTGGCTCGAGGTCAGCTCTACAGTAGATTGAAAGAAAAGCATCCTGCACACATGGGAGTGGTGATACATTCCGAAGGGGATCCATGTCTGCTGCTCAGCCACAGCCCTGTGCCTCAGCTCCTGGTGTTCTCTTTCGGCTGAGGAGCCCTTGCAGCGTCCAAGAACTTCTGGAAACTGGGGAATGAAACTGGGGCCGTCCTGGAGAGCTAATGCTGAAACAGCGCGAGGAGGGAAGCCTGACGCAGAGGCAAGTGAACTCGTGGTTGTGGTTTCTGATGCCCCAGGACATCCAGCCCCCATCCCACAACCTGTTCTCATGCCTGACTGCCTCGGGGTGCTGGACCAGAGGACAAACGTTGACAAGAGGCAGAAGAGGCTCAGCCATCCCTGAGCCTGGAGGGTGTCCCCCAGAGCCAAGGATCTGTCCCACGGGAAGATGCTGAGGAGCAACAGTTCTTCATGGCTCCAGTAGTTCTGTAGAACGTTGCTTTGACTACACTGGCTGAAAGCCCACTGCCAGCACCCA
>VXBZ01008694.1:142502-174298 GCA_013399135.1 Heliornis fulica | reverse complement strand
GATGGTGGAGGAGAAGGTGATGGTGGAGGAGAGGATGATGGTGGAGGAGAGGGTGATGGTGGAATTAAAACCCGGGATGGAACAGGCCAGAGAAGGGATCATGCAGTTGTCAGACATCTCCTGAGTGTGTCACTGCTTGGTGAGGATGGAGTTCATCATCACATGGAATGATGGGAGTTGGGTCTCCTTGTATTTAGGATTCACCTGCCTGACACTTTGCCTGGTTTATCTTTTGTGTTTGGGGAAAGCAAAACAAGCTGAAAATCAGAAGCAGAAAACATAAAGTTGTAAAATCTTTGCAGACCGTGTTTGGAGACATGCTGCTTTCTCTCTGGTTGGCTTCTATTTTGTCATTATTTTTAATATCCAGTTAGGGAATATTTCCCCAAAATATTTTTTCTGATGGAAAAAAATAATATCTTTTAATGCTGTAGGTAAATTCATTCCATTTTATTCCTACTTTTATAGAAATGCTATCTAGATGGCTCTTCATTTGCAGTGAAATGCTGTCCAATCTGGTTAAGGATTTTTTTTTGTTTGTTGTTAATTTTAACTATATGTCTTAAAGGTTCTAACAGGGGTGTAAAAATGAATTAGGTTATGTAATTAGACCTCTCTTTTAGCAAACTATTGGAAATGTGTATCAGCAGGATGCTGACCATTTTCCAGAACTTTTATATTAAAAACTTACTTGGTGTTATGAATGTGGACACACACATACAGATACATTTAGAAACCAAATACACACACTTTTCTTCACCATCCCTTCTCCCCCTGGAAGGTGAAATCCATCTGGCATGAAACCTGTCGAGCGGAGCCGCTGACTCCTCACAGCACGCAGGTTGCCACGACAGATTTTTTTAGCTTATTGCATTAGTCTCTCCCAATTTTGCTCAACTAGGACAAAATCTGTACAGCACATTGATTCCCCTGCCCCAGCCATGGGTCACCACCTCCCAGAGTGACCCCTGGGGGTTGGTTGCTTCCAGGTTCTCACCCAAGGGTCCCCAGGGAAATGTGGGCAGTGGGTTTCACACGCCGCCGTTGCCTCCGCCGTTCTCGTGGATGTTTATTTTTGAAGCGCACTCCCTGGGATCACAGTTTAAATCACCACTTCTGTTGTATTGATGACAAATGCTTTTTATGTTCCTGAGATTTTGATTAACAAGACATTAAACCCAGAGTTACTTTCTGTGTAATAATCCATTTTTATTGGCCCTAATTACTTAGTGATTTTTCTCCTTGAACTGCCGTGTCCACAGCCAGGGAAGCTCCTTCCCATTCTCAGCTGTCACATCTCATAACTCCTCTCAGGAGCTCATCAGCTTTTATTTAAATCCTGATTTTTTTCTAGACAAGCTCCTTTTTGCTGCAGTCTTATCTCATAGAAGATACAGCTGTAAAGAAGGTTAAAAAATTATTTGATCAATGCAAACTTGAGGCCTCTTCACCTCCTAACATGTGGTTTTACTGAACCTCAGCCACTACAACACTGCAGGTTCCAGGGGGAGTTTGTTTTACAGCAGCCTGGCAGTGCTAAAGCAGCAGTGCTGACGCCTTGGGAACAGATCCTTGCAGCTCTTTCTTTCACTTTACTATCTGTTTTGTGGTTTTATTTTGTTTAATGTCATAAATTTTAATACAGAAGCTAAAACTGAAATAAAACCACAGCCATACTTTTTTTTTTTTTCACAAAATGTTCACTCACAAGTATTTTCTCCGTATCCCTGTGCCTAAACACCTCATTTTCAAGGGCTTTGCTCTTGAATTTAAGTACTTCAGTGCTTTGGGGCTGCTCAAGCCCCAAGTTTTCTCCAAGCACAGTGATTGGTTTTCCTCCAGGAACAGGGAAAAGGAGTTGGGTGGCGAGAACAGGGGTTCAAGGGCAGTAGACACCGGGTTGCTCTGCATCAGCCCTGAGACATCAGGCACTCATTTCCAGACTGGCAGAGACCATCACTTTAGGTGGGTACTGCTTGCTGTGACCCCTGGGGGTCTGCACTTAGCTGTGGGCTTCACTGTGCACTGGCCACAATGATCCTGAGCTCCCAGGAGGAGAAGTGCTGCAGCGAGTGGTGGGTGCTGACACGGCTGTTTGGTGTGTGGCCGGGGCTGCTGACAGACCCCAGGCCGAGGTCTCTGCAGGTGGCAGGAGTTCCTCCCTGTGTCCCAGGACTTCCACCATAGAGTGCTGCAGAAGTTTAATGCTGGGTTCCTGTGGTGTGGGATTTTGAGTGATACAACCCAAGATTTCACGTGACACACGTCCAGAGTGGGTCATCACTGGAGACTGGTGGTCAGCATCAGATTGATTTGAGTATTTGCAGCATTCTTAGTGGAGTTTATTATTTTTAACCAGATTTAACTGCTCTAAATGGGCAGGGAAATTTTCAAGAGCTTAGACACAAGAATAATTTATGGGATGGCTTTATGCTGCGATGCACAGTAAATCTTTGTGAATGGATGGAAATGATTTTTGCAGCTCCTCCGTTTGAGGCCTGTGTAACAACACAAACTGCCTCAGTTCAGCTTGTGTCAGCTGAAGCTCTCAGATGGCACAAGACATCTTTGTTCTTTCTACCAGGAGAGTGTTTTAAATTACCTGAAATACTGGGGGAGGTTTATTCCAGTTTGTGGTGCCCTGCAGAACTCAGAATCTCCCTCAGCATCATCCTGTCTGGAGGCAACAGTCACCTTCATCCTCCTCACCTCAGACCTGTCACAGTGGCTTCCAGCAGAAGCTTTTGCTGTTGGGACATTCCCAGTGACTCCCACTCCTGTGGAAATGGTTTGCCTGTGTCATGGGTGTCCTTCAGAGGACGGGCCATGTGCTAATGCTCAGCAGTGTGGGGCATTTGCTGAAGTGGGAAACCCGGCAGAGCAATTACTGTGCTTCATGCAGGGTTGTGGTGGGGGGACACAGAGTTGTCTTTTTTGAGAAGCAGGTAACTAGTGGCAGAGAAAAGGCTTCCCATGCACTTTACCTCAGGTATTTCAAGGAACATAACAATATAGCTGCAATTTTTAATTAATGTGTGTTAATTAGTGTGCGTTAACCCCTCTGCCAGCAGTGGTACCATTTAACTGCCCAGAAGCCTCTTTTCTGAGTGGGAACTGTTTATTTTTTATAGTTTATTTTTTCCCATTTTTTTATCAGGGTTCCTGTTCTTGCCCTTGGGGCTGTGTCTCATCCCTCTATGCCAGCTCTGTTCCAGCTGTTCTGCCAGCAGTTCCAGCTGAAGCCTGCAGGAACAGCTGTGGCTGCCAGTGCCTCCCAGCAGCGGAGCCATCCCAGGGTCACTGCAGCACAGGGCACCTACAACCCCAGGGATGCTTCTTTCCACCCAGGACTCATCTGCTGCTGCTCAAGATCAGGCATAGAATCTGTGGGGAAAGCATTTGTAAACTGGTGGGTGCTGGCAGGGAAGGAGGGCACCCAAGGTGACCCCCCAACGTACATCCAAGGACACTCCAGGAAAATGCAATTACAGCAGTGACTTCACATCTTTTCTCCTTCTACTCGCTGACCTGTTGTCATTAGAAGCAAAAATAAAGAAAAAAAAATGATGTTTTTTGTTTGAGCAGGTGGCGTGTTCGTGTTGCACAGGGGGGAGAGCTGACAGGGTCACTGCTTAATGCCTGTCC
Organism: Heliornis fulica; assembly: GCA_013399135.1. Lineage (NCBI taxonomy): Eukaryota > Metazoa > Chordata > Aves > Gruiformes > Heliornithidae > Heliornis > Heliornis fulica. The sequence continues at coordinate 170,653 of VXBZ01008694.1, read as the reverse complement.
CTCAGAGGAGAAACCGGTTCTGGTGGAAGCCATCAGAAGGTCAAGGACGCCATCCAGAAGGTCTCTGTCGCCGGGGTTCTCTCTAATGACTGTGCTTCACCCCGTTCAGGCCACCCCCTGCACACAGTGCCTCAGCACTGTCACAAGGAAACCTTTCCATCAGCGTAGGGGGCTTTGTTCCAGCCAGAGAAGGCTCGAGAGCCAGTTCAAGACTCATGTTCAGAACGAGGGACACACTCTCAGCAGCGAGGTGGATCAAAGCTGCTATGGAAATGGTGGAGAATCTTCCCATTGGCATCGCTAAACCAGGACAGATTTTTCTCTGAGATGATGTGTTTGATCTAAACAGAGCCTGTCAAGAGTGATGGAGGGCAAGTGCTGGAATCAAATACCCTGTCATACAGCGAAGGTCTCAGCAGCTCTGATGGCAGCTCCTTCCTACAGGACATCAAGGCAGGAGACAATTACTGCAGTTGTTCTTGCATGACGAGGCTCCTGGTGTTACGAGTCGCTCCCATCATGCCTCAAGACTGGTGATAGAGAGTTTGTCTGCGCTGGGGAGCGTTGGGGGTTTTTCTCCTCTCCCCACAAACATGCTGGAGGAGGAGGAGGCAGCAGGAATACCCTCACTGTGAGGCTGGAGGTGTAGAGCTGATGCTGTGAAACCCAGGAGCTGGTGGCAGCACTCTGGGGGACATGCTGACAGGCTCCTATGATGTTCAGTTTGCAGCCCTGGGCTCCTGGCCAGGACCTGGGAAGGGCCTGTGCTCTCACCCTCGATCGGCGCCGCCGCGCCAGAGCGCTGAGTAAACACACCATGGACACCAACCCCACAGCATCCACTAGGAGCTGAACCTGCCCACCTCAGAAGGGCCATGGTAGAGCCCTTTCCCAGCTCCACCCCCTCTGAAACATAAAAACTGGCAGACTCAGAGGTTTTTTCCAGTCTTAGAGTTTTCTTGGTGGGGTGGGGTGGAGGAAGCCGCAGCAGCACGCGGCCGCCGTCCCAGCCCCATCTCTGCACAACTCCACAACACCAACAACCTTCACGTTTCCACATGGCAAGTGCTTGTTTCCTGAAGAGGATCTCCCACTTCTGTTGTTATCTACTTCTTCCATGCTGTGCTTCCAGGATTTGCATTTACAGGTTCATGCTCCCCTCATTCGCACACGCAGCTTCCCGAGTGCCTTAACAGAGGGGCACCTTTTAGATAAAATAATTATAATCAAATAAAGATAAATACTCATTACGTACATAGTGTATTCAACAAATAGAACCTTTCAATCTAAAGGCTAAATGACAGGCTTAATGATGAATGATAGAGACTAATTACAGGTTTCACAATTCATTAGCGTCAAACAGCCGCAATGTTTTAAGGCGAGATAAATCGGTGGGTGCGGCCCCGCCGTCCCGGTGCCAGCCAGCCCCCCCATCACAGCAGATTCCAGCCAGCAGCAGGGTTGTGCTCCTCCTGCCCAGGGTTCTTAGAAGTGTTCTGGCACGGGTGGTGCCGGGACTGGATGGCCGTGGGGCCGCGGTGCCGCGAGCAGCCTCGCTCCGGCTGGCAGGAGCATCCTGATGAAGGGGAGTCTATAAGGGGTGATAAAGGGTTTAAACTAGAGGGAGGGAGATTTAGATTGGAGATTAGGAAAAAGTTCTTTGCTGTGAGAGTGGTGGAGCACTGGAACAGGTTGCCCAGGGAGGTGGTGGATGCCCCTGGATCCCTGGAGACGTTCAAGGCCAGGTTGGATGAGGCCCTGAGCAACCTGATCTAGTTGGGGGTGTCCCTGCTTCTTGAAGGGGGTTGGACTAGATGACCTCTGGGAGTCCCAACTCTAGTCTTTCTATGATTCTAGGATTCTAAGATTCTCAGCAGTTCTCCAGCTTCCTCCCCTTTCTGGCTTTGGGTCTGACTCTTGTGTGGCTGGAGGACCCTGTCTGCACAAGTAACCCCTACCAGGAGGATGCAAACAGGGATTCTGGCTCTTAGAACTCCCTTCTACCTCACTGGTACCCAACAAGCAGCTTGGAACGATCTTTAGACCACTGATGAGCTTCAATCATAATGATTTGTAACTGATTAATGAGATTTTAGATTTGATGTAGCTCCTCTGGGAGTCCAACTCTGATCATTCCATGACTCTATGATTCTATAGGATGTGCTCCTGCTTCTGCCCGTCCATCACTGCAGCTTCTTCCACGTGTGGGCAGCACGCGGCGGCTGTGCTGAATTATTGATGGGTCTCCTTCTTCTTGTGGGCATCTTCTCCACAGGGTGCAAGGCCAGGCCAGTAAAATCCTTGCACAGCAGCACCGCAGCCAGCCTGGGCGCTCCTCTTGCAGCCGGCGAGCGGCGGCCACCCGCCGGCGTCGGGCCTGCTCCGGACCGGGCCGGCACAACAGAAACCATTAGGCCGATGCCATCCCTCAGGCCGTGCCAGGGACACTCTGGCTGCTCAGCTTGTTTGTGTTTGGCTGCTCAAGCCAGTGTGAAGGGATGACAGGTAATCACAGGGGGTAACAAAGAAGCAGATGACACGGGAATCACCGGGACTGAGGTCTGTTTAGGGAAAGACCCTCTGAGGTAGAGCGTCAGGAGGCACCACGTCACCCGAACAGCAGGATCCTGTCAGCACAGGGTATGGAACAGGAGGGTAACCTGCCCCTGCCTGTCCCCTCCCTGGTGCCTGTGAGTCCATGTGTGCTACTCTCAACTTCCCCCAAAAGAAAGGTGCTGAATACTGATCCCCAAGTGCACTAACTGGGACGAGCAGGCTGAAGGACAGGCTGAAACCTTACAGAGATGCTGCACTCAGTGACTTCACACGGGGACACCTGGAAGATCTGTTTCTTTTGCTGTAATTTGCTGGAAACAAAGAAAATCATGGAGCTCATAAGGCTGCAATGTGTCTGTGTGTATTGGCTCTTTGCAGCTGAAAGAGCAGGGCTGTGTAACTCGATGGTTTTATCACAGAATCCCAGAACTGCGGGGCTGGAGGGGACCCCCTGAGCCCATCCAGTCCAACCCCTGCCCAAGCAGGTCCCCAGAACAGGTCACACAGGTCGGGTCCAGACGGGTCTGGAATGTCTCCAGAGAAGGAGACTCCACAACCCCCTGGGCAGCCTGGCCCAGGGTTCCATCACCCTCACCATGAAGTTCTTCCTCACATCGGTGCAGAACCTCCTGTGGTCCAACGTGTGGCCACTGCCCCTTGTCCTGTCCCCACAGACCACTGAGAAGAGGTTGGGGCCATCTCCCTTTGTCCCCCACCCTTCAGATATTGATAAACATGGATGAGATCCCCTCTCAGGCTTCTCTTCTCCAGGCTGAACAGCCCCAGCTCACTCAGCCTGTCCTCACAGGGGAGATGCTCCAGGCCCTTCCTCATCCTCGTGGCCTCCGCTGGACTCTCTCCAGGAGATCCCTGTCTGGTTTGTCCCGGGGAGCCCAGAACTGGACACAGGACTCCAGGTGAGGCCTGACCAGGGCAGAGTAGAGGGGGAGGATCTGCAGGAGACCTACAAAGACACATGGAAGACCCAAGGGAGAAATGTGAATGAGCAGAGAAATTCCCTCCCCCTGCAGCCAAATCCCTCAAGGTTGCCCTGAGCACACAGGACCAAAGGAAGAAGCATGTCTGAGTCCTCACAGCAAGAGCTGTAGGTGCATGGAAACCACAGAACAGGCTGATAGACATGTGTGCTCAGTTACAGGGTCTGTTTTGGTTTATATCAGCTGTGTGACTCCAAGACCAGCTTTTAACTCCAGCCTGAAGGTGCTTACAGGCGCCAGCTCCCGCTGCTGAGGCTGAGGAAGCTGTGCCCATGAAAGCTGGCCCTGGTGGCATTTGTCTGGCTGGCTCGAGTACCACAACCTGACAGCTAAAACTGTTGTTAAAAGTCTGCAGGAGACATGGCAAATAATCCACACGTAGCAGACTGAGGTCACCTTCCCTTCAGCCCTGCCCAGGGGACGCTCCTGCTGCCGCTTGCATGTCCCAAACCGCTCAGTAACGCAGCCTCAGGACAAACCTCGAGGGGGAAATTGTGAATTCTGCAGAGCTTTGGCTGAGCTGATGGAAATCCCCTGCATAATGAGAAGATAAGCTTGGAGCTTGGTTGGGAGATTTGCCTGGCTGAGAGAAAATCTCCCTTTGGAGATGTCGTGTTTGGGAGAGGGAAGCTGGAACGGATCCTGTCACACCTGTGGCAGGAGATGTCACATGTGACGTGCACAAGAACTGCATGTTTGGGCCTGGTTCATGTGGAATTGCTTTGAAGAAGGAATTGCAGGGATCAGTGTCTGCAGAGCAGCTGTGAGCATCACACACATCAGGACTGGCTGAGGGGCTGCAGCAGCTTCGAGTCTTGCTGCTGGGGCTCCCCAGGTGAGCCGGACCCCCTCCGCTTCGGTGGCTGTGGTGGCCCTGCCCGGGCGCTGGGGCTGCCTGTCCCACAGAAGAAGACACGCAGAGGAGCTGGGAAGGTGCCTGCAGGGACACCCCTCAGTCCTTCCATGGGAAGAGGACCAGAAAATATTGCTGCCTTCCTCTGACACCTTGGTGATGAGGGACCCTGTAAGCATCTCCTGTGCACACAGCAGGAGCATCAGGCAAGAGGCAAGGAAGTGAGGAAACACGCTGCGCTGCCATTGCAGCAGTGGCACGAGCTCTGGTGCATCTGGGAGGGATTACAGACCCTTCAGCAAAAGCTCCATATTGCCCTGAAGCCTGTATGTGTCCTCTGCCCAGGGATGAGAACTCCTCCTCTGCCTGCTCCAGCATCGTCCCTCCCGGCTGCGGGGACTGGCACTTGATGGTGCATCCCTGGCTGCCTGCAGTGGCCATGTCCATGAGCTGTACTGCACATGATGCTGCTTCAATTTAAAAAAACACAGATTTTCCCCAAAATTAAGTGCAAAATAAGAAAGGAACGTAGTGCAGAGTCACTACCAGCCAATTCCAGCTTTATTTATAGGAGAGGCTGTTGTAAAACTAAACCTTTAGATAATTCACATTGCAAGGCGAGTCTCGTGGAAACAGTAATTACTTACAATTACAGCTTATTTTTATTATGTTGTCTTGTTATGCTTATTTGTTAGGCAATATCTGCACAGCTTTGGTGGTGAAGATGTGCAGACCCGAGGTTCCTGTGGCGTGTGTGGAAGCGCTGCCTCAGGGAGCCCGTGACACGCTGCGGGTGACGCCGGGCGGCGCCGGGCACCGCTGCCATCCTGCTTCCACTTGCAGTGGTCCCAGGCCCCAGCTGGGCTGAGGTCAAGCAGCGTCTGGACGATGTGTCAGTCCCTGCTCTGACTGGGCTGGGCTGTGTGGAGCAGGAGTTGGACTCCATGGTCCTGATGGGTCCTTCCAGCCCAGGAGATCCCGGGATTCTCTGACTCAGCTATCTCAGAGTGTGAAAGCTGTGAGCCCCTGGACCTTGTGAGTGGAGAGTTTTTGCATCACCGTAGTGTGTTGCTAAATAACCACAGTGAGATGAGTGTCTGAGGTCTCCTGCAACTTGTGTAGCGACCAGGAGAGATAAACCAGCCCTAAAACCACGTGGGGGACAACAAACCGGAGTGTCTGAACGGAATCTGCCCGCGGGTGCTGCACCGGCAGGTCGCTGCTGCTGAGGGATGCTTGGGCATCCTGCCCCTGCAGCCCCACACCCCCTGCAGCAGGAACACGAAGCTCATTAGCTGCAGCCCCCCTGGTCTGCATGCAGATATGGACGGGCATTTGCATATAGACAGCGCTCTCCTCACGCAGCCCTGCGGGGCTGCGGTTGCTGCGGGGGGACAGAGGCATCAGGTCCTGCCACCGCAGCTGCCTGCTGGGGCAGGGACTAAGGGACAGGGGCTCGGGGGCATCACTTCGCCTTGGGGAGGGTGAGGAAACCTGAGGTGTTTTCCAACTGTGTCTCAGGGTGTTATCACCTTCTCCTTTCAAAGACAGGACTCATTTTCCACCAGAAAATGAACTGTCAGCCTGAGCTGAAGCCCTTGCACGTGGCTGGCAAAGGACTTCTCCAGGAGTTCTCCTTTCAGGAGGAAAACTGGGAGGTGGACTCCTTATTTCTGCAACATAAAAAGCAAAAGTCTGGCTTCAGATGCTCCTTTGTAAAGCCTCAAAGGCTGTTGATTTCCTCTCACATTGATGCAGTAATGACAGGAGCGATGCAGTGATTAATCACTCCTCCAGTCGCCCCTCCGCTCCCTCGTGACGTGGGCTCGGCAGCCAAGAGCTGTGCCCAATTTAGCAAGGATAAATCCATTCATCCCTAGTGGAGTTATCTCACTGTTCAGCACCGATTTCTGGCAGTGAGTTTCATTTACTTTTGACTCTTGACCGACGGAGAGTCGATACATGCGACCATCTTTGAAACACCATTAACCCGATGATGCAACAAACAGGGAGAAGCCCATTAATTCAAATGTACATAATCAAAAAGTCATGCAAACTAAATTAGATATAGAGTTAAAGCAGGAGATGCCATCTGTTCCAACTTTCTGAGGGCTAAAGTAGCTGAGATGAAGCCAGTTTCAGCAGGCAGTAATAAAATTATGCTGCAGAATCACGGGCTCCTGGTCTCACAATTTATTCCCTTTCTCTTAAATGATTATCCTAAATCATACGAATACAATCACCTCCGTGCATACATTACCTGTTCTGCCTTTCCTTTAGACTCTTAAATCTAAGAGCCTTCATCATTGTGGTGTGGAGCAGTCTCAGAGCTGCTGAATCGGTGTAGGAGAACGTGCCATTAACTCCCCCCTGGATTCTGCCCTCAGACCTCAACTTTAGATTTTGCCCTGGCAGGGGAAGTTCATGTTTTACAATGGCACCTGGGGGAACTTATTGTTACAGAAATTAATTGCAGGCAGAAGTCCAGTGGAAAGCACAAGTGTGATGCAAAGGAAGGGACCAGGAGGAAGATTCAGGGAGAAGAGTTTTGTGTTTCTATTTGTGGTTGTCGTGGTTTCACCCCAGCTGAGAGCTGACCACACAGCCGCTGTCTCTAAACTGGGGGAAGAGTGGGAAAAGAAAACTGAAAAAAAAAACCCCAAAAAATCAGGGGTGGGGGTAAGGACAGTTCCTGGGACAGCAGAGAGAGAGAGAACAGTGACAGGATTTACAGCAGGACACACAGAGCTGGTGACACACGATGCTGTTCCTCACTGACCCCACAGCTCAGAGCTGTCCCGGGACCAGAATGTCCCCAAACCGCCTGTCCTGGAGCCGTGTCCTCCTCCCCCTGTGTGCTGAGAGTGATGTCACTGGCATGGGACACCCTCTCTGGCCAGTCTGGGTCACCTGTCCTGGCCGTGTCCCCTCCCAGCTTCCTGGGTGCCCCCCCTTCTCGTCAGGGGGGCGATAGGAACAACTGAGCAGCCCTTGAGTGCTGGGCAAGAGCTGAACCATGGGGTGTGCCCAGCACTGCTGTCACCTCACTGCCACACACGACTCCCAGGACAGGGTGTGTTTCTTTGTGTGTTATTTGCTGTTGGTGGATTATTTTCCATTATGGATTTTACCTCCAAAGTCGAATTAATCCACACAGCTCATAGAAAACTGGGAATGTCTGACTTCAGTCACAGCAACTGCTTCAAACTGCCGCATTCAAACCGAATTCATACCCTGTACTCACACTTCAGAGTCATCCTTTGCTCTTATTCATTTAGCTCGAGGCACATCTGATCACAAAGAGTTTGATCTCGCTGATGGTGCCTCCTTGGAGGACTCAGCAGAGGCCTCTCAACGATGTGGTGGTTCAGTGCTGTGGTGGAGAGCCCGTTCCACGATGCAGCCGTGTGGGGAACTGGAAAAGAGATGCTTTCCCTTTCCCATCAACCCACCTCCCCAAAAACCCCAAACCTACCTTGGTTAATCAAGTATTTAAGATATTTTCTCCTAAAGAAAACACTTTCCCACTTAAATGTGTTAGACAAAAATGGTATTAAAAAGAAAAAAAAACCAACAAACATATTTTAATTGGAAATTGCAACACAGAGCACTGTAAAAACGAAGCTTCTCAATTAGTGCTTATTTGCTCTTTATTTTTTTCCCCCAGTCAAGAGGATCTAACACATTCATTTCCATTCCACAAAAGCTGTGATTAATCTAATGTGTTGCCATTCTTTAAATATTTGGCTGATGCCGGTTCTGCTCAGCTGCACCGAGCGGCAACGCCCCAGCCGCCACGGGAGATGCTCACGCAGGCCCAGCTCTGCAGCTCCCTGAGCACAACTAATTACTCCTTAATGGTGTAATTACTCTTTAATGGAGGCCTTTCCATGGGGTGAAGTCACAACGGTGTGGGAGGCGGGTTCTGGACTCTGGTTTGTGTGGTTTGTCCCTCCAGAAGCTGCCTCCTCGCTGGGTGAGGTGGAGCGTGGCACTGGAGGGCTCTGTGCATCCCAGTCAGCTGGGATGGAACCAGCATCCTCCAGACCTGGGGAGTGGGAGTGGGATTCACACCATGCTTCCCACCCTGCTTGCCAGGACATCCCACGGGGAGTGGCTCTGCACCCTGGTGGCCCAGCCAGTGGCAGGAGGTGGAGGTAGAGGTGGTGAACCCGCTGGGCAGAGCAGCTCTGCCGTGATCTCTGTGTCCAGCCCCTGCCCCTCGGGATGTCCCCGTTAGCAGCCTGGGTGGGTGGAGCTGGCCTGGGATGCCCACAGCCTGCTCCATGGTCTGGCTGATCTGTCTGGGTGTTTTCAAACAAGCCTCAGGGCTGGACCGAGCTGACACTCCCCCTCCTCCAGGGAGCATTCCCCAAAGTGAATTTCCCTCTTCTCCTTCCACATTCAAGGAAAAATCCCCTTGTTTCCCTGCTTCCATAGCCTTGCTGCTGCTGTGTGATTCGGGGATCCACCCATTAATTAGCCAGAGGAACGAGGCTCTTTATGCAAGGAGGAGCAGTGAGAGGCAGAGCAGGGCTGTTGGAGGAGGACTGATGCTCCCCTTGCTCTCAGGGGAGGGCCGCATCCTTATCTGCTGGGAGCACAGATGTGCTGTGCTGGGAGAAAACTGTCCATCACAGAGGACAAAGCACAGCATCCAATGAACAAAGGCTCCTCAGAAAAACGAGGCAACACGTCAAGGATGCTTTTTCATGTCATTATTTCCTTCTCCCAGCCTGGATTGCCGGGTCCCAGTAACACCAGCTCATCCATCACGCCAGGCTCAGGGTGCTGGTGGCTCAGAGCACAGACCAGCTCGGTCTGCCCAGAGTACTCATGCCCTGGAGACGGTGCCTGGCTAATTTCAGTGTTAATGACTTCATTAGCTCTGAGGTCAGGTCAGATCCTGCCTTAGCCATCATCTCATGGCCCCTGGCTTGCACAGAAGTGACGATGTGAGCCCAGGCAGCGCACTCTCGGGTCAGGGTGGGTTTCCTACAGACAAAACAAGCTGCTCCTCCATCTGCTGTGTGTGACCACAGATCCTCCAGACCCAGAGTTGGGTGTGCAAGTCATTCCTTTACTCTTCTGACTTTTCTCCCTCTGCCTCTTTCTCCCCACCCCAAGGTTAGACACCAGCAGGCATGGCTTTCTGTTGCCCTATATGTTTTTCCATGAAAGCCTCTGGGCTAAATATTCCTCAGGGAAATGACATGGCAAAACGGGCTCAAACACCGAGCTGGCAGCTTCTGGAGGGACAAAGGTGCAAACCAGCATCCAAAAATAATTTTGCCGTGGAATACGTGATCCTTGGCACAAACACAGCTCCTGGACGCTAAGGAGGAGCAGGTGATATGTCATCTTCCCCCTGAATTTCAATTGCAAGTGGCATTTCCTTGGAAGAGAGAGGAGGTTAACAGGGTGAGTGTTGTGCTGCTGGAGGGTTCAGTATGTGACCTCGGCTCTCGAGCAGAGCCAGACATCTGCTCAGAATGACAATGGCTGCAGCCACCGCGCCACAGCGTTGGTGTCCCCAGAACACACCTCTCCCCCGCTCTCAGCCTCGCTCTGCCTCGTGGAGAGCAGTCTCTAGCACCACAGCACCACTTTTGGGGCTGTGGTTTTATCTGGTTGTGCATCACTTCTCTCATTTTTCAGGCATTCCTCCACCAGAGGGTTTTGCATATTTGTTCGTGCGGGGGCTTGGGAGGTGGGGTGCCCGTCAGACCGTGGTGTCAGGGTGGCTGAAGGACGAGGATTCACTCCTGGAGAGCCTTGGGTGGCAGCCACAGTGGCTGAGCATGTGTTAACCCACGTTAAAGTGTTTGGAAACCAACCTGGGAGGGGTATCGGGCGTTCTTCCAAGTGTATTTATGATTCTGCGGAATTAGCAAATCATGTTTAAGTATATGAGGCTTTTTAGCCTGGAAACACAAAATAAAGCAGGAGCAGCGTTGTGTAAATCTGGAATGCAGAAAACGAGTCAAGGGAAATAGCAAACCTTGTTCAAAGATGAATTTCTAATGAGATATGACAAGGAATTAATCCAGTGTGACTTGGGCAATAAACACAACAGCTCCGATGTATGCAGGGGGGGGAGTGTGACTTTACTACAGTCTGTTGTGTGCAGTTGTACAAAACCTGTCAGTAGCTGCGTTCAGGGCACATTGCTGGTGACAACATTAATTTTTGTACTGGGCTGGGGACTCCCTCACATGAAGAAAGTGTTTAATTCCTCAGTGAATGGATGTATCCACAACCCTTCCCAGTCCCCTGAGGGTCTCATGTCCCCACACCTACACCCGAGGGTTTCAGACCTCCTCCTCTCCCACGCTGGCTCTTTGCTGTAATCCCAGTTTCTCCCAATACCAACACTAAATTTTCCCATCCCAACAGCATTTCTCTTCCCCTGAGTTACTGTCCCTGTCATCCCACAGCATTCCTGGTAACTTGGAGCACAGTCCAAGTGCACGGGACCCCGTCCCCTCCTGCTGGTGACAGCACCTGGCAAGAGGGTGACTCAAGGACCACTGCCCTGCAGATGTCGTCACTGGGAGACTCTAATTAAAATAGCTGCTAAAAATCCTCAGATAAATTGTGATTTAGGATATGTTTTCTCCCCCCCTCCTCCCCCAAAGGATGCAGTGAGCATAATAACTAGCTTACAAATAAATGTAAATGCAAATAAAGAAGGATGCTGTAGTAAGGAGCCTGGATACTTGTGACTGTTGCAATAGTAAAAGTTGCCACCGTGGTGAAAATAAATTCATTTTATGTGTTGATTGTGAGAGGGCCATTCAGCACAGAGTAATAGCTAGAGAGAAAAAGCTCTTACAGTTCTATTAGTTGTAATGGATTTGTAGGTTCAAACACGCCATTTATTATCTGAGTTCCACCCAAAATGAAAAGCAATACATGGAGCTAATTAATTACCAGCGCTGGTAATTAACTCTTCCCCAGATGTTGCTGTTTTCCTGAGGTGAAAGGATGGATGCCACTCAGTACCTCAAGGGGTTTATCCTACAAGAAAGATGGGGAGAGGCTGTTCAGTAGGGCCTGTTGTGACAGGACAAGGGGTGATAAAGGGTTTAAAATAGAGGGAGGGAGATTTAGATTGGAGATGAGGAAAAAGTTCTTTGCTGTGAGAGTGGGGGAGCACTGGACCAGGTTGCCCAGGGAGGGGGGGGATGCCCCTGGATCCCTGGAGACGTTCAAGGCCAGGTTGGATGAGGCCCTGAGCAAGCTGATCTAGTTGGGGGTGTCCCTGCTTCTTGCCGGGGGTTGGACTAGATGACCTCTGGGGGTCCCTTCCAACTCCAGCCAGTCTGTGATTCTATGAATTGGTGTGGAACTTCCCCAAGGCCGGGGGAGCCGGGGCTGGTGGAACCCCCGGCACCGCCGCCACACCGGTGCCACGTTAGAGCCTCGGCGTGGTGAGGTGGCAGAGGGTCATCCTGGTACATGTCAGGGCTTGTTCTGCCTTGGGTGTGTGGCACTGGTGAGTCACTTTATCCCTGGGCCATAGCACAATCGCTCCCCCGAATCAAAGGCCCCGTCTCGGCGCCGCATCTGAAGTCCCGACGCTTCGCGGGCTCAGGGAAGCGCCGGCGCAGAATTAAAGCCGAAGCCTTGATTCTCCGGAGACTCCGTGCAGGATGGATTAAACACACTTTTCAAACACTCTTCTAAAGCTTCAAGCCAGGAGGAAAAAAAGCAACTTGAATCTCTAACAACTGTGCCTTTATTTATCAGCGGGGATAAAGCTGATGCATTATGCATTTCAGGGAGCTCCAGGAGAGGGACCGCTGGATTCACGGCGCCGGTGGGGCAGCCGGGAGGCAGGAGCTCAGTTAAAGGCACTCTGAAGGGAGCAGAGGTATGAACCCAGACTTACACCTCTCCCAGAGAAGCCCCACGTGGCTCTCCACGGATCCACTCGTGCCCTGGACTCCCCCGAGGTGGGAGCACGGGATCCGCTCATGCCTCGGATTTCCCCGAGGTCGGCCAGCGATGCCCTTGCTGGTCTGACTGGGCATTCTGCAGGTGTTTGGGTTTGGTGTTTGCCCAGCAGTGCCAGGCTTGCTGAAACAGGGGTTCCCAAGCTGTATGTGCTGTAGGAGCTGTCACAGTTCTATGTGGAGATGATGTGTGCTGGACATCATCCCTAGCTGGTCCTCACACAGGGAAGATGCAGCCTGGGAGGTGCAGCATAAGGATCCTGTACGTAAAGGCTGCCTTGACAGAGCCCTTTGGTCCCTGTGACAAGACAGTGCAGGTGGCCACGGGAGAAACGTGCATCAGGGAAGAGGTGCTGGAGAGCTACTGCACCCCTGTTCCCACTGCAGCCCTGCACATCTGGCCCTGGGCCATCGTGGTCCATCACCATGGCCAAACAAGCCAGCAGCCGCCTCTCTGGGTACAGATGTGCAGAGAAGGTCCCTGTGCTGCCAGACTGATGGAGAGCAAGGGACTGGGAATGCTCTGGAGGGGACAGCACCCAGGGGAACCTGAAAGCCAGACCTGTCTTCTTGGAGCAGAGTGGAGCAGTTGCTGATGGTGATTCATCCATTCAGGGCAGCTCCACCCCAGGCCCTGCTTAGCACAGCCCACACCATCTACCTGTCTCCTGGTGGCTGCCTGGCCATGCCTGGGGCTCCACAGTCTGGGGCTGGCCTGACAAGCGCAGGGTAACAGCCCAGATTTATAAACGTGGAGGCTGCACACACCATGCAAGAGCTTCCAGGGAGAAGGTGATTCACAGGATAAATCACAGGCAGGAGACACATAATCATTTGTTATTAAAGGGACAGAGAGTAAATCAAGCACTGGGTGTAGCTCTAAGAAACACCGTGAAGATGATGGGGCAGGTAACGGGCAGAGCAGGCAGTGGGGCAGGACTCGGTGGGATCAATGCTGCACTGGCTTGGTGGGGCTGTGCCCTGGCAGTCCTAAGGCCATGAGTAGCTTGGTGTCCATGTGGTGGGTAAGGTTCTCTGTGCTTACACACAAGGGGTGTTGATTAGGAAGATGCAGCTGATTGGGAGCAAGGTGCAGGTGCTGGGGAGCTGCAGCTTGTGGGAGGAAGAGGAGGAGGTTCTGTGTCTTCTGCTGCTTAAGCACAGTCTGTGGGAAGTGAAGTTGATAGTAACCTATTCCTGGTGCTGGAATGGATGGAGCTTCGATGTCACCCTGCATCTGGCTGCCTGGGGCATCCTGAGAGGCTTCTTCCCCCCAGACAATGCTGGAGCACCACCTCAGCTGCTGCTGGGTCAGTGGTGGGAGAGGTGTGTCCTCCTGAAGGAGGAGACATCACAGGTCTCTTCATATGGAAATGGGCTCCTTGATGGTGAATATAAAGAAACTGCAAAGAAATCCTGATCTCCCCCAGGCTCTGCACAGGCTGAGGTGGAGCATCTGCTCCCTCTTCCTGCCTCTCTGCTGGTGTGTGCAGGGAATAACGGCCACCTGATGGCTTTGCAGGGGACAGAGGTGGCTTCACTGATGGTAAAGGTGCACTGAATTTTTCCACAGAAGAAGAAAAAATTTAGGAGTGCAGAAAAAAATGTGGTTGGACTCTGATACACCATCTAGGTTGCACACATCCTTTCCCTTTCTGGCTTGCCAGAAACCCTTTTAATTTGCTTTTTAACTTCATCCTATTGTTCAAAGTGGTGTCTTAGAATGTTTTCATTAATGTGAAGTTCAGACTAATTGCTTGCAGCGGTGGCCAACCTGGCAGAGCTTCACTCCCAGCCCTGTGTGTGTCCTGTGCTGTACCTGTGCCTCCTCACACACTGTCATTAATTAGGGAGCATCATAACTGCTGCCAGGAGACTGATGAGCTCCTGGTTTGGTGGGCAACATCTGTGGCATGCCAGTAGGCATAAACTGGGGTTGGACATGTTCCTATCCCATAATAAGGCATTCTGTGGGATTTTTAATTTATCTGCATGAAGCTGTGATATGTTATGCTACATCAAATCTAAAATCTCATTAATCAGTTACAAATCATTATGATTGAAGCTCATCAGTGGTCTAAGGATCGTTCCAAGCTGCTTGTTGGGTACCAGTGAGGTAGAAGGGAGTTCTAAGAGCCAGAATCCCTGTTTGCATCCTCCTGGTAGGGGTTACTTGTGCAGACAGGGTCCTCCAGCCACACAAGAGTCAGACCCAAAGCCAGAAAGTGGAGGAAGCTGGAGAACTGCTGAGAATCACAGAATCATAGACTGGCTGGAGTTGGAACTCCCAGAGGTCATCTAATCCAACCCCCTGCAAGAAGCAGGGACACCCCCAACTAGATCAGCTTGCTCAGGGCCTCATCCAACCTGGCCTTGAACGTCTCCAGGGATCCAGGGGCATCCACCACCTCCCTNAACAGCCCCAACTCTCTCAGCCTGTCCTCGTAGGAAAGGTGCTCCAGCCCCTTTAACATCTTTGTGGCCTCCTCTGGACCCTCTCCAACTGGTCCATGTCCTTCTTGTGTTGGGGGTTCCAGAACTGGACCCAGTACTCCAGGTGAGGTCTCAAGAGGGCAGACGAAAGGACCAAGCACAGAGATGCTCCTTGACCACGCCGTGAGGAAGAGTTTTGCTGGAGGAACCTCCAAAGCTGTGTCCACACTGTCCTCTGCTTTTCTCAGGCATGCAGGACCCAACCCCCAGGGTCTTACACTGCCCCAGGACACAGAAGGGCTGTCCCAGCTGGAGGGACCCTCAGGGGACCCTCCTGGCTCCTCCCAAGTGCTGCACACAGAGCTGGGCACAGGGTTCTGCAGGAGACTGGCTGGTGCCTAAGGGAGGGCAGGGGATGAAGCCTGGGGGGAGGGGGTGGGGGAATCACTTTGTGATCAAACACCGGTTCTGGGTTGTTTTTGTGCTGGTTTGATTTGTTTTGTTTCGTCTTTTCCCATTTGTGGATCTTCTGAGCCCATTTGAAGGAAGGCAGCAGAACACAGACATAACAAATGACGTGCTGTCTTCAGGACAAGATTGCTGCCACCTTAATAGACCCTCAGAGCAAAGGAGTAAACAGGGGAAGATAAATCCAGGAGGTTACACGAGGCCTATTGAAATAGTTTTTATTCCTCGTGTTTGTAATGCTTGCTCACAGTGCAATGCCAGAGAGCTATTACATACAAATGTGAAGATCATAACTTGTGTAAACTTCCACGAGAATGTTCTCCCTCCCACCTGGTAACAAATGTCCATCTGTGTGTGAAATGCATTTAAATGTAAATAACATTTTCCATCAACATGTAATGCCATAAATGGCATTTTTAACAGTTACACTCTGAGAGTCTTTGCAAAAATCAGATGCACAGTAAGGGAGGAAGAAAACCCCACAAACCACTGTCAAGCAGCCACTGTTCAGAAAGAAGCAGCTTATGGGACCTTCAGCAGCACCAAAACTCTGGGCAAAGGAGCAGTTGGAGCAGGACACCAAAACCAAAGGGGTTTGTTGCTCATGTGGCCTGTGCAGCATCTTGATGTAGGGGCTTGCTGGCTCCCAGGCATCCCTGGGCTGAGCTGCTGGGCACAGGGTTGAAGCCTGGGCAGAGCCTCTCCTCGCCCAGTGCCTCCATCCTGGCTTGGCACCGCGGTCCCTGCGTGGCCCCATGGGTGCTGGCTCACACAGGAGCCACGGCACAGCTCGGTGGGCCAGGGGGGTGGTCCTGTGCCCTCTGCACAGCCTGGTGCTGGCAAGCAGAGCAGCCCCTCTGCAGCAGCAGGGGGCTGTGAGGAGCCTTGGTGTGTGCTGCAGCCCCCATCCACCACCACAGAGGAAGATGAGGGTGTCCCTCACCCAGCTGGGTGCTGCCCCGCTGTGGGTCCAGCTCCAGGGACCGTCGTGTCACCAGCTCCCCACAGCACTGCCTGTACCCAGGCTGACAGACCCAGAACTCAGTGTGCTGACATCAGCTTGGTGCCACAGCCTGCCCACCCTGTAGCAGCCCTCCTGAAGCACTGTGACACCTCCTCACAACAGGACTGTAGTGCCCTCAGCTCGGCACAGGCCATCGAAGTCCTGGCGTTTTCCTTCCACAGTCACAGCTGTGCACCTCCTTTTCAAGCCTCCTCTCCTCCATTCCTCCTCTCTCTCTCCACAGTGGTGGTCAGCTTCCAGTTGGAAAGGCCACAGGTGCCACCAGAGTGTGGGTGTCACTCCAGCAGCAGCACTTTCCGCCCCGCACAGGCTCCCTGCAGCGCCGGAGCGCTGCCCAGACGCACATGGGACCATCCAACGGGCTCGGGCCTCGCTCCTCCTCCGAGCCAGGAGGGTGGAGGGGAGGGGAAGGGCAGCTCCAGCGAGCTCCAGCCCAGCCTCACATGGATGTTGACAGCACTAAGAGCGATGCTGCCTCCTCTCATTTATTAGCTGGTGGAGCGCTTCGTCAGTGGGGCCGAAGCCACATCTCACCGGGCGCTCTAACAGGTATTATTATTTGTGGCCACGTTAGAAAAATGTTCTTCTGCTTATTTTACCAGAGCTGTGCTCATAAGTCATGAGTGTCCCTGTCATTATCTACCCACCAGCTGCTGTCCTCACTCATCCCTCAGGCAAAACTCAATCACAGCTTCTCATGAATAAAGGATCCGGGGTCTGCGCCGTGTCACTGTGGTTGCAGGATCCAATTAGTCAGGGTGGTGGTGCTGACGTGCTCCACTCCAGCACACTGACTGACCAGTCAAACAGCGCTCCTGTCCTGTCCCCTGGCTGTCGGGAGAGCAGCACTGAGCAGCTGGATGCCAGCAGTAAGATGCCAGCGATGATCGTCCTCTTCGGCATCAGCCCGCGAGACACTTTAATAAATCACCTGGAATTCAGTTTTGACCTGGAAATGGAGGATCTGGGGTGTCTGGCAATATTGTGCACATGCCAGTTCAAGGTTCTGTTCCACCAGTAAGAAGTGCATTTCCCATTTCATCTCCCATGTCTAAAAGCACAGCATCAGATGCACCTCTGAACAAATAGTGCATCTGTCCTGTCATCCTGTTGTGACAGGACAAGGGGTGATAAAGGGTTTAAAATAGAGGGAGGGAGATTTAGATTGGAGATGAGGAAAAAGTTCTTTGCTGTGAGAGTGGTGGAGCACTGGAACAGGTTGCCCAGGGAGGTGGTGGATGCCCCTGGATCCCTGGAGACGTTCAAGGCCAGGTTGGATGAGGCCCTGAGCAAGCTGATCTAGTTGGGGGTGTCCCTGCTTCTTGCAGGGGGGTTGGACTGGATGCCCTCTGGGAGTCCCTTCCAGCTCCAGACAGTCTGTGATTCTATTCTATCTCCATGAGCCTCATGTAGACATGTCACAAGTTGCCACCACTTGACTCAATGGACATGTCCACCCCCAGGAACTGCCCTGGAGTCTGGGAGATGGTTTCACGAGCCTGTCTCAGCTCTGCTAACTTGACTTCATCTCCCGTGGAGTGAAGAAACACTCACTGGGGCAGAGCTTGAGGTCCTGGGAGAGGGGATCACGTGTTCTCCATCCCAAACTGCCTCTGTGACTTGGCTTATGTGTGTATCTGGGCACAGTGAGCTGTGTCCTACATGAGCTGAAGCCCATGATATGCTCTGACACCTCCATTCTGGAAGTCAGACAAAGATCCTTTATTGTGACAACACACATTTGTACAGTGGATCTAAAGAAGTCCATCTGTCCAAGACCCCAATTTCAAGGAGTCTGTATGTACAGTGGACTTTCACTTGCAGGTTACTCCCAGTGACCAGGAGCTTTCTTGTCAGACCTTCCTCCCAGACCTTCCAAAACCTCAGAAGTCACCTTCCCCATTCCTCAGTGTGGGGACACAGCAGTTACAAGGACATGGATTTCATCTTGGCAGGAATAAGGAGAAGCAGTACAACAGTGGATCTGTGCTGGAGCAGTTGCTGTGTGGTGGCCAGCTGCTGGACTTCCACTCCTGTCATCACTTGCTAGATACTTGTCCCTTGCTTGTTTCATTTGCTGCATCTCCCCCTGATGTGGAGCTGAAGGACAGCTGAGAGAGGGTGCTGCCACCAGTAATGGTGCATGGTCTGGATGCTGAAACAGCTCTCAGTTTATCTGGAGTTGGTGGTCAACCTTGTATCTCCACCTGCTTGCAGAACCTCAGTGCATCCCACCACCCCAAGTGAGGAGGTGAGTGATGCCACCACGGGAAACACGACGCCGTCCATACAAACACAGCTCAAGGCCAGGGCTCAGCACGGCCAGGGGACACCTGAAGCACCAGCTGTGCCACCACACCTGGGTTTACTTTCCCCAGCAGCCCAACTTGCCTGATCATGGCATGGAGACACCCATGGGCCACGCAAGGAGAGAGCAGCCAGCAGGCTCTCGGTGAGCAGAGGTTTCTGCTGGAAGCCTGGCTCCACTGTGGAGATTTCTTTAGTGGCCCATTCACCTTCTCTCTGCAAACAGAATATGCAAATTGGGGCATTTAACCAGTAAATAAAGAGGCTCATTGTGACTTTTTGGTCTAGGAGTCACCTGGACCACCTCCTTTGTTCATGGTGTGGACGTTTTCTTACCAACAGACCCAAAACACTCATGATTTCACCACAACGCTCTTGCTCCCTTAACACTTGGAGTTGTTGCACTCTCCTCATTGCTCATTACTGGGCAATTAATCACCCACCCATCCTCCCAGCTAACCAGTGCCAGTGACCATTCCCCCTTCATGCCCATGGATCACCATGCTACCAGCATTGCATGGGTCCCAAATCTGAGTCACAGCACCAGAGGAGCTGCTGCAAAGAAAATTAGCTCCATCCAGACAGACCCAGCACGGGTTTGTAACCCACATCAAGTTCCAACTCCCTCTCAATGACTGCATCACCTCAACAAGTTGCTTCATAGAAGAGAACCAGAGGAATTAGAAGTAGAAAGGTGTATGAGGTCAGGCAGTACATCTCCTTGCCAGTGTGAGATCCGTTCCCTGGAGTCCATTTCCCAGAAACTTTTAAAATAGACTCAGATTAAATGAATTTTTAGACATGTGCTCATTGAATAGATGCTCAGAGCTCAACACGTGATGCAGCTCTATTATAACAGTCAAATAGGAATAATGTGAATGCAGAAAGTCCATATTTCTTCCCAGTTTCTCGGCAGATCTTCTCTGGATTTAAAGCAATTTCCAAGCAGCTTAGAGACCGAAACGCCACATAATTCCTGAATCCACACATGGTGAATCAGGAGCCATTAAAGATGTGGCAGAGTCTTATTTCATTATTCATCAGGGCTAAATTGCATAAATCTCATGTTCTCATTTCTCTCCCTAAACACAGTCTCAGCATGGATTACTTGTAGAAGGGAATGAGGGTGTAATTCTGAGGATGGCTGGGAGAGGTTTCCCCCACGGTGGAACGGAGCGGAGGATTCGTGGGGACACAAAGCTGGCACAAACACTCAATTTAACTCCTATTCAGGTTTACCATATCCTCACACAATGCACCACTTTCCCTGAAATTGGAAAGAACTGATAGTTCAATTTTCTTCCTGGAACACTCATCATGCACGATGAATAGAAAACATAATAATGCTTTAAACTTCATTTACTTTTCCCCACTTGTTTTGACTAGGAAGATTTTTGTCATAAAAAATCAGGTAACCTGCAGCACCTAAAACAGTAAGTGCCTGGATAAAATATTATGCTCTTTGTTAATATTCCTGCATTAATTTGTGAATCATAAGATTTTTACATCTGATAATTGTCTACATATCAAGGTTATTATTCTCTTTGTAGACAAATTGGAGAGATGGGTGGAGAAGCAGCCAACAGGGGCTTCTCTTTCTTTTGAAAATGCCATATGACAGAATGACTTGACTAGGATATAAACCAACAGCAACTGTAAAAGTTTAAATTCTAATTCTCTAGAAATTGGATTAAAATGTTTAAAACAACATGTCAGGCAGTCATCAGTGGAAAATGCAGCAGGACTTGTGATGTGCTTCGTGTCTGGAGAGCATCAGAAGACAGACAGAAAGGAACCTGTGCACGTCACATGAGTGTGCCCAGGAAACAGCGTCCCACTGGCTGTCCCCTTGGACACTGGACATCATGTCACAAGCTGCACAGAGTCATAGAGGCACAGAATGTGTCAGGTTGGACCAATGGGACCTGGGGGCCTTGAGCAGAGTGTGGCCGGCAGGTCCAAGGACCTTCTGTTCTCCTCCCCTCTGCTCAGCACGGCTGAGGCCATGGCTGGAGTTGTGCCCAGTTCAGGACAGACTGGGAGCTGCTGGAGAGAGTCCAGGAAGGGTATGAGGATGATGAGGGGCTGGACCATCTCTGGGGTTGGAGGGGAGGGGGAAGGCTGAGTAAGCTGGGGCTGTTCTGCCTGGGGAAGACTGAGAGTGGATCCCATCAACACTGATCAAAATCTAGAGGGTGAGTATCAGGGGGACAGGGCCAGACTCTTCCCAGTGGTGCCCAGTCCCAGGACAAGGGCCAATGGACACAAAGTAGAGTACAGGAAGGTCCATCCCAACAGGAAGAAAAACTTCCTCACTCTGGGGATGGCCAAGCGCTGGGACAGCTGCAGAGAGGTCAGCGAGTGTCCTTCAGGGAGATGCCAGACACACCTGGCCACGATCCTGTGAGACCTGCCTGAGGTGACACCACTTTATCAGGGGCTGCAGTGGAGGGGGGGGAGTCCCCACCCCTGGGTGTATTGAACAGGGAGATGAGGTGCTCAGGGAGGTGAGTTATGACTGGACAGGGATGGTTGGACTGGATGATCTACATGGTCTTTTCCAAGCTGGGATTGTGTGATTCTGTGATTCTGTTAACAACTGAACTCTTTAACCTGTAATTCTCCAAGGGGTTGGAGCTGGAAGATACCAAAGCACATCTCAAGTCCATGAAACATCCTCTCTCCTCATGGTGTCTGTGAAGCAGCACAAGCAGAACATTGGACCAACAGTCTGCTGGAGGAACCAACTGTCACCTTTCACCAGTGAATGAGGATTTTCTGTTTGTTTACTTGTTTTTTCTGTTTTCTGTCGTTCAGTGGTTGATGGATCAGGAGGTTTGGGAGGATGCCCTTCACTCTGTTAACTGCACTAACACACAACATGCTCTTGAGTCTGGCAGGGAACATGCACCAGCCTCATCTCCAGCTCTGGATGGATGCTGTGACTGTCTCCTAAATGCTCTGTGCTGTTTGCTCCCTGCTGCACTTGTGCCAGCTGGCACCAGCAGGGTGGCTGTGGTGTGGGGACAGCTCCACTCACACAGGACAAGGACGGTTCTCTCCTTGCAGTTCCAACAGGTACAACTGTGTTTTATGTATATATCATATATACACATATATATATATTAAACACATGAATTGGGCTTCCTAAATGAACTCTGCTGCCTACAGCTACAGCCCCTAGTGTCCTCAGCAGAAGGGTGCTCCTCCCCTCCCATGGCTCTCCAGGGGACAGTGCTGCAGGGCTGGTCCCCAGCTCCTCCTTCACCAGCATCCCAGAAACACTCCCCTTTTCGGTCCACTGTCGGGTGCAGTGGTTGCTACAGGGTGTCATGGACTTGTCCTGCTGACTTGTCCTACCACCCTCTGGTAGGGTGGGGAGCTAGCACCTCCAGTCACTGGCAGCATGGTAGGACTGCACAGTTCCTCATCTGTTCCTCTCAGTGTTACTCAGAAGCTCTCTCAATACTCCATGGGGGACATGTCCCTAATATTTAGAAAGGGCATTGAGAGTGGGAATCAGTTTCTCTAGAGGGGCAAGCCTGTTCCCTTGGAGTCTGTGGGAATCTGGGTGTGAAGTGGGGTCAGAGGAATGGCAGCCATGCCTGGTGCCAGCTAAAAACCAACTGCAAGTTCTGGGCCAACACCAGAGGACTCTGAGTCTGAATTTCTTCACTGTAAGAGCTCTGAGAGATACAGCCACCATCCCCTGAACATAACTGAGCAAAACAGGGAGTGTGGACTACACCTCTCTTGTGTCTGTGGGGCAAAAGAAGACAAAGGGTAGAAAATGGGCATAAGAACAGGAAGATTTGGATCTTCTCACTTTATGGACCTGAACAGCTCTACTCACCACCATCAGCAGCAAACAAGATACTAAACCAAAAGGCATTTGTTCCTTGATGCCCCACAGAGTGGGTAACTGGTGGAGAAGCTCTCTGTGCAAACACAGCCTTGCTCTCAGGTGTGCTGCCAGCCATTCTCCCTTATCCTCAGGTGAGGTGTCACAAGCCTCAGACTCCCTGGCCTGTTGCCCACACAACCCTCAGTAAGGACAGTTTCAAATCGCAGGAGCGTGGGAGTGTGTCTCAGGTACAGAGGAAAGCAGAGGGGTCGGGAGAAGGGACGTGCTGAGGGCATCTGCCAGGCTTCCACTGCTGATTTTGAGTCTGTCCAACCTGTTGTGGTACAAGACCCCCTGTAAATGCTCTTCTGCTACGGCCCTCCTGGAGCAGACCCCTCAGCAGGCCTGAGCTGCTGGGTGTGGGAGGAGAGCACAGACCCATCGTGGTTGTGACACGGGCGCTTTGCTGTGCTTATCTTTTCCCAGTGACCAAATCCCTGTATTATCTGATGCAAAAAGAGAGAGAGAGAGAAAAAAAAAAAGAAAAGGTTCCTCCCCAAAAGTGCCTCTGGTGCATTGTTTGTGCTGCTTCATCACTCATTCCTGTGCTACAGCAGAAGCGCGTCCCCCTCCGAGCCAGCAGCTGGTGCAGCAGGGGCTGCCCGTGCATGAGGTGCTGTAACATGGTGCTTACACTCACATCTTGCCTCCCTGTCACCTGGCACACACTTATCCCTTCCCTCCTCTATCAGATATGGGAAATGTGGAGCAATAATCCTTCCTCATATGCTTGTTTTTCTCAGCTGTGACAGTTCTTCATCTGTTTTTGTAGGGTTTGTTTTTTTTTTTTGCTGGAACTTCCTAATCTCCTAAACTGGCACATTCTTGTGTTGTGATGTAATTCTCCGTGTCAGGGCTGTCACCTTTATAAATATTTCTAATAAGTTTTATGGATCAGTGCGTCGGGGGCTTACTGGGAAGAAGGAGAGGAGTAAATTGTGTCTTAGGGTGGAGCGGTGCTGTAGCTGTGAGGGTGTCATCGGTTGTGACCACAGCCTTGCATCACAGTACCACCTGGAGGTTGCCCAGGGGATGGTGCACTATGTCGAGTAGGAGGCTGGAACTGGGAAAAGGGTACAGAAACACTGGGGGAGGCAGGGAGGTGCAATAGAAAAAGCACATCCTGAAGGGCAGAAGGGAAACTTGTCATATGAACCATGAGATGTTTTAAGCAGAGAAGGAGTGGGAACAGGTAGTGGAGAAGCCAGAAAAGGACAGTGGGAAAGGGAAGGGCTGGAACAGACTGTGCACCAGTGGGGACAGACCCCAGCATGGAGTGTCCTTGGAAATCAGCTGCCCCATTAGCTGGGCTGCCAGGTGTGCAGAAGGTGAGTGTGGAGAGGCAGGAGCTCTCCCCAGGGAAGGGAATGGTGTGGTGGCACCAAGCACCAGCGTGATGGGGACCCTGCTTCAGGATCAGGCCCTTAGAGACACATCCTGGGGCAGGCATGGCTCCAGCACCCACGGGGTGTGCATGGGGAGAGCCCACTACCCACCCCTCTGACCTGGCAGAGCCATGGCAGGACATAAATAAACCACCAAACCCAAAGCAAAATGGATCTGGAGGAACTGTGTGTCCTGAGGCACCAGCGTCCCCTCCTGTGCTGATCGCAGCCTCCTTTGGGTGCCAGCGATGCAGCTGCTCTGCCTGTGCTGACAGTGTCTCTGGAGGTGAGAATGCTCTTGGAACTGGTGAATAAAACTTCATTGTCGTGACAGATAATGTGTTAAAGTGCAACAGCATCGTTTTTATGAGGCTCATCAAGGGTAAAACGAGGGTCATCCATCCAGATCTGCTTGGACAGGTACTGGGCCCCTCGCCGGCTCCGTTCCGGCACGCGATGACGGAGGCTGGTTGAGACCTGGACGAGCTGGGCACGGCTCAGAGCTCATGAAGCCTTTAGCAGCTGAGCTCACTGACTGCACACAGAGCAGCACTCACACTCCAAATGCACAGCGGACCCAGGAGACGCACAAGTGGACAGAGAGACCCTGACCTGATGGACCTCGTCGGGGAGCGGAGCGTGCGGGCAGAGCGCAGCTGCAGGGGGCAGCTGGGAGGGAAAACCACAGGGATTCCCTGCCATGGAGAGGCAGTTGCCTACCTGCAAGAAGGGTGTTTTGGATCAGATCAGGAAAACACCCTTTGGGGCAAGGATGGGGTGTCCCAGAGGAGATGGGTTAGGGCCAGCAAAGCCCGTTGGTGCCTTCAGACCCCCAGTATCTCTTTCAAGTTGCACATTTTGGGTGTGTAAATATCAGCCCATGGAAGAATATTCCCCTGAATGGCTTCAATGCATTATAAATCTTTGTTTATGCAGAGGAACAACCCAAAGAGAGGTGGAGAGTCTCCAGCCTGGGCTGTGCTGGCATCCCGCACGCTGCTGCGGGCCAAGCGGCACCGGGGTGCCCTGTGCCTCTGCAGATGCTTGTGGCTCCAAACAAAAAGCAGAGGACGTTGAGCCAAATTTTTTTTTGTTGCTAAAATACTGCAAAAAACTTGGTGTCTGAAACAGCATTTGGTGGGTTTTTATATCCTAGGTATTTACTGTTCGTGGAAGGCACTGACAGTCGGTTAATTATGTGGATATTCCTAATTATGTGCGAGGATAATACCAAGAACAATTGAATAAAATTACTGTAATTTTAAACTAAAAAAAAAAATTCTATGTTTGAAATTATTAAAAGGCCACATGTAAATATCATCATGTTTTGATTCATTTTCCCATGAAATTTTAGTTAAATAATTTTCCCTAGCAGGAGATGTTAATAACAACACCGGGAAATTGAGCATCGGGGGTTTAACTCGGAGGCAATAAATCAACACATAAAAAAGGTTAAGGGTGGCACATTATGAAAACATTTCCAAAGATAATTACAAGTTGGAGGCACGTGTTGATTGAGTGGGAAATCTTATCATATAGACAAGGCTGGATTCACAATGAAGATAATCAGGTAAAGTACTACTCGGTGATTTTAAAAAGGAAAAGGTCTGGTGAATACCCAAAATAATCACCAGAATGTGTCTGCAGGGTCGTTCAGCACACCCAGAGTCACCCAACAGACGTTCCCCCGAAGCGAGCCCGTGTGCAGGAGCAGCCCATGACAGGCACATCTCAAGCTGTCCCCCCCCACCACCTTCTGCTTCGGGACGCGCCGTGCCAAGACCCGCAGCTCTCGGGCTGAAGCTGGAGAGCGACGTGTGGTGCCTCACACAAACCTGGATGTACCAGCTCCATATGCTCACTTGCAAGGAAACCATTGAGCCAAGGACATGCCTGGGAGGACAGAGCTCAACCCTTCATGTTTTTGGGATATTTGTTTTCCAGAGGGGTGGATCTGATGGCAGGGATAAACCCGCTGCTCGCAGCTGCGCGCTGCGAGAGCGGGCGGCAAGGAAACGTGACAGCGCTGTGAATCCTCTGAAGGAACCCCAGCACCTTCCTCTCCCGACTCCAAGGCTGCATTGTGCAGTGACAGAACCAGTGCTGGCGAGCTCTGACCCTCTAATGATGTCCCCAAGTGGGGTGGACACCAGCTGATCCATTACAGCCGACCCCCATGGAGCAGAGCCTGCGTCAGCCCGGAGCAGGTGTAATTTGGTTATCGCTCTGTCTAGAGCACTTGGCCGAGTTCAGACACGGTGGTTACCAGCAGGAACACTTTAATTTTGCAATGTGCAAACTGCTTTAATGACTTTCCCCTTTCTTTCTGTTTTGTCCAACTTCCAGGAACAAGAATTTCTGCTGCCCGGGAAGCTTCGCCTTGCCAGGTCCTCGGGTTCCAGGCTGCAGAAAGAGAATAGAAAACTCTTGTGTCCAACAGAAAAGACACTTTTCGAGATAATTACAGCTTTAAAGAATTCAAATGCTCTCCCTTGGCTCTCTGGCCCTGTGCCAGGCTGCCAGAGGGGCTGATGGAGACCAGGACCAGGTGCCACACAGGGCCAGGGCACGACACATCCAATGGCACAGCCAGGCAGGCAGCAAACAAGGGTGGCAGCAATCAATTCCAACACCCCCCCAAACCCTCTGCCCCTCATACAGCTCTTTAACCCTTTAAACCCATCTCACCACCTGTCTGTACCAGCTGCTGACATCACCATTCTGAAAGGGTTGGGAACAAAAGGGAACTTTGGGGTTATTACTTCAGAGGGAGATAAAGCCCTCATGAAAGGCAGCTTTCAGGAGGGAGTGTTTGCCCGTATTTATAAGACAACCAAGTGCTGGCAAGCCCTTCCAGTCATCTCATTAAGTCTGAATAAATATGAGAATTTAATATTAATTTCATTTTCATATATCCAAATTAGAAGGCAGCCGAGAAGAAAACAACATAATCTGATTAAACAAATTAGAATCACGCTGCTAAAATTGCCCTTTGGTATTTGTTTATTTTTAACTGCAGCAGCTTAAAAAAAAAAAACCCCAACAAACAGCCACCCCCAAATGTTACCGAGCACCTCACTGCCAGGTGCTGCTCCCCAGGGGGCTGGAGGGCACAGCTGCCAGACCTGTGCTGGGTTCTTCACTCTCACCCAGGTCCAGACCCAGCTGGAGCAGTGGAATTCGGGGCAAGGGCTGATGTCTGATGTCTGCTGCCCTCCCCAGCCCCTGGCTGGCTGGGAACTGGTGGTAGCTCCATGCCAGTACATCAGGAGGGGAGATGTTGTGCTGTGACATCTACACAGTGTCCTGTGCCTGCTCATGTCACCCATTCCATGTCATGGTCCCTAGTCCTTGAGCCCCAGTGAAGCCATCTCCTCCCCCATGGCATCCCCCAGACCTGGGGAGGAGCCCAGCCCCACGCTACCAGCAGCCAGACAGCGAAATGGGAGTCACAGAACAGCATCACAGAACATCAGGGGTTGGAAGGGACCTTGAAAGATCCCCCAGCCCAACCCCCTGCCAGAGCAGGGTCACCTCGATTAGATCACACAGGAACGTGTCCAGATGGGTCTGGAATGTCTCCAGAGAAGGAGACTCCAGCACCTCTCTGGGCAGCCTGTTCCAGTGATCTGTCACCCTCATGGTGAGAATGTTCCTCCTCATATTCCAGTGGATCTTCTGCTGTTCCAGCTTGCGTAGGGAGATGCTCCCACAGTGCTGAGGGCAGAAGGTTGTTGGGGAGCTCATGAGCAGTGGGACATGTAGCTCAGTGCTGTGAGGAACAGGCTTCAGAGTGAAATGAGCCACATCCCACTGAGGATGTGCAGTTCCTCCCCTTTGTGGTGTTCTCAGTGTGTGCAGGTCCCTGTGACCCCGGTGCCCTCGAGCGGTGCCCTCGCCCCGTGCCCCAGGATGGGTCCTTGCAGAGGCTGATGGTGGCATCTGGGATGTCCTCAGCTGTCACCACCGCAACAAACCAGGGCCACATCCTCTGGCAGTGCCCTGGGATGGTGCTCAGGCACGTTGTGCCACCCACTTGAGGCTGCGTGGATGCTGCATGTGGCATGGCATGGCATGGCATGGCATGGCATAGCATGGCATGGCATGGCATGGCACAGCATGGCACAGCACAGCCCAGTATGGCACAGCACGGCATGGCATGGCATGGCATGGCATGGCATGGCATGGCATGGCATGGCATGGCATGGCATGGCATGGCACAGCACAGCCCAGTATGGCATGGCATGGCATGGCATGGCATGGCA
>VXBZ01008694.1:111815-128289 GCA_013399135.1 Heliornis fulica | reverse complement strand
AAAAAAAAAATCCTGTTCTTCCCAGGTCCAGGTTAAGGTGATGACTACTCAGGGGCTTGCCTGGAAGTCAGTTTTATTCCCACCATCAGATTCACCTGACCAGTGCATTTATAATCTCTTTTAGAGTGCATTTAAAGAACACTGATGTTCAGCTGATTGTGGCTCCCATGTAGGTCTCAAATCATAACAGTTTAACTGCCAGTGGGCCCTGGAAACAGGAACTCCTGCCTGCTCTAGAGATTTTGGTCAATATCTGAGTCACCAGAACCACACAAAACTAAGGCTCTATTCTGGATTCACAGAATAGATGGGGTTGGAGATGCCTCTGGAGGTCATTCTGGCCACCTCCCTGCTCTGCTTGGGTCACCTAGAGCACACTGCCCCGGACTGGGTGCAGCAGGGTTTGGGATATCTCCATGGATGGAGACTCCACCAACTTCTGGGATACCTGCTCCAGTCTTTGACCACCTTCACAGCAAAAGAGAGTTCTGTCTTCAGGTGGACTTCCATTTGTTTGAATTCCTGTTGTCTCTTGTCCTAGACATCAGCACCACTACAGAGTCTCACTCCATCTTTTCCATGGGACAGACAGGTCTGAATCCCTCTGCTTTGCCTGCCTGGTGGGACGTGACAGTGACACAGGGTGCCCAGAGAGGCTGGGGCTGCCCCTGGATCCCTGGCAGGGTTCAAGGACGGGTTGGATGAGGCTTGGGGCACTCTGGGATGTGGGGAGTGTCTCTGAGCACAACCCTCTGGGCCTGGTTGTTCACACAGTTTTCACTCCACCTTGTTGTACCCACAACTCCCCTTAACTCCATGTAAATCCTGTTCACATGGAACAAGAGATGTTTTCAGTGCAGGATGCACAACCCCAAACACACGGGATGCTCCACTGGGTCACATCAGGTCAAGTCATGCTGGGTAAAGTGCTGCTCTTAATGGGTTCAGCCTCAGGGCAGCTGCACCCTTATCAACTCACAGAGTTACTGAAATCAGCCTGAAAGGGAGAAGTTTGACATCTGTCCCTGTCCCCAGAGGCTGTGATCACTCACCACATGTGCACACAGCTGTGGAGGTTCCCTGATGCCTCTTAGCACTGCTCCCACTTCCCATGTTGCTCGTTTGTGGGTTTCTAGAGGTATCCAGAAGTTCTTTACTCTGGGGAAGTTATGTGAAGCTGCGTGAAACGGGTCACAGGGCATGGAGTTCACCCCCACCATACTGGGGTTGTTTCTTGCCTAAGAGAAACCTGGGAGGGACTTTGGAGAAGGGCCTGGAGTGACAGGATGACAGGGAATGGTTTGAAGTTGGAAGGGGCAGATTTAGGTTGGATCTGAGGAAGAAATTGTTCCCTGTGAGGGGGGTGAGGCCCTGGCACAGGGTGCCCAGGGCAGTGGTGGCTGCCCCCTCCCTGGAGGGGTTCAGGGACAGGTTGGACGGGGCCTGAACCATTCTGGGAGTCTGTGATTCTGTGCAGACATGTGGAGCAGCCTGTCCTGGCCCTGTGAACACCCCAACCTTCAAAGCCCCATTCTCTGGGGGATGACAACGTGCAATCTTGACCTTGTTAGCAGAGACACAGCTCCAGGCCCTGCTCCACAGAGCCTGGTTCTCAGTCACTTCAACAGCACCAAGGTTTCACGGGATGTGGTGCTCCAGCACTGCTGAAGGCAACAGTCAAAGCCTGTTGAAGTCAATGAGAACATAATTGGGCTTTAAAATACAGATCATGACCATACACAACCAGATGGATGAGGTCGTTCTCTGCAACACGCTCCCGCTGCCAGGTTCTGCCATTGGCACAAAGCCTCCAAAGCCCCAACAATGGGCCTGTAGGTCTGACTGCTCCTCACAGGTAGTACTGTGGGCTGTAAAAACCTAGGGCAGAAGTCAATCTGGGTGATGAAAGCCCAGCTGGATCTGGGAAAACTGGCTGAAATGAAATGTTTATGGATCCTTGCAACAGAACCAGCCTGCCCCGCTGCTTTGTGAACGCAGAGAGCACGAGGTGTCCATTGGTGCTGCCCTTCAAACACACGTACAGAAGGGTGATGGGAGGCACAGGAAACCAGGCACAGCTAAAACCAATCCTCTCTTGTCTTCTGAGCCTGGTAAAACCTTCCCAGGTTCTGTTCACTGATATTATTCAGCATTTGTCTCCTTGCAAACGTGCTGTTTTCTGTCACGCTACACCACACACGTCACTTAAACACGGTTCTGCTTCTCTTCTGTAATTGCAACTGGTTGTATCTTGTGCTTAAAAAACACTGCTGTGGTGAGACAGAGAAGCTAGCTCTCCCTGAGGGTTTCC
This sequence comes from Heliornis fulica, assembly GCA_013399135.1. Classification (NCBI taxonomy): domain Eukaryota; kingdom Metazoa; phylum Chordata; class Aves; order Gruiformes; family Heliornithidae; genus Heliornis; species Heliornis fulica. The sequence goes on along the minus strand of VXBZ01008694.1, from coordinate 125,978 downwards.
ATCCCCCAGGTGTCCCCTTGGTCTGGGTGGGGGTGGAACCTGTCCCTGCCCCATCCCAGTCCTTGTCCCTGCACCTGTTCAGGTGCCGTAGGGCTGTGCCCTGGTCAGGGGTCTCTTTCCCAGCTCCCTGAGGGTTCCCTGGATCTCATGTTCTGTGTTGGCATTTTTAGGAAGAGGCACTAGAGCAATGGGGCCCATTTTTTCTCAATAGCAGGGTTTTTTCTCAGCACTTTCTTCTGAACTAACGATGTTCCTCTTGATCAATAAGCTGAGCTTTTGCCTGCAGGTGGTAGAGGAGTTTCTCCTAACCGTGACACCGGAGTGAGAGAAAGCACCAGGAGCGAGTGGAGGAGAGAATATTCCTCAGTAAAGTTTGGAGATAATTGAAAGATGTCAGTTGGCAGGAAAAATGAATAATATTACTCTCCTTTTCAGATCAAAGATTTCTCCGGTGCCTTTTCTTTTCTTCAAGGGAAAGAAGACCCTTGTGGTCAGTGTTATTGTAGGTCAAAAAAGCGACTGCTAAGCTCTCAGATGGAAGGTCAGGAGCACTTTTAAATTCCCCCTGGTTGTTCTCCAGGTCACTGTGCAGCAGTACAAAGCCTGGCTATCACAAAGGAGAGGGAGAGGGCTCCTCCGAGGCCGGCCTCACCCCGCTCAGAAGTTCCCAGCTCAGCAAACGCACGTCTCCAGTTGTGTTTTTCACAACAGTCGGTTCAAAGCTGACTCTGTAGCTCCTTCCCACTTCAGAGGCAGCCAGACAACCCCAGCTCCCAGTAATTGTGGGTAATAACATGGCCATGAGGGCCAAGGAGATGCTTTATTAAAAATGCCGTGGGTTTATGTACTGAAATAATGGCACCTCCCCTAACCTGAGCACGGATGCTACTGGGGTGGATTGAGCTGCACTAGTTCTGTCCCCACTGGCTGTGGTCCTGAGCACCAGCCAAGCGAGATGCAGTGTGGAAACCAGCCCTTGGGCAGCTTCTGCCTGACTCTGGGCTTGCAGGATCGTCCTTGCAAGTGGGAGAATGAGATCCCCATGTTCACAAGGGGTTGAGAGATTTCAGGTCTTGGTACATGTCAAACCTGAATTTGACAACAAACACAGTGCACAGAACAAGGAAAGCTGCTTTGCAGAGCATCGGGGTTACTGCAGGAGTAGAAGAGCTCCTGCACACAAAGGAGCAGGTAGAGTCATTATTTGCCTGAGGGATTATTTTCCTATCCAGACCACACACTCCTGCCACTGCCAGTGGTGATAATTTCAATGTTTATTGGCCTTAAGCCGATGCTAAGAGGATCTCTTGACAAAGCTGTAGGGTGAGCAGCACCCTTGAGCAGAGGTGGGAGTTGCTAGATACATAACAACACCTTGGGAAGTGTGGAGAGTAAGATGTGAACAGCTACAGCCCCTGGGGTGCTGCTGGTGGCTGAGCTCTAACAGGAATCAGAGGATGAGGGAAGGAGATGGGGTGGGACATCACCCCAGGAGGCACTGGGAGGCTCAGAGCCAGGAAGGGAGGATGTGCCTGGGAGGATCAAGGATGGCAAACAGGAGCACTAATTGAAGTGATAAAGAGGTAAAATACCGTGTGGGAAAGAAAAGGAGGAGTGAGAGCAGCCTAATGAGACTGGGCTCTTTAGCAGAAATGGGTGAGGGCAGGGAAAGGACACGGTTGCTCTCTGCAAACAAACACATCCAGGGGAAAACACCCTGGATAAAAAAAAAGCCATTTATCTCCAAAATAATTGTGGCATAAAACCAAATGGTGACAACCTGGCCACGAATAAATATATCCTGGAGAAGTGTGTGGTGCTGTTAGAAGAAAGCTCCTGAAGCTTCAGGCTTGGGGATTCCTGAGCAGCCACTGACAAAAGGGTTTGACATTTAAATTATGTTAATTGAAATAGTGTCCAATGAGATGACATGACTGAGAGCTCAGCTGCAGTTCCAGAAGGCTCATCCCTGCTCCAGCCTCCTGGCCACGGGGCTCTGCCAACTGGCAGCCGCCCCACTGCCGGCTGCATGATGAGGAGGGACAGGGCGGCCCGAGGAGCCGATGGCAGGAGGTCCTGTCACACGCTGGGGCTGGCTGCAGGAACCTTGTCACCTTCCTGTCTGTGGGGGCTCCAGACATTGCCCCCCACCCACAGCCGTGGCCTGTGGCAGCAGATGGACATCTTCATCCATCAGAGCAGCTCCGTGGCATTGTGGCCTTCCTCCCTTCCCAGGAAGAGGAAGGCAAAGCAGCTTCACCACAGAGAGAGGCCAGTGCTCTGGGACATCATCCCAGGTCTTTGCACCCACACCTTTCCCAGCACACAGCGAGGCACCTGGCCTGGGTCATTGCAGCTGGAATAGTGAGGACAAAGGGAAACAGGAGGTTTCTGAGAGCCAGAGTTCAGCTGAAGAGAAGTTAAAGTTTCCTTCAGACGCACAAGCCTACGGTGAACACGGGGGCTTCGTTGCTTAGAAAATAATATATTCAGTAGCAGCTGTGGAAAGTAAGGGCCAAACTCTGTGAGAAGAGTCTCAGATCTCTGCCCCTCCAGGAGATGGACTTGTCAGGTTTGGACAGATGATTTACTTCATCACTGGTGGAATCTCTAAAATATTATAACTGATTGTGTCCATGTGAGGGAAATACATAAAGGTGTTGACCGAACGAAAAGCGATGGGATTGGTTGAAAAGATCTAATAAATGAAAGAAAATTGTTTAATACTCCTGCCTTCTGGAAGAGTGGTGAAGATGAAATTATAATCTAAGAACACTAAGTTTTATCATGATTTTAAGAGTAATTTTCAAAGGGTGACTGAAAAGGGACAACCTCATTAAAACAAGACGGGATATTATTATTTTCTCTTTAATAGTTTTGTCATGTGCTTAGCTGATAAATAAATGTTTAGGAAACCAACCCACAAAGACCATCAGTATTGCTCATCTGGTAAAGGTGATAATCTCAACCACAGCAGTTTTTCAGTTGAATTCTACATTCAAAGGAAAAACCTTTGCTGGGTATTAATGCCAGACTGTGCCTTGAATGGAAGCCCAGGACCGCGCGAGACGAGATGTCCACTGACATGTGGTCTGAGCTCTGCTCTCATCCATAAAATGTCACTGCTTTGCTCCAACTTCACACTTCCATTTTTGTGGTTTAAAGCTTTAAACCCTCTCAAATCCCTTTTCCTTTGAGAATTCCCTCTTGTTTTGCCCGGTTCCGTGCATCTGTGTGCGCAGCGGGCGGCAGCGAGACCGGCCAGCGCTCATTTACAATTACATCAGACTTAAAACAGTGACCCATGAGTGCTGGAATATATTCCACCAAGAAATGGTTGAAAGAATGATCTGTGGTTGTGAAATGTGTCCTGGATTATCCATCAAACCCTCTGAGTGAGTGCTCTGCATAGAGGAGCAACCTCGCAGTAATCCCCACCACGACTGTGGGTCGTGTACAGAGCCATCAACAGCGACCCAGAGCGTTGTTGCTCTTCTTGGTAAGATTTTCTGAGGTGAATTCCTCCTTTAGAAGGAACAGAGCTCAAGAAACAGGACAAGCTGGGGTGGGCTGCCAGGAAAACAAGACCTGCAGGTACCTTGTCCAGGGAGCAGGTCCCTACCATGGACACGTAACCCCTCTCGTAGGGTGTTCACATCTTGTGACTCACCTCTAAGCCAGATAAGACTCTAAATGCACTTTCTGAAGGTTTTTTACATCCACTTCACTCCTTTTGGATGGACCACTGTGTGCTTGGTGCTGGTTAGGTGGCTGGTTAGCTGGGATGTGACACACAGGGCACACAGTGCTGTCTGGTCCCAGCCCAACAACCCAGGCATAACCTCGACAAGGAGGACAGCCAGGTCTTGGCAGCAGCAAAGGCTGTTGACAATGTGGGCATGGACAGACCATGTCAGATTTGGGATACACTCACCCTTTCCCTGGCTACACAAGTCTTGTCTGACTCACACAGAATACCAGAATGTCAGGGGTTGGAAAGGACCTCGAAAGATCTTCCAGTCCCAGAGCAGGGTCACCTTGATTAAATCATATAGGAATGTGTCCAGATTGGTCTGGAATGTCTCCAGAGAAGGAGACTCCACAACCTCTCTGGGCAGCCTGGCCCAGGGCTCCACAACCCACATGGTGAAAAAGTTCCTCCTTATATTCAGATGGAATCTCCTCTGCTCCAGCTTGGACCCATTTCCCCTTGTCCTGTCCCTGGACATCCCTGAGAAGAGCCTGGCCCCATCCTCCTGACACTCACCCATCACATATTGATAGACATGAATGAGGTGACCCCTTAGCCTCCTCTTCTCCCAGCTCCAGAGCCCCAGCTCCCTCAGCCTGTCCTCAGCATGAAGATGTTCCATCTTTCCATCACCTTGGTGTCCCTGTGCTGGGTTCTCTCAAGGAGTTCTGTGTCCTTCTGGAGCTGAGGGGCCCAGAACTGGACACAACACTCCAGGTGGGGTCTCACCAGGGAAGAGTAGAGGAGGAGAAGGACCCACAACCAAACAAAAATAAAGCATTTCAGGTAACTTTAGCCTGACAGAGGTTGCAATGGGGAGAGAAGAGGCGTTGGCTTTGGTGCCCCGGAGCTATTTGACATCACCGAGCCCTGCCGGCTCTAAGGCAGCATCCTCCTCCTCTGGCTGCAGGTCGCACGGCAGGGCTGGCGCTCCAGTGCTTCTGAGGACAAACAGCCCTTCCAAAGTCTCATTTCTCAGGGCGAGCTCTGCTCTTCATCCTCCCGAAGCCCCGGCGCCGTGCCGCGACAGCCCGGGCTGTCAGCACAGCGGTGAGGGATGGGGGCGTCTGGCTGCTGCTGCCCACCGGTACCTCTGGGGTGGCTTCCAGCGCCCACCGGAGCACAGCACAACCTGCCCTTGGAAAACCTTTGTGGAGACCCCCAACAAAACGTGTTTAGGTACATGGGCTGGGAAGAGAGGTGACTGGGGGGGAATTAGACCTGTGCCCAGGATCCTCAGAGTGTGCTGTCTGCACAGGGGGTGCAGCCCTTTTGTGTCAGACCTGGCTCCCAGCGCAGCACCCATCCCCCCCCAGAGCCCACCCACTCTGAGGATGCTGCTCAGAGGCGTTTGGGGGGGATGCAGTGGGACCAGGGGGCTGGGCAGGAAGGGTCTCTGGCGTGACAAGGAGTTTCTTTCCCTGCACCTGTATCTTCTGGGCTTGAACCTGTTCCAAAGTGAGTCCCTGAGAGGCTGCTGCATCTCCTGACAGGGCTGCAGAGGGTTAACAGTGCATTGAGAACCATCCCGAGAGCGGAACAAAAGCTCTTCCTCTCCTGCTCCTCCGCCTCCTCCTCCGAGGATCTCACCCCTAATGAGGACACATTCCTTTAATCTGCTCGACTTTCCAGACACCAAATCCTGGGAGAGAGCAGATGACTGGAGAGCGCTGTGAGGAGCACACCTGAAGCCTGGCACACTGAAATAATAAACACACCTAGAGCCACCCTTGCACAAAAGGTGTTCCCAGTGATGGCAGAAGCGACGTGTTCCAAGCAAGCAAGTCAGGACTGGGGGGATCAGGGGTTCAAATCTCTACCAGATGGCACGGTGGGGCCAAGCAGAGCACCTCGAGGTCCTGGGCAGAGCACCTTGAGGTCCCTGCAGGCCCTGCCCCCAGGACACAGCTCGAGGCTGCCTCCAGCACCGCTGTGCACCCTCAGCAAGGCAACCTGGACCCCCAGCCTGGGGGGAAAGGCTGGATCCCAACAAGCCTCCAGCTGAGATGCTCACGGGCTTGAGCATGTTCTGGTCCCCAAAACCCTTGAGTTGTCATTTCTTGTGTGCTCACACAAGCACTAGTGTTGCCCTCAGGGTGTGTTAATCGGTGGGTTTGCACACACAGGGTGCTCTGACAGCGCTGACTGATGGTGAGGAGCCTGTTTTATCTTTGCAGTCAGGTGATGGGGGGAGATGTGGGGTGCAGCAGGACTGATGCATCACAGTGATGCGTGGGGAAATGCCTGTGCACGTGTGTAAACTGTAATTCCTCTGCAGCAGTAGCATGGTGCCACTATAAAGCTCTAAGATGGAGGAGAAGGTGGTTCTGGGCTGATGTCACCCGTGGTTTTAAGCTTTACTGGTGATGTAATACTTGTTTCAAAACCAAATTGCTGACTGGACAGGCTGCACAGTGCAGCTCTCCTGCAGCTCACCCACACTCACAGCACTCCCATTCTCCTCCCAGCCCTCGGCTGTGTTACTGGCAGGCAGAGTCCAGATGGGCTCTGTGTAAGGACCTTCCACAGGTGCTGATGGGACTGGTCCCCACTCGCCCTCCTGAGCCTCTCTGGTGAGGCCAGGGGATGTAACCCCACTGTGCCCAGTGAGGAATGTCTCCATGCTCACCAGACAGCCCCAGGGAGAGAAACCCCAAGAGCAGCTCATCCCATCCCAGAGACAGTGTGTTCCCTTGAGGTCCTGGGCAGAGCACCTTGAGGTCCCTGCAGGCCCTGCCCCCAGGACACAGCTCATCCCATCCCAGAGACAGTGTGTTCCCTTGAGGTCCTGGGCAGAGCACCTTGAGGTCCCTGCAGGCCCTGCCCCCAGGACACAGCTCATCCCATCCCAGAGACAGTGTGTTCCCCATGAGGATGGACCCTGCTACCCCAGGAGAAGAATAGTCCATCCCTGTGCCTCCATGTTCTCCACAGACCATGCTGCTGTCTCCCTCACACTCCCCAGTATCTTGGCTCTCATGGAGCTGTTTTCCTCCCTGAGCCCATCTTCTAATTTGTTGCTCATGCCCCGAAGCCTCAGCTGCTCTTCCCCACGATAAAGGTGTTAATTCACAGCCTGTCTGCTGCCAGAGGCAGCTGCCTGCAAAGGAGGGAGGCCACACAGCACCATCCACCGGGTTTCCTGACAGCACAGCCCTGAAATGCTGCAGCAACTGTGCCTCTGAAGCAACACACTACCCAGCACCGCAGCACATCGCCTGGACAGCTCTCCCAGAGCCCCCCCAAGCCCCCTACCGGCTCTGCTGCGAGCCCCCCCGTGGGGTACAGCCGACATGAGGAGTGCAAACCCTTCCTGGGGCAGGGAGATGGATCTGACCAGTGCAAACCCTTCCTGGGGCAGGGAGATGGATCTGACCAGTGCAAACCCTTCCTGGGGCAGGGAGATGGATGTGACCAGTGCAAACCCTTCCTGGGGCAGGGAGACGGATCTGACCAGTGCAAACCCTTCCTGGGGCAGGGAGACGGATCTGCCTGGTACAAGGGTCTGTAGCACCCAGATGGGGAAGTGCAGTGGGGTGCAGGGAGGCAGAGCAGAGGGATGCTGGGGGTAAAGCCGGGGTTGAAGTGACCCCACCGTGGATCCCTGTGGATCCATCGAGTTCCCACAAGCGGGATGTGAGGCGCCGCAGGAGCGTCGGGGTAGGATGGCCCCGGGGTCTGTGTGCTGTGTTTACAGGCAAACACCCGTTTCTCACACACTGCATCTTCCCACGACCATCCCTGCCAGCCTGGGGGCACAGCCACAGGTGCCCCAGAGGAGGAGCTGCCGGCTGAACCCCGATATGCTGGGAGTGGCAGCAGTCCCGGTGGCCGGGGCTGGAGGACAGGGTGGAGCGGAGCTGGGGATCGGTCACACGCTCCTGGGGAAGGGAACCCGTGTGGCACTGACTGGGCAGGCACATGCACAGTAATTCTGGCAGTAAAACAAAACCTTTCCCATACAAACTCTCAGAAACCGTTGGAATTCCCTGGGAAGGGAACGCTGAGCTTTGCCATCGGGGGATGGTGACCTGGGCTGGCATCGCTCTGACTTCACTGCCCGTGAGCGATGCCTCGGCCTCTCGCTGACCTTTGTCTCAGGAGGTGACCTATTTGCTCCCCAAAAGCTGTTTGAGGCCGAGGCCACCCATCTGTGCCTGTAGGGTGCCTGGTGTGAACTCCTGGGCTCCTGAACCACGGCACCGACTGCGGCCACACACAGGATCCCACCTCCCTCCCCCTGAGCCAGTGTGGCACGGGGAGGGGCTTTCAGGGGCGGGAGGGGGAGGATGTCCCTCTGCCTGAAACATGCCCACAGCTCTCCCAGGGCAGCTTGGGCGGCGTGGGCATCACATAAGCAGAGGGATGTATGTAACAGAGGGGTATATAACCCTAAATATTACCCTGTGAGGTAATATTTAGGGTTATATACCCTAAATTTAGGGTTATATACCCCAGCCTGCTCCAGGCTGGCCCTGCTCTGAGCAGGTGGCTCTTTGCAGACCCCCAGAGCTCCCTTCCCACCCAGCCTCTGCCAGTTCCACAGATGTCCTTTCAGAGGGGCACAGCACCTGGCACAGCTCCTCTTTGCTGCTTGAGTAATGGGTGGGAAACCACCCTCTGCTTGCTCCCCCCTCCCCTGTAGACGCAGGGGAACCAGTGCCTGCCCTCCCCTTGGCTGTTCCCCTGCACAGGCAGCAAGCTGGCAGGGACCTGTGGGGGTTGGAGAGCCTGAAACATGATGGAGATCTCAAAACATGGAGCTCTTGCTATTTTCCTCCCCCAGAGCTGGTAGTGAAGCATCTCTGCATCAGAGCTGAGCTCCCCGACGACCAGCCTCGCTGCTCCGTAGAAGCAAGGCTGGTCTATTTTTAGCACAGCCCACACAGCCTATTAAGTATTAAAATGATGGGGTAAAATTAACACACCAGCTACAGCAGATAGAGGCCACGCTGAGTGCAGGGAGGAGTTTTACTGACCCAGCCATCCCCTGGCTTTGCATTTGAAACTCATGGAGTCTCAATTCACCGAGCTGGGGTCCCCGCGGCCCCGAGCTGCCGTGGCAGCACCAGCAGAGCGTGCTGGGAGCTGGGCTTGCTGCTAGATTTGACCTCCAGTTTGACCCTTTGCAGTCTAGCTGAAGGGGAGATGCTAGATGGACCGGTGCTACCAGGCCGGTACCCAGCGAGAGCTCGTTCGTGTCGGTGAGGCCTCACTTGACCAGATTGAGCTGTTTTCCAGCTCATTTGAGCCATACACCTCTGAGCAGAAGGACAGGCAGCTTCTCTCACTGTGGGGGAAGTGGTAAAAAGGTGAATATTTCTCCCCCTCTGCTTCAGAGTTTTGCTCCCAAGCTGACTTACCTCAGAAGAAACGGCCACGTTAACTATATTCTGAAACAAATTAGCAGACATAAATCACGAGAGTGACGCCGGCAATTCCTCTCAATGGCACTAAGGGCTTTTGCTCTGGTTCATGTGGATGATTTTTCTCTTAAACAGATCACTAAAGGGAAAAAATAGAGATAAAAAATGTGCTGGAACTGAAATGAAATCAGTCAGAACAAACGTCTGCATCAATTTTACAGGAGGGGAAAAGAAAAAAAAAGCCCAATTCTGTGATTAGGAAGAGGAAACGTGGAATTTACATTTCAAATTCCTACCCAGTGGTTAAAGATGTGTCCTGTTCATGACAGTCTTCAAAGTCACTTACAAAAAACCTTCCAAAGCTCTATATGAAAAATAGGTATCTTTGCTGTGTGGACATCTTGTGGCAAAGCCCCAGCACAGGAATTGCCTGTGAAAGCGGGAAAGTCACCCAAAAAAAGCATCTTGTTAAAGGAGGGCTCAGGACTTGGTGGGAAATTCATAGAATCACAGAATCATAGAATGATCAGGGTTGGAAGGGACCCCCAGAGGTCATCCAGTCCAACCCCTGTGCAAGAAGCAGGGACACCCCCAACTAGATCAGCTTGCTCAGGGCCTCATCCAACCTGGCCTTGAACGTCTCCAGGGATCCAGGGGCATCCACCACCTCCCTGGGCAACCTGTTCCAGTGCTCCACCACTTTCACAGCAAAGAACTTTTTCCTCATCTCCAATCTAAATCTCCCTCCCTCTAGTTTAAACCCTTTATCACCCCTTGTCCTGTCACAACAGGCCCTACTGAACAGCCTCTCCCCATCTTTCTTGAGCAGTCCAGAGCAGTCAGCCTCTCCCTCTCACAAGCAGGCACTGATCAGAGCCATGGTGGGTCCAAGGAGAAGGGCATCAAGAGGATCCATCCTCAGCTCTGGAAGGGAAAGGTGGGAGTGAGGAGAGGAGCTGATCTGGATCCAGAGTGCCCTGTTTTAAACCTGTTCCTGCCTGTGCACTGAGAAGGATGACGTTCTAGGGTTTTCTCTGTTGATAACTTCTGCTTTTCTTAAAGTGTTTTCCATTGCAGAGGTGGTTTTCCATTGGAAAACCATTCAAAAATCCACATGAATGTGGAAAACCATTCAAAAATCCATTCATTTCCATTGGAAATGAAGTGAATTATATGTATCTGTACTCACACAGCATAAAGTTTGTGCCTCAGCATAGCAAAACAGAGCAAAAGCAACCATGGTGTGAAAGAATAAAACCCAAAGCTGAGAGTAAGAAGTGGTTTTGATTAAGATTTATTGCATTGCACTCAGGTAGGATGAGGGAGAGGGTTTTTTAAAAATAAATCATCTTTTATCTTGATATTTGTTTGTGACTGCTAAAGCAAGAGCAGGCGTTGGAGCAAGACTTTATAATGGTTTATGAGACAGAAGAGCAAAAGCCAAAGAGCTCCAGAGACTTAAGTGAATTAACCTGTGCCCACCCTCTCAAAAGCCTCCTCCAAGTCCAAGAACATCTCACTTTTCTTACAGCTCTGTCCTCACAGCCAGCTCACCCACCTCCTCAGAAAGCCAACTACCCCAAATGTGATGGGACTTACAAGTCATGAGCATAGCTGAGGACCTTCCCATTGTAGAGGTGGGCAACCAGCCCCCCAAGCACCCCCTGAGGTGCAGTGCCACAGCACAGCTTGTTCTGCACTGGGGAGAAGCAACACCTGCAGAACATAGAACCATAGAATCATGGAATGGCTGGAGTTGGAAGGGACTTCCAGAGGTCATCCAGTCCAACCCCCCTGCAAGAAGCAGGGACACCCCCAACTAGATCACGTTGCTCAGGCCCTCATCCAACCTGGCCTTGAACGTCTCCAGGGATCCAGGGGCATCCACCACCTCCCTGGGCAACCTGTTCCAGTGCTCCACCACTCTCACAGCAAAGAACTTTTTCCTAATCTCCAATCTAAATCTCCCTCCCTCTATTTTAAACCCTTTATCACCCCTTGTCCTGTCACAACAGGCCCCACTGAACAGCCTCTCCCCATCTTTCTTGGAGGCCCCCTTGAGGTCCTGGCAGAGCGCTAGAAGGTCTCCCTGGAGCCTCCTCTTCTCCAGGCTCAACAGCCCCAAGGACACTGAGGTGTTGGAGTGTGTTCCAAGAAGGACAACAGAGTGGGGAAAGGTCTGGAGCACAAGTCTGGTGAGGAGCAGTTGAGGGACTTCCTTCACTGAAAGAGTGGTCAGGTGTTGGAGCAGCCTGCCCAGGGAGGCAGAAGTCACTCTCCCAGCTCAGCCTGACTCTGTGTGACTCAGCTGTGTCCAGATGAAGAAGGGAGGGGGGATAAGCACTAAGACCACCTCTCTGTGGTGTTACCAGTGCTCTGAAGGAGCACTTGAGCAGGGAAACCTGTCCAAAGGATGACAAACACGATGGAGGCTGATGTGATGTCCCACACTTGAGCAGCACTGAACCTGCAGAGAGTTCTCATTTCCAGGGTCAGCACCCAAAGCTGTCCCTGCAGCCCTGAGCTGACCATGGGATGCAGTGCTGTGCCTCGGAGCTGAAGAGATGCCATCAGAGACAGCTCATGTGGAGAGATGTGAGCGAACCCCTGGGAAAGGTGCAGCTCATACACCCACCACAGGGAGCTACCAGAGCACTCAGCCATTGTGGCGTCTGGTGGGGAAAAGTGAAACAGTCCCTGGTCCTTCAAATGCACAACAAGATGCACCACCAGATATCTGAAACCTCAGAGAGAAACCTGGGGCAGAACCTGGACTGTGACAGGACATGACAGGCCAGGAGCTCATCTTCTACCCCACGTCTGCCATAACCTGTATAGACAGATGTGAGAGGGTCACAGAGGAGAGATCTGGCACTCCTGCAGTACAGGCTCCAGGAAGCCCTGGGAGATGATGTTGCATGAATTCATGTCAGAAATATGATGTGGTTTCCTTGAATCGAAGCAATACAAAGCAGAACAGTGTCCCAGGATGGACATGGATGGGACAACCCTAACCCAGCCCTGAGGAGATGCTCCCCAGGCAGCGTGCAGGAGTCACACCAGTTACTACGAGCATAATTCCAGAGGAGACATCTTGCTCTGTCCCTCTGCATCACCCCATGCACGGGCACCCTCATTTCCCAGGCTTAAGCCCTCGGCAGTGCATGTCCCCCTGGTGTCAGGAGGGGTGTGGGGGACCCCCACGCCCAACGGCTGCATGATGCCACCCGTAGTGCCTGGGTGGGCTCAGTTCAACCCCAAACAGACCAGTGTGGCACCTGGAGTTCTAATTTTCACTAAAACCCAACAGTCCTGCATCCCCTACTTGAGAGGCTACTGAGAAGTAGGTGAGGGCTTTATTATTTTATTTTTGCTTGTATGTCACAGTAAATCCAAAGGTTTGGGGGGTTGTTTTTGGAGGAGGCAGCCCCACCTCTAAACAAAATACTTCCAAGTAAGATCAGCACTGGATTGACCCCAGGCTGCCCAGGGCTTTGCCCAGCTGGGTCTCAAAAACCTCCAAGAACAGACTCAGGTGCCTGCAGGAGCCCTTTGGAGCCTTGTGGCGTGTCTGCAGGCGTCAGAGAGCAGCTATCCCGGCTCTGCTCAGTAAGTCCAAGGCCAGGTTAGTTCCAAGAACACCAAGGACACATGTGCTCCGGACTGCCACCGGGTCACCCGGAGAGGGGACGGGCTGAGCCTGTCTCAGGCGCTTTAGAGCAGCTCCAGATTGTAAAGCCTGAAGCAAAATTCATTTCTGGAATGAAAAGGACGGGATTTGTTTCACTTGACCTTATTTGGGGGATTACAGATGCCTTTTTTCCTTGCCTGATTGAACAGTCTCCTTTTCAGTTTTCTCTTTTCTTTTCTTTTCTTCTCTTTCTCTCTCTCTTTCTCTCTCTCTTTCTCTCTCTCTTTCTCTCTCTCTTTCTCTCTCTCTTTCTCTCTCTCTTTCTCTCTCTCTTTCTCTCTCTCTTTCTCTCTCTCTTTCTCTCTCTCTTTCTCTCTCTCTTTCTCTCTCTCTTTCTCTCTCTCTTTCTCTCTCTCTTTCTCTCTCTCTTTCTCTCTCTCTTTCTCTCTCTCTTTCTCTCTCTCTTTCTCTCTCTCTTTCTCTCTCTCTTTCTCTCTCTCTTTCTCTCTCTCTTTCTCTCTCTCTTTCTCTCTCTCTTTCTCTCTCTCTTTCTCTCTCTCTTTCTCTCTCTCTTTCTCTCTCTCTTTCTCTCTCTCTTTCTCTCTCTCTTTCTCTCTCTCTTTCTCTCTCTCTTTCTCTCTCTCTTTCTCTCTCTCTTTCTCTCTCTCTTTCTCTCTCTCTTTCTCTCTCTCTTTCTCTCTCTCTTTCTCTCTCTCTTTCTCTCTCTCTTTCTCTCTCTCTTTCTCTCTCTCTTTCTCTCTCTCTTTCTCTCTCTCTTTCTCTCTCTCTTTCTCTCTCTCTTTCTCTCTCTCTTTCTCTCTCTCTTTCTCTCTCTCTTTCTCTCTCTCTTTCTCTCTCTCTTTCTCTCTCTCTTTCTCTCTCTCTTTCTCTCTCTCTTTCTCTCTCTCTTTCTCTCTCTCTTTCTCTCTCTCTTTCTCTCTCTCTTTCTCTCTTTCTTTTTCTCTCTTTCTTCTCTTTCTTTTTCTGTACTATGGAACTCTGAGAAAAGAACCAGGCAGGGACAAACAATATTAAATATTAATTACACTGCAATTAGCCCCCTCTATTAAAGTAAAAACTACCCCCCCCGTCTCTAGTCTCAGAATCCACGGACAGTTCTCATTTCCTTGCCAACCCTTCATACCGCTCCGACACCGGATCGCCTGATGCTACAACAAACAAGAGGGATCCGGCGCTTCTGATCCCCGTGACAGCTCAATCCTCTCTCGGGGATCCAATCAACTTTCCAGACTCTCTTTCTGGTGTGTTTTGACGAGCGTGTCCCCACACCCCCCGTTGTTCCAGGATCAGCTATAAATAAGAGCGTGGGGGAGCTGAGTGCAACAGCTTTGCAGATGCTTCGCTCCAGCCGGGCTGAGCTGCCGCCCGCAGACAACGGAATGTTAATGGGGGGG
>VXBZ01008694.1:100541-111799 GCA_013399135.1 Heliornis fulica | reverse complement strand
GGGGGGGGGCTCTGCCACTGGGGCTTTTCCAGTGAGCACAGCTCGGTAACAGTCTGGGCTTTCTGGTGAAGAGAACTAATGTATGTGCTTCTTCATGTGGATTAAAACTGCCTAAAAGAAGTCTTAACCTAATTACATTCTCGTATGCAAGAAATGCAGATAAAGCTTTGGAGGTTTTCAGGGGAAGGGCACAAACAGACACAAATAAAGAAACGTGCCAACCAAACTGCACTAAGGGAACCAGTAACTCTGCCTTGCACACTCTGAGCCAGCAGACCACAGGGGTCTGAGATCTCCAAAAATATACAGAACTGGTACAAAAGTCTGAAAGAAGCACAGAAAGATATGAAATACCAGACTGAAAGAAGCACGTGCCTGTTACTGGACTTTAAGGTGTTGCACATCATTTTAAAAAAATCTTTAAAATTTTAATTTTTATAATGCAATTCTGATAAACTATAAACATGTTCTGAGAAATCAGAATCACCCAATCCCCAGCTTGGAAAAGACCTTCAAGACCATCAAGTCCAACCATCCCTGTGCTCTCCTGACCCATCTCCCTGAGCACCTCATCTCCCATCTGGTCAATACACCCAGGGCTGGGGACTCCCACCCTCCCTGGGCAGCCTGTCCCACACCCCCACAGCTCTTTGGGGGAAGAATTTCTTGTGGCATCTCATCTGAACCTGCCCTGGTGCAGCTTGAGGCCATTGCCTTTGGCCTGTCCCCTGTCCCTGGGCACAAGAGACCGTCGCCCACCTCTCTCCAACCTCCTCTCAGGTCATTCCAGGCACTGTATAGAGTTTTAAAAACAATTTCCACTGAGTTTTTCACCATTTGCAGAAGGACATTGGAGCAATAACTGATCCAACTAGATCCAACCACTCTTCAACATTCCATGCCATGACCATCTGCAAATGGCCATGTCACATCCATCCCTGCTCTGCTGTCCCAGTGCCCAGGAACACCAGTGGGCTCCAGGAGCTTCTCTTCTGTGTCTTCAGGTACCAATGTCTCCCCCAGTGGCTTGGTGTAGCCTGGGGCTATGCAGCTGTCCCAGCAGGGACATGTGCCCCCTTCCCTCTCTTCTGTACAGCATCAGCTACTTCCTAGGCTAAATAGCACCAAAGGAAGAGAGAGGAGGGCTGTGAATCCCCTGGGAGCTCAGGTTGCTGAGAACCTTACCAAGAAACCTGATGGCCCAGGGTCATGCAAGGTCATTGTCCAGGCCCAGCAACCCAACTGCATGGACCCAGCTGCTGATTCCCAGGCTTTTCCACCAGTCTGGAAATTTCCAGTCAGCTCTGGAAACTCCTGGGGCTACGGAGGGATTGGCTTGTGCAGTCTGCTGAAATGATTTAGATCCCAGTGTAAGACACCACATCTGCTGGAGGGGCTTTCAGAATGTGGCTTACAAGTAGAGAAGGAGCATCACAGAACTCTTATGAGCAGCTGCCAGCCCCTCGGGTCAGGCCGCAGATCCCTTCCCGGAGGTGCCCACGCAGGAGCCCCAGCTCTGTGCTGACACCCCGGGAACCAGCTGGGTGTTTGCTGGAAAACAGGGCCCCTTCACACCAGACTGGTGGGTGTTACCTACAGACCTACTCAAAGACTACGTCCTCCACCGAGGGTTTGGCGCTAATTGGTTGAGGAGAGCGGCCACGGTGCCCTCAGCCTGTTGAAGGCACCTTCGTGTGTCTCTGGAAGGTAACTGAGGGTTTCTGTCACCCTGCTGGAGCTCACCCTCCCTCTGAAACCCAGGAAACACAGAAAATAGATGTTCCTTGTGTTTAATGAAAATTATTTGGAATTGTATAACACTGTCATTGATGTAGAGGTCATAAACCCCACCGACTTAAACAACAGCTCTGGGTACTTGCTAACAGTTGGAGAATACCAATTATTTGCAAAAGGGCTCAGAATTAATAACTTTTCCTTCACCCAAAGGAGAAAAAAAGTGGAGTGAGAGAGACATAAACCTGATTTGAACTGTTGTTTTCGTGATCCATTTCTCAACAGACGGAGACTGTTCATCAAGTGGTGGTGTGTTTATCCTGATCACAGCGCTTCCTTCTCGCTGGTAAAGATGCAATTTGGGAGGTGAGAAAGACAAGAACTACAAGTATAGCCAGAATAAATTTTCATAATGTAAAGGGTTTACCACAAAATGCAGGAACAGACTTGGAAACAGTGGAGCAGGGTGGGTATTAAATGTATTCCACCTCGGTCTGTCAGACATTTCCGCTTCGTGCCATCCTCCCGTGGGCAGACACGTGTCACACAGTGGGCCTGGGTGGTGCTGGCAGGGAGGACAAGTCCCTCACTCTCACTGGCCTCACTGACATTGTGTCTTTCCCCAGCAAGAGCAAGGGATGATTCTTGGGCACTTGCAAGTGTTTACACACACACACTAAAGCATGTAGGAAGCTCTTTATAGTTTGGGACTTTAATTGTTTGGCTGAAAAGCATTATGTATATGCATGTGTACATATATAATGACATATTATTAGAGGTGTATACATTATATGCATCATAGATGCATTTACATATAATATATTTATCTATCTATATATGTGCATTTATGAACACAACAGCCAACCCAGGCACATGTGGTTTGTTCAGCCTGGAGAAGAGGAGGCTCCGGGGAGACCTTCTAGCGCTCTGCCAGGACCTCAAGGGGGCCTCCAAGAAAGATGGGGAGAGGCTGTTCAGTAGGGCCTGTTGTGACAGGACAAGGGGTGATAAAGGGTTTAAAATAGAGGGAGGGAGATTTAGATTGGAGATGAGGAAAAAGTTCTTTGCTGTGAGAGTGGTGGAGCACTGGAACAGGTTGCCCAGGGAGGTGGTGGATGCCCCTGGATCCCTGGAGACGTTCAAGGCCAGGTTGGATGAGGCCCTGAGCAATGTGATCTAGTTGGGGGTGTCCCTGCTTCTTGCAGGGGGGTTGGACTGGATGACCTCTGGGAGTCCCTTCCAACTCTAATCATTCTATGATTCCATGATTTTCTACTGGGAGCTCTAGCACGGGGATGTGGCCAGGAATAGCCATTTTGTCCCCTGCATATCTGGGTAGCACTAACAGTTTCAAGCAGGTGACTGTGACTGTGCCCTGGGACAGCTCTGTTCCAGGCCCCACAGCCTCGGCTCATCAGATGTGCGTGTCTGAGCGCGCTGCCAGCCAGCTGCTGTGCTGAGCAGGGCCCAGGGACTTCCAGGACGAACACACACCAGGGATGGGACAGGGACAGCCTTACACTGAGGGCTGAGCAGGAAGGGAAAGAAGTGGGATCTGTCCTGGGGGGATTAGAGAGGGTGGGAGTAGCACCCATGCCCTGAGAAGAAAGCCAAGGGCAGGAGAACACGGGACTGGGACTGGTCTGGAGTGTTGGGTCATCCTGTGGCTGCCCCCTCACTGAGTTGGAAACTCGTTGTCTTGCTCCCCTCGCTTACAACACCCCCAGGCACGAACCAATCCTTGACAGGGCAAACCTGAGCATTCAGCAGGACCAGAAGATTCTTCACTCTTCCTCCCAACCCAACGTGGAATTTCAAGGAAATAAAGACCCTTTAAAACCTGCACTTTTGTGCCAGTGCTCCCTGAGAGCTGATGGCTCCAGCAGAGCTGCTGATCATCTCCACGAGGGATGGACGTGCCGAGACAACTGGCCCTGCATGGACTCCTGTCTTTCCGTTCATAGGCTGTTTGTGAAGGCCAGGCAGGAGGGGACAGGTGGCAGGAGTGGGGGTTTCTCAGGTGCCAGGGCAGTGCCGAGCCAGGAGCGAGGGCTCCCGTTCTCTCACCACATTCCCCAGCCCTCCAAAGCAAGGCTGGCAGCGACAGCTCCCACGCTGCAGCGTGACTGGCACCCGGGTAACGGGGATTTCTCATCCTCAGCCTGTCAGATTTATGTAGAAACAGACAAGACAACAATAACTGACTCTGCTTTTGTCTGCCAGAAACCCGTGACCTAGTTAGAAATTACCCAAGCCACGGTGTATCTGCATGGCGGCGGCGTGGAGCCGAGCTGGCACTCACCTTGCTGAGGTGGTGACATTGTTTTGACAGCGTCACTACGCAGCCAAGTGGACTTCAGGTTGTGGAAAGGGATCGTATGGCACAACTGAGAGACAATCCCCCGGGGGAGAGCAGGCAGCGATCCCCCCCCCGGGGTGCTGCGGGAGGCAGGGACGAGCCAGCACTGGCGGAGCAGGGTCTGGTTTTCACCGATGTCTGTGCTTCCCTGAGAAGCTGCCCTGGTGGTGGCACACCTTTGTCACAGCCTGTCATTCCTGGAGGCTGCTGGTTCTTGATGGAAATGAGTGCTTCCACGGCCTGGCGTGAAATGAAACGGGGCGTCTTGCCGGATGAGGACTGAGCGTGCATCACCTCTGCAGGTAACTCCTGTCCTCCAGACAAGAGAGAGACACAAGATAAATAGATCCTGAGCAATCCCACCAGCCAGATCCAGCAGTAAAGCTGCGTGATTGATAACCCTTCAGCGGGGAAAAAAACCGGCATACATCCTGCTCTGACAAGGCACGGTCTGAGCATTGGATGATCCGTTTGGTTGATGGATTTGCCTTTATGTTACATTATATCATTTGTGCTGCAGAGCCCAGAGGTGTCACCCAGAGCTGGACTTCATGGTGCTGCACACTGCTAAGCGCCTGCTCACCGCCGATGTCACACCGTCCCCTGAAGCGCAGGGCATGGGGAGGGCGGCCTGGCGTGTGCAGGGCACTCGGTGTCCGTGTGCACGAGCGTGGGCAGGAGGAGAAGCCAGGCTGCTCACCTCATGAGGAGAAGCCAGGCTGCTCACCTCACGAGGAGAAGCCAGGCTGCTCACCTCATGAGAGAAGCCAGGCTGCTCACCTCACCAGGAGAAGCCAGGCCACTCACCTCAGGAAGAGAAGCCAGGCTGCTCACCTCAGGCAGGAGAAGCCAGGCTGATCACCTCAGGAGAGAAGCCAGGCCACTCACCTCAGGAAGAGAAGCCAGGCTGCTCACCTCATGAGAGAAGCCAGGCTGCTCACCTCACGAGGAGAAGCCAGGCTGCTCACCTCACGAGGAGAAGCCAGGCTGCTCACCTCACGAGGAGAAGCCAGGCTGCTCACCTCACGAGAGAAGCCAGGCTGCTCACCTCACCAGGAGACGCCAGGCCGCTGACATGACGAGGCATGCATGGATGGCTTCCAGAGGGGGGTGGGTGGGTGTTCTGGGCTCTTGCTTTCGCTTCTTGGGACTTGCTGGTTCACAAGTAGATCCAGCATCAGTAACCAGCCCCTAGAGATGAGAAAACCAAATCGAATTTCACTTCTAGATGGAAGGGAGGAGGAGATATGTCTGAGGAAAGTAAGCGAGGAGGAGGCACATCTGGGAAAACAGGCAGGAAAGAAAATCAAATAAGTCATCAGAAGCTCTAGAAAACAGATTTGGAAATGAAAATATGTTGGTGTCAGCTGTGGCCTTTGTCCTCTGGAGCTGTGGCCGTTCAGGAGACTTTCCTCAAGCCTGGAGCTTGGTGAGGGACCTGAAGCCATCGAGCACTGACTGCAGCCTTGCAAATGGGGTTTGCTTGAGCCAAAAGTGAGTTACCAGAGGAAAAGGTACAGCAGTCGTGAGGAAACACGTTACCTTCTTGACATCCTTAATATCGCTTTTCAGATCACACTTTTCTAGGCAGAAAAGGTTGATTGTCGGAGTGGGAAGGTTTAACATTTAAGACCTGGGCTTGCTGCTGGTTTCAGGAACTTGAGTTTTGTGTTAACATTTATCTGGAGATGTCAGTGTGGAAGGAAAGTGAACAGCCTACCCCTTGCAGAGCTCACAACCAGACACCGGAGAGCAGTGGACAGGAGCAGCACCCACAGGAGAGAGCCAAAGACCCCGCAGGGTTTCCAAAGCAGCACATGGAGCTTTGAATGGAGGGTAAGCAGCAGAGCCTGCTCCTTCAGGACCTACACTGGGACCTCCTGAATTTGTGTCTCACGTTCCACCCTCTGTCCCCGGTGCTGAGGGAGGCACGGAGGGACGGGGAGGGCCAGCACCCTGCCAGCCCACTCGCCTTGTTCCTCCTGCAGTCAATATAAGGTGACCCCAGGCGCCCTTCTGAGGCGCTGACTCGGCTGAAAGCCCCCAGGGTGACTTCTCAGATGTCGAAGAAGCAAACACACGGTGCAATCCTGTCGTGGCTGTGCTGAGGAAGTCCAGAGCAGCTGGGAGCTGCTTCAGTCCAGGATTAATGACACGAGGCAACAGGTATTTATTATGGTGACAGGGGTGGCACCTCCTCCAGCTGCTCCCTCTAAGCAGCAGAGAAAGCAGGGACTGGAGGAAGATCTTGGTCCTGACAAGAAGACAGACAGCCGTAACGCAAGCCCCGAGCTGCCTCGGTGATGCAGTGGCTGAGATCCTCCTGCAAGGGGAAGCTGCTAGGAATGAGAAAACCCCACAACAGCCTTCCAACAAGATTTATTCTCTTGATGATAAGCCAAATTAGTTTTGCTATTCTCTTCTTAATCTGATTGACAGGCCAAATCTGTCATCTTTTATCATGACACCTAAATTGGAAGTAAATTAAATCAACAAGCACGAAACGGTGTAACACTTTATCTTGCACATAACTGGAGGGCAGGACGCTCGGCGGGACTGTACGTGCTCCTCCCGGACACCCTAATGTGTGTTTACTGCCAGGCTGCAAATGAAGGAAACTGCTGTAATGGCTCCCTCTGCCTCCACGGTGGGATCTTCCTGCCTGCAGGCTTTTATCTGCAGGCATCTGCAGCCTAACAAGCTGCCTTAAAAATCATTTGATAATTGAAGGCTATCGTTTGTGCAGCTTAACGTTTACGTGATGTAATGGAGCATTAGTGTTAATTAAAATAAGTCAGTGGCTTCCGTCCCAGCTTGAGAGCTTGGCATGCAGGAGAAAGTGGTTCTTTCTGGCTTCCTGTACTCAGATATATCCCTGTTATGATATAGGACAGGAATGAGCTGAGTAAATCAAAGCTGCTCACACTTACTCCTCTGTCAGTCGCTGTGGGAAGGGGATGTTCTCTGATGGATCAGCGAAATGCAGTGAAGGAGGAAACGGGATCTTCTCTGTCCTTCCCACAGCCTCAGGAGATAGTGGAAGACTAGGCTGGTTTTGGAAAACACACACTTTTTAAAGTATTAAGGTAAAATTCCTTAACCTCTGGTCTAATCCAGCTCTAAGTGAACACATATTCCTCTTTCTATTGATTTAAAGTAGAACAGCCACTTAATTATCATTCGGGCAAAAATTCCCTTTGAAATTCAAGATTTGCTGGAGAACCACAGGATTTTCCTCCAGAAGTCTGTCATCCTTTTTTTTTTTATTAACTTTTTCTTCTTCCTTTTTTTTTTAAAAAAAAAAAAAGTGCTTGGCAGCCAGCTTCCCTCAGCAAGGAGTGCATTCTTAAAAAGAACCTACATTTCTAGCCTGCATGAGCAACAGCTTTCCACACCTGGTAAAGTTCAGATTATAAGCAGATATATTCTATTTATTGTTCTTTTGTGTATACTGGGTGTTTTAAAAAGGTAAAATCTCCTCCATTCTTTTATTGCCATAACACATTTCTTGACTGCAGCTGATAACCTGTGACAGGAAAAATGAAGTGAAGCAAATCTTGCCCGATTTCTTGTAAGCATTGTATGCGTGAAAACACATTGTCCTGCTGTCCCAACGATCCGATTTTAAGGCCATGAACAAGATTTTGTGGAAATTACCAATTCACAAATTGCACTGGGTGACCTCCATCGCCACAGGGAGGTGGGAGCTCACTGGGGGTTGGACTGTTATTGTAGAGTGCTGCAAAGCATTAGCCAACCTCTCGTGTGTACTCAGAGCCCAAACTGAGCAGCTCCTGCACACAGGGAGGGACAGCTAAAGAAAATCTATTTTTATTCCCACCATCACATCAATTTCTCTCTGCCATTTCAGCTACCCACGCTCAATACAGATCCTTTCATCTGACAGCAAAAAGTTGGGTGAAAGGGAAGAACTGTCTCCAGGTCATTACAAGCATTTCTGGTGCTCAGGGACCCGAATCTCCTCCGAAGAGAAGCAAGTGGGAAAGTCATTCTGAGTGAGAAGGGAAATGTTTACATGTTGTCCTCATGCCAGGACGAGGAGACATCAGAAGGAGACAGCAGGACGCTGTGTCAGAACGCGGGAATCGGGCTGTGCGGAGCCCTCCTGCGGGAACCCTTCGGCTCACGAGAGTTTGAAGCTGGCAATATCCATGTGTTCAAAAAGCAGCTCTGCAAATCCAGCAAAGACACAAAATGCATCGGGGTGGGGGCAGGGGGGGAGTATAAAGGCATTTTGTTTGCCACAGGACGTTCCTCAGCTGGTGTTGGGGCTGAGGTTCCGTTGAGGGGAAGGGATGAGTGGGAGTGGGATGAGCCCTCTCACTGCTCCCTGCTGGACCCACAACCACCTCGCAGAAGAAACACCAGGTGAAATGTACAGTGCAGCAACAGGCAGCTGTCCCCACGCTGTCACTGGGCACTGCAGAGCCCTGCCAGGTGCCGGGTGTCCTCCAGGAGGCAGCCGGGAATGCGGTACCCCCACGTCAGAGAGAGCACACGAGGGGCTCTGGTACCTGCTCAGTACCTGCTCCAGCTGCTTTCCCTAATGAAATGTCTTCATCATCCACACACACACAGGGGTGTGTGATGAGAAACAGGTCTTGCAGCCTGGTTCCATTAAATACAATGAAGTGGAAGAGCATTTTTAAAGGAGAGCATGAAAATTGCACAAAGAAATTAATTTAAAAGATGAGCTGTCCGTGACAATGACACAGGCAGCTACTGCAGATGTGATGTACTTACACAGAAGTGCAATCCCATAACCACTGATAGAACCTGGAGTTAATTAAACTCCATCTAGATTTATATTTTTACACACTAACGAAACCTATTGATTTAAACTTGCCATAAATGTAGCTTTCTATAAATCATTTTTTCCCCTAATTAAACAATCCTCGCATTATGTCAGGGTATAAAGAATAAATTACTTGTAGCTACTTCTGTTCCAAAGTGTAATCAATATCCAAGCTCAGCTGGCTTGTACCTCATGTAATTTTTTTCACTTAACTGTTCAGATCTCAGAAACTGTCCGTCTTGGGCTGCCATCGTGTGTGTCTGAGAGTGACACTTTTCTGTTCAGCTGCTGCAGTATTTTTGATGTCAGAAGTACTTTGCTTAGCACACAACAAAAGCCAGAGTTGCCAGCCTCTGGTCAGAGGGTACCTGCCTCAAGGGTAACTGCAGAGGAACAGACTCTCTTTCAGAAGGTCCATTGTCAATGAGATCGATTTAACCCAACCAACTATTCAGGTCCTGGCCACAGACTGTAAAGTTGGTAAATAATAAATCACATTTGTTTCATAACAGGAGCAGGTTTGACCCCAATATTACAATGGCTCAGTAACCAGGGTGTTTCTGAAGCCTCTTCCAAGGAGTGTGACACCTATCAGAGCATTGTTTCTCCATTGTTCCTCCAGACAGGCCTCAGCACCTGGCCAGATCGGGGACTTCATCCCCCTTGTCAGAGCTACAGAGAAGGGACTTCATCCCCCTTGTCAGAGTTACAGAAAAGGGACTTCATCCTCCTTGTCAGAGCTACAGAGAAGGGACTTCATCCCCTTTGTCAGAGCTACAGAGAAGTCTTTCCCCTTTCCTCTAAGGGAAGCAAACTCTTTTTGCAGCCTGTTTCATAGAGTTTCAGGCCCTGGAATGTCAGTTATAAATCCAGCCAGATGAGAACTAAGTGCCTCTAAGAAAGCTGGGAAGAACTGTTCCCAAGGGCATGGAGCAACTGGATGAGAGGTGATGGTTTTAAACTAGAAAAGGGGAGATTCAGGTTGGGTGTAAGGAAATAATTCTTCCCTCTGAGGGTGGTGAGACCCTGGCCCAGGTTGCCCAAAGAGGTGGTGGAGGCCCCATCCCTGGAGACATTCAAGGTCAGGCTGGATGGGGCTCTGAGCAACCTGCTCTAGTGAAGATGTCCCTGCTCACTGCAGGGTGGCACTGGATGGCCTTGGAAGGTCCCTTCCAAATGGATGCATCTGATGATTCTATGAACCTCTGCCTGAGAAGGCCGCTCCTTCCTTTGCTGGCAGCGGGGGGACCTCGAGTTGGCAAATCACCCAGCTTCCCACTCCTTCTCTTCTCACTGGAACATCTGAACCCACCAAAACATGAGTGGAAGAGCTGCCACCCTTCCATCCTGCATCTCCTCAACGAGCCCATGGGGACACCTATCAGTGCCTTCTCCTAAGGGCCAAAGGCAAAACGTCCCTTCAAGGGGTCAGACCTCGAGCGCCCGGTGCTGCGCTGGGAAAATGCAAACTGCAGGAGAGTCCCCAAGGATTTCTGATCTCCTACTTTTTATGCAAAAGGAATTAACCTTTCCACAATATAACTGCATCTTATTAGCCCTATCCCATGGCAGTACTGGATTTGGGAAGCTGCCAGCTCAGTATTCTTGAATATATTAAAAAATTCCAACATAAGCAAAAATGTAGAGACCCATAAGCTGTAGTTTGGCATGAAAACACTTCTGAACTCCTTCAGTGTAACAAAGTATAGTCTGTGGGAATCCCTCTGAAACCACACTATTAGTTCAGAAAACTTGACTGGATTAATTAATCTGAATTATCATCATTAGCAAATTGGATTTCGCTCTTATGCACTACGAATTCATTCTGCATCCCCGTGATCAACCAGCTCCTCTCAGATTTCAGAGAGCAGGATAATTCTCTTCCTGTGTTAGCAGATGATCTATATCTGATCTGTGTGTCCTGTTTCACCCAGCCATGGACCTCTGCACCACCCCAGAGCAGCTGCCCCACCTGCTCCCCAGGCACCTGCGAGGGGCTGACATGAAGTTCAGCTTGGAGATAACCAATAAAGGCTGTAACATGCAGATGATAAGCTACAACATTGAAGGTGCTGGGTGAAAGCATCCACCCAGCAGGTTCTGTCTGCAGCCAATTAACAAGGATGTGGGTCAAGTGAGGACAATGGATCCATCGTGTTCCATGCCCCGAGCCCATCACTGATGGTGGCAGCACCTCTGGGATAACAGAGAGAAGGAAAATCCCACAGGCTGCAGCTATTTGCCCCCAGAGAAGGGAGTGAGAAGATGGGAGAAACTCTGCAGACCCCAAGGTCAGGGAAGGGGGAGGAGGAGGCGCTGAGAGAAGATTCCCTGCGGCCTGTGGAGAAG
>VXBZ01008694.1:71507-100504 GCA_013399135.1 Heliornis fulica | reverse complement strand
AAGGAGTGACAGAGACAATATGTGATGGACCCAACCCCCATCCCTGAACCCTTGTGCTGTTTGGGGGGAGGAGGGAGAGAAATCATGGATAAAGCTGAGCCCGAGGTGAAGGGAGAGGGGGGAGAGGGGTGTTAAGATTTGAGTTTAGTTCTCGTTACCCTGCTCTGATTTCACTGGGTAATAAATGAGATGCATTTCATCCTGTGTTGAGTCTGTTGTGCCCGTGACACTGATTGCAGAGTGACCTCTCCCTGTCCTGATCTCACCCCAAAGCCTCTCAACATGGATTTTCTCCCCTGTCCAGCTGAGAGGGGAGTGATGGAGCAGCTTTGGTGGGAGTCTGGCCTCCAGCCAGGGTCAAGACACTGCAGTACCAAGACCACCCCATTGGGCAAACGAAGCCCAGGGTGTTCTCCAGAGCACCTGTCACACCCAGGTCCCCCCTTGCACTAGCAGTGTTTGTTCTGAACAGGGAGCATGGAGTCAGTGGTGCATGCAGAGCTGCTGATGACAAGATAATTTGGTGACACAAGGCCATTTGATGGGCTGAGCATGGATATGTTAATAGAAACCTGTCAGAAATTAAATGTACAACTCCCCAGGCCCATCAGCTTTGTTGAGATGTGTTGTTGTCTTTACTGATAGTTGGGCAACACACTCCATCACAGTGTGACTGAATCACCCAACCCAAACAGAAACCTCAGCACAGAAAACAGCGTTTTCTAATAAATGGATTCTGAACTGGTTTGAACAGTTAATGTGGCAGAGCCTCAATATCTCATGATGGAAAGACTTAATGACTATTAATTAGTGCTACTACCACTAGCTTCGTATTAAATCTCCATGGCAATGATGGGGTTGGTTTTGATGTGAGGGGTTGAGAGCACTACAACAATACTCTCAGCTCCTGGCCAGGGTCAGTGTCAACCAAAAATGCAGATTTTGTCCCTTTTCATCAACTCCAAAGACTGAGAACAGGATCATTTATAAAAGCAGCAGCTCATGTTTGGGGAGGTTCAAGTCTGGAGTGTCTGTCACACGCAATTCCTGTCCCTGTACCGAGGTAAACCCTTTCCTGAGAGGCTGCTCAGGACTCCTGGTCTGAACTGCCCCCAGGCAGACCTCAGCACTGCTCAGCTGGGACATTAACCCCTTCCTAACGGGGACATGCACAAATACACCCACACCTCCAGCCAGCCAGCTCTTGGCTGCTTCTGGGATAACCTAGTTAGGCAGAAGGGGGTTCTGCAAGCTGTAGTTTTCTTTTTCAGGTTGGTTTTACTAGGACTCATTTAATTCTTGCATCTGGTGTTGTCATTGGGTGTTTTCCAGCTGCCACATGAACAAACACTTCACTGTGGGAACAGAGGGAAGGGAATATTTTTAAGGCAGGTTTATAAAATCATAGAGTGTGTTGGGTTGGAAGGGACCTTCCAAGCCCATCCAGTGCCACCCTGCAGTGAGCAGGGACATCTTCACTGGAGCAGGTTGCTCAGAGCCCCATCCACCCTGACCTTGAATGTCTCCAGGGATGGGGCCTCCACCAGCTCTCTGGGCATCCTGGGCCAGGGTCTCACCACCCTCAGAGGGAAGAACTTCTTCCTCAGGTCTCATCTTACCCTGCCCTGCTCTAGTTTAAACCACTCCCCCTGGNGAGCAGAGCAGAGGGGACAATCCTCTCCTCAACCTGCTGGCCACACTCCTGGGGATGCAGCCCAGGATGTGGTTGGCCTTCTGGGCTGCAGATGCACATTAGTGGCTCCTGTCCAGCTTTTCACCCATGAGTACCTCCAAGTCCTTTTCCTCAGGGCTGCTTCCCAGCACACCATCTCCTGACCTGGATGGGTAACAGGGGTTGGCTCAAACCAGGTGCAGGACCCTGCACTTGTCCTTACTGAACCTCATGGGGTTCACCCATGCCCACTTTTCCAGCCTGTCTAGGTCCACCTGGATGTCATCCCATCCCTCTGGCACATTGACCTCACCACTCACTTGGTGTCATCTGCAAACCTGCTGAGGGTGCTCTCAGTCCTGCTCTCAGTATTGTTAATAAAGATATTAAGCAGCACTGGCCCCAGAGTGTTTGTAGCAATGGTTCCTTGGTGTCCACAGGCCTGGGTGGGGAAGCAGATTGCAGGACAGAGAGAAGGAGAACACATGCTGAGAAGGNCTCAGTCCTGCTCTCAGTATTGTTGACAACGCTCACCTACCAGCCTCTAAACCTCACCAGTCCTGGTGGCTTTGTGACTTTTGTCACTTTGTGCCTACTACTACGTTGTGAAGACCCTACTACAGCTGCGTAGAAGCCACAGCCACACCAGTGCCAGCTCTGTCTGTGACTGGGATGTGATGGTGGGGGGGTGACACACGTGTGCACAGCTGCCTGCTGCAGGCAGCTGAGTCGGGTTAATGCTGCTAATGACAGCACTTAATGAAGAAAAGCTTCTCTGCAAGAAGCTCATTGTGGTCTTGGACTCCTGACACTTGTCTCTCATCAGGGAAAGGGGAATCTAGAGCAGAAACAAGCTCTCACTTATCTTTCTACCCTCTGATTGCTGTGGGTTAAGCAGACCAAGCAAAGTCCCACCCTGCTTTCACCCCCACTGTGGTGGATCACTCCTCAGCCCCTGGCTTCTGCAGAAGGCAGGAAGAGCAGGGACCTCTCTGGCAGCCAGGATAATCTTTGTTTCTTCTTCCCCCATGTAGCCAAGGATACATTAATCCTCCTTAGCCCCAGAGTCTCCCTGGAGCTCACATGCAGTTAGACCAAAATCCTTCCTCATGTAAATATGAGACCTCTAAGCCTGAGCCAGTGTCCGAGCTCCCTTGGGAGTCTGCAGCGGGCACTTCATCCCCCTTGGTCTGACTTACCCACGTACCCACCGTCCTTCTGAGGTTCCCATTCCTCTCTTCACTAATTTGGAACAGAACCCAGGCTGACTTACCCTGAATTAAGAGCCCAGCTCTTAGCTGCCCGAGCCTGGGGACACCCAGCCCCAGTGGTCGCCCCTGCTGAAGACCTGCTCTCCAGGACCCATCTCCGCAGCTCCCGAGAGCAGGTGCTGCCAACTGTGGGTTCCTCACAAACAGCACTGGTCAGGAACACGTCAGGCATTCCTGCTCTGGGGAAGAGTTGTTGCCAGGCTTAAGGAATCCTGACTGTACAAAAGCATCAAAAAGAGGAAAGACAGTTGAGAAGTTGGGGGAATGGGCTGTGTCGATGGAGGACGGTGTGACACAACTAGTAGCGCTGGAAGAGCCATCGTTAACTGCAGTTTGCTTTGATCTTTGAGATGTAGAATTCCTGTTGGTGACATTTCACTTAGAAGGGGTGACTGTGGTTCCACTGAGGGATACAGCTGTGAGAGAGGTTGCAGAGGAGTGGCAGACACCCTGATGCTCTGCAGGGAGCTGGCTGAACAAGGTCAGGAGTCCTCTGGTGCCGCCGCCTACACCTGAAGGCTCACAGAGCAGCCAGTGGGGATCAGCCACGTTCAAAGAGGACATGGAGACAGAAAGAAGGTTTTTTTGTCCATCACATTTGTCATTGATAAGCCTGAGCAGTGGCCTCATCTCACAGCAGCTCCTGGGCGTGGAGGATTTGCACGTCCCCTTGAGTAGGGGAGTGCTCAGACCCATTCTTGGGAGAAGAATCAGACTCAAGTCTCTCTTCAGAGGGTTTTGCCATGAAATCATGGCATTGTGTAAACTGATGGGGTTTTATGAGCATTTTGAAGTGCATTTCCCAGAAGTGCTGCTAAGAAGTTAATCTCTCAGATTGGCTGGAGAATGCTATAAAAGGTGTGTGCCTTATCAACGGGAGGGAGGGACGAGGCTTAGAGAGAAATGTGAGCTGCTAAATAGGCTGGTGCTGTCTGCACAGGGGGTTGTGCAAGCACATCAGACTGCTTGAAAATCTTCCCTCTGCACCTAAAACCAGGGGAGCTTGCTGGTTTGTGACAGGAGCTTGCTGGTTTGTGAAGGGCTGATGGGGATGCGTGACACTGGTGATGGAAAACCAAAGAGGATGTAAACGACCCACAAGCCCAGAATCAGGAGCAGACTCAGGCCTGGGTGGACACAACTAAGAGCATCACCTCTCATTCTCCCAGCACGCCTGTGGAAATTAGAGTTTGTGAGGGCACAACAGTTCTTGTCAAAATAAACTTATTTTCCAGCTTTGCCTAATATTTCTTCCAAGATTTATCCCATACTCAATAATCATTTTCAAGTAACAAAAAGTGTCCACAGTTGCACTCAGGGGGAGTATTTTAATACAGGATCCCGTTTTCTCTGTCCTTGTCGGCTCCAGTGGTGCTGGTTCCATGTGCTCAGCCCATGGGATACACTGTGGCACAGGGTGAATGTGTACTGAGGATCTGTATGATGCACTGCAAGGTGTCTGGTGACACAGGAAGGACTATCGAGGGCAGCTCATCAAGTGCATCCTCCTCTCCAGGATGCTGGATGAGGTGTAGGTGTCCACCTCTGTGGATGGCACTTGCCTCAGCACTGCTCCTCCAGAGATGTTGTCCATCACCACTCTGAAGTGCCAGCCAGCAGCTACTCAGAGTTTGCTGTTATAGAGCTTTACAAACCAACAATGGGGAAAAAACAGGGAAAACATACAAAAATATATAGCTTGGAGTCATCAAAAATTGCTGCATACTTCTAAACCCTTTTTGTTAAGCCATCAGGTTTGGGGAGCTTTTAGTCTTTGATATATATCACTATGTTTTGAAATGAGATGACCTTCATTTCAGCAGAGCCCTGGGCCAGGCTGCCCAGAGAGGTTGTGGAGTCTCCTTCTCTGGAGACATTCCAGACCCATCTGGACACATTCCTGTGTGACCTAATCGAGGTGACCCTGCTCTGGCAGGAGGGGTTGGACTGGATGATCTTTCGAGGTCCCTTCCAACCCATGATGATCTGGGATTCCACGATTCTGTGACCTATTGAAATATATTAAAGGTGCAACATAAATTCAACTTTAAAAAAATGGGGTTTGGCTGAAACTCTTCATCAAATTGAATAAACTTTGCAAAAAGATTGTCATCCACACCAAACCTCAAGTTTTTTATTAACTGAGATCTCCCAGTTTCCCTGGGTGATTATTACTTGCTTTGCATTATAGGCTGAAATCGTTCTCTTATTAGCTTTTTAAACCTCAGGATTGTGATGGCAAAAGGGAACGATGGCACAAAAAGATTAAAAGATACACTCATTTATTTCTTTAATAAGCAGACCTAATTTTTTTTCATCCAGAACTTTTTTTTTAGATCATTTGCACACAATATAAATGAAAGATATGTTGTGGTTTTTTTTTCTTTTCCCCATTTAATTCCGAATCCCTGTGACAGTAGAAGAGCAAACAGACTTTCAAAGTGATGACTCCCAGTTAGAAACTTTGACTAATGAGGTGCAGCCTGGTTTAACTGCATTGTTCTAGGAGTTGCAAAACATGGAATTAACATTAAATCCTTATCATGACACTGACTGCTGTGGTCACAGTTTCCAAAAAAACATTAAAATGGCCACTAAAAAGGCCACAGTGGCAGCTGAGTAAACCCCTGGCTCATCAGACATCTTCTCCAGGAGCCCACCAAGGGCAGACAGTAGCCAGAGACATTCCACCAGTGGATATGGTATGGGAGAAGGATTGAGACCTTAGAGTGACTCCCAGTTACTGAAGAGACTCATCCTAGACTATCTAGAAGTGATTCACTGAGCTTTGCAGTGATCACAATCTCTATTGTAGCAGATACAATTCTTATTTCACACACAGCCCCCACAGAGCTCCTGGCAAAGAGTTAAAGAAAATAATTCGTTATTCCCTGATGAATTTTGCCTGTTTTCTTTTTGTTCTCCTAGTGAAATGTCCTTGAGATTATTGTTTTGGGTTTTTTTTTTCTTTGCATAAACTTATTATTCAGATTTGTTCCTCACTCAGACTTATTTGAAGAGCATTAGTATGTCAGGGGTCCGTCAGGAGCACCCTCCAACCTCAGGGTGAACCCTGAGGCACCCAGCCACCATGACTGCTCTTCCTCATCCACCCCCCAAACCCCCATTAGTTTTTCTGGATGAGGATGAGTGATGGGTTGTTTTGGGCAGAAAACTCTGGAAAACATGCTGTCTCAGGAGCAGTTGTGCTTCTTGAGAGTAGTTGTCAGGGTTATTGCACTCTGCTTGGTGCCATTTACACCAACAACCTGCAACAATTCCATGTGTTCCCACAGCAATTTATCCCGGGAATGTGAAGGGAACTCAGCTTACTGTCAGAGGGAAGAGGTAAAGCCTGACCTGCAGGTTGTACCACGCTGTAGATCTGTGTACTCTGACTTTACACAAGCAATTGCCAGCAGAAGCTGTTCAGCTGGGGCCATGTGGGCTCTAGCAGAGGCTCTTTTATTGCTGGAAAGTCGGATAAAACAACCTACAAGGAGCCTGTTTTCCCAGCTCAGGCACATCTGGCCTCTGAGCCAGCAAAGTGGGCTGGATTTATCCTAAAGGATGCTGCAGAGGACACAAGAGGAGGAGTTCCTGATGCCTTTTTTTCTCAGATTTGAATGGCAAACTGGCTGCCAGCGGTGGGGATCAGAGCAAAGCGTGTCAAAACACCTTCCCAGCAAGAGTAGCAGCCAGTTAAGCGTGGTTTGGATGTAACTGGCAGCTCTTCCCAGCCAGCCAGGCTGCCTTTCATCAGGCCCTGACTTTGACAGACACCTTGGGATGGCCACGAACATCTAACAGCCTGTGGCCAGATTAAACGTGGGCTGATTGAACCAGGACTTTGTGGTGGTGTCCCCCAGCTGCAGCGGTGCTTAGCCCGAGCTCGCCTGACCCCTGGTCAGGAGGGAAGTCGCAAGATTTTCCCACTTGGAAGAAAAATGTATTTCTCAGAGTGTCTTAATTGCCCATGGTATAACCTGGAAGAAGCTGAGAGCCCCCTGAGATGGACCAGCTGGTCCAGGTGGTGGAGGGCAAAGGAAGCAGCTCCCCGGGTTTCTCCAGCCAGGTGCACTTCAGGCCACGCAACGGGCTCCCCCGCTCCTCTCCGGGGTGAGGGAGCAGCTTCTGAGGCAGAGCCTGGCTCTGCTTCTGGTGGACCTGGGCAGAAGGCAGCACTCCTGACAAATACTACACATGGGCCAGGGTGGGTTTGGGTCCTCATCTCACACAGCCCTTCAAAGCTTGCAGATGTTTTCAGCTGGAAACAACCGGAGAAAAAACAACTCCACACACACCCACACCCCCAAATCCAGGCTTTTTTTTTCCTTAAAGCCAGAGGCACTGGTTGGCATGGAAGACCTGGCCCNCTGACAAATACTACACATGGGCCAGGGTGGGTTTGGTCCCTAGGTCCTGTGCCCAAGGAAAGGTGGCACGAGCCGTGCTGCACTGCGTGGCTCAGGAGCTGCAGGTGGATTCCATAAGCCACGTCCTGTGCTAAGCCAGGACTTGGGACAGTCCTAGCTGGAAGCCTTCCTCTTCTTCCAGGTACCTCATCCCAGAGGTGCAGGGTGTCTGCTTCCACCTCCTGCTCCGTGGGAAGTGCCAGTCCATGTGCCAGTACCGGTGTGATGGTGAGCAGGGAAGAGAGACACCTCATTTAGATCATGTATAACTTGCTCTAATGAACTGGGGGGGCTGAGGGGGCAGACTTTTTCTTGTGTTGTCCTCTTCCTTTCTTTTCATCCCCCTTTTTTCCCCTATTTTTTCTCCTTTTTCTTTTTCCCCTGACCATTGCCCTTTAAGCTGCTGACCAGCCCCTCAAAAGTCTAGTTTGGAGAAGAGGAGACTGAGGGGAGACCTTATTGCTCTCTACAACTCCCTGAAAGGAGGTTGCAGTGAGGGGAGGTTGGTCTCTTCTCCCCAGTAACAGGTGACAGAACTCGAGGAAATGGCCTCAAGCTGCACCAGGGAAAATTGAGGTTGGATCTTAGGAAGAACTTGTGTCCTGAGAGAGTCCTCAAGCATTGGGACAGGCTGCCCAGGGAGGGGGTTGAGTCCCCATCCCTGGAGGGGTTTAACAGACGGGGAGATGCGGTGCTTGAGGACCTGGTCTAGCGGTGACTTGGTGGCGGTAGGTTAATGGTTGGACTGGATGATCTTAGGGGTCTCTTCCAACCTCAACAATTCCATGATACTATGATTCAAAAGCCAACTCTCTCCTCACAGATTTTCAGAGCAATAAAACAGCAGAGCTACATTTCCTGGGTCATGGGTAGAGCAGCCAGGTCCTTCACTGTTCCAGGCTTCAGAGAGCTCAGAGTGTCCCAGCAGGGTTTCCCTGGAAGGATTGTCAGGGATTTTCCTCCTGTATGTGAAGGAAAACCGGAGGCATCTGCTTGGGTTCCTCCCATGCCAGCGTTGCTCTCCTGACCGGGAATTAGTCTCGCAGGTGATGATGGGGCCACCTTGGAGGTACAGTGGGCAGAGTTTGCCTTGGGTTTATTGTCACATCAGGCTGGCAAAGGCATCAGCTATGAAAGGAACTTCCAGGTCTGCAGCTGAGTTTTTAGGAGCCCTGATGGAAAGTCACCCCTCGCTCTATACCCGTCTGTGATGCATCTGGTTGGTAACAAGGACACGGGATGATTCTCCTTGGAGAAGGGAGTCAGGTCTGATAAAATGTGCTCGCAGTAAGATGAAGGCATAGCAGGAAGAAAGGGCTTCTTTGCAATTTAAATGCTGATACAATGATGAAAGACACTCTGCCTGCTGGGCGACGCTCTCATTTGTCTCCTTTGTGTTTTTTGAAGCAACTTAATAACAGTTTGCCCACTAATAAGCAAAAAGCAGTTGGACTTGTTGATCCTAAAGGTCTTTTCAAACCAAAACAGTTCTGTGATTCTGTGGTTAAATTTACAATAATTATATATCTTAAAACTTGCCTTCTTTGATTTACTCAGAGTAAATTTTTGAAGCATAAATATTAGAAAATACTAATTTCTCTTCATGTGACAGCTTCCTGCACAGATCAGTCCCATGCCTCATCCATCAGTGGAGATCTAGTTCAAGTATCCACAGCTTTGCTCAAAACACAGAGACTTTGGGGTGTCTCAGCCAAAACCACACAGGTACAATTATGCTGTGCTAAGGTTACCTCAGAATTGCCCATGTCACTCGTTGACATCATCACTTGACTCTTGGCATCAATTAGTACAGAGTGAGTCCATACAGGGTCGGGTCAGATGACCACGAGGCCTCTTCCAGATGTGAAATCTGGAGGATTGTTTTCAGCACTGCCAAACTTACAGGTGCTCAGTGCATGTCACAGGTGGGAATAAGACCTCAAAAAGCTAAAAAACACTTTGTAGAACAATAGCCTTATTCAGCATGTATTCACACAACTCACACATCTGGAATGATCCCACTTCGTGCCAAGGGTGCCCATCCCTGCTCATCTCCCCCACAGCACAAACCTGTGCACCCAGAGACAGAGAAACTCCATTGAACACATTGAAACTGGGATGGGGGAAGGGAAGAGCTATTTCTAATTATTTTTCTACTTAACACATTATTCTTTTTCTCACCTTTGAATATAAAAGGGCATCATAGGGCTCCACGTTTCTGATGTGTGATAAGAAACAATTACACTTTCTGAGTCAATAGATTTTAATTGTTGGGGTTTTTTGGTCCACAAGAGGGCTTCAATTTATTTATTTATTTAATGCATAGCAAAAACTTTCATGAGTTAAATTATCTGTTAGCTCACATCTGTTAGCCCCTCACTGACATAAAGTAGGTCAATCTCAATTGTTGTGAATTATCTTAATTCTCCTAATTGCTCAGACCAGCTGAGGGTCAAGATGAAAACTGGGTTCAATGTGTTCAAAAATACAAAACTGATTCAATATTTGAAGTCCAGGGAGAACCATAATGTGGTTCAAACCCTTTTATGCCATCTGTAGAAATAAACAAAAGAGGTTAGTTGCCATTAAATGGGGAATAAAAGGTTTCAGTATGAGTAGGTTGAGTGAGTATTTTTTCCATTTTTACACTATCCCTTGCTCAGAGGGAAACTGAGGCAACCAGCTTGCAGCTCGAAGGATTACCACCACCCTGGGATCAGGCAAGGCAAGAGATGGTGCCGATAGGATTTAGTCCCATTCACTCTTTCACCAATAATAATCTGTACAGACACTCTCCATGAAAGAAACTGGCAGATTTACAAGTGGTATCTACAGACCTTCCCAGAAACAGTCCTCAAGGACACAAAGCTCTAAGCTCTCGGAGCCATGCATTAAAATGATTTATATTTATTCATTCAGCTTCTGCATCAGAGGGATGGATGCTGAGCTGTGATGTTCTGAATGAAGAAATGCTAAAACCCCAGACAAAGCTTGTGCTCAGGTGTCTTTTCATTAAATTCTGGCCTAAGCTTAGTGTTTGCTTAACGTGGTGTCTGTCCTGATACCCTTAGCTGACTGCAAGCCTGGCTACTGGGAGACCCAGAAAATTAACTGGAGGCACTTGGAGAACGATCCTGTAACTGCCTACTGTAAATTCAGACCGGCTACTCCACCACTTGGCATCTAATCTATTTTTAACACTCAATGGGCAGGAAGAAGCCACTGTGAAGAGGAATTGTGCCTCCTGTTCCTGAAGGCAGAGATGAGCTCGTTGGCCGACACCGGCGCACAGCGACGCAGGAGCATCGTGTCGTCTCGTAGCACCGAGTCCAGGGTGTGGGAGCTGTGACACTGCAGTAGAGCAGAGCATTATTCCTCACAAGATGTAATCACAGGTTGCAAGAATAAAATAAGGACCCATTATGAGTGGAGCCAGCATTACTCTGTTCTGCACAGTGACCCTCCCGTTCCCTGAGGACTGGTTGATGTCTAAGCCCTCCACATGCAGTTTCTCACAGCAGTCACATCTACGTGGGTCTGGGTCTGCTCAATCTCTCACTGATGAGCTCAATGAATTTCCCCAAGCTGGGTTTGGCTCCTGTCCTGGTGACTGTTGTGGGAGGTCTGCCAAGCACAGACAGCAGCATCAGCTCCATAAAGATGACACTTGCCTTTTCACATGCATCACGGGAACATCTGGAGATCACAGCTGAATCGAGCTCCCATTCACAGCTGATGGGTGTCACTCACATACCTGACACCTGGTCCAGAGGGAGGGACTTCTCAGAGCCACAGGAACAGTAAGGTTGTAAAAGACCTTCAAAAGGAGGAGGGAGGGGATTCTCCCCTCTGCTCTGCTCTCATGAGATTTCACCTGGAGTCTGTGTCCAGTTCTGGAGTCCCCAGCACAGGAAGGACATGGAGCTATTGGAGCAGGTCCTGAGGAGGCCACGGAGNACGAGGGAGGACACGGTGCCACCTGGACAGTGGCTTCAGCCCAGGGGAATGCAGAGAAGCTGAGAGAGTTGAGGTTGTTCAGCCTGGAGAAGAGAAGGCTCCAGGCAGATCTTAGAGCCCCTTCCAGTCCCTGAAGGGGCTACAAGAAACCTGGGGAGGGACTTTGGAGAAGGGCCTGGAGTGACAGGATGAGGGGGAATAGTTTGAAATTGGAAGGGGCAGATTTAGGTTGGATCTGAGGAAGAAATTGTTCCCTGTAAAGGGGTGAGGCCCTGGCACAGGGTGCCCAGGGCAGTGGTGGCTGCCCCCTCCCTGGAGGGGTTCAAGGCCAGGTTGGACCTCAGGGGCCTTGAGCAGCCTGGTGTGGTGAAGGTGTCCCTGCCCCTGGCAGGGGGTTGGAGCTGGGTGGGCTTTGAGATCCCTCCCAGCCCAAACCAGTCTGGGATTGTGTGAGTCTATGATCTCCAAGCTCATCTAGTCCAACCATGCCTCCTACCACCTCTACTGCTTTTTAAGGTCAGACTTCCCTGACTTGAGAAACGTGATTCAGCACATCCAGTGAGGATCCCTATGGAAGGAGCCGTGGTGAAGCCCATACGTCTGCACTGCACGGACCTCAGAGGGTTTATGTTGGACTAAACATGGTGTGGTGTCTCTGACAGAGTGAGAGCTTGGGCTGTCTGAAGAACCAGTCATTTCCTGAGCTCTTTTTGCCCCATTATGGTTCTGGATACACTTTACCCTCACCTGGGGTCCAATTCTGGCGTGAGCATCCTCTGGTTCCCACTGACAGCCCTGTTCTTCATCAGAACCGGGGGTGATGGGCTGTGCTGCACCTCTGAGTGAGAACACTGCTCTGTGTGCAGCCTGCATCAGCTCAGCCATCTCACTGCTGCCTGTCTAAGGCTAATTGAGCTCCTAATCCCAGACCCAGGGGCTGGTTTAGGGGCACAGGGGACGTGTGGCAAAGCTGGAGCTGAACGATCACAGATCCTGTGACTCACAGAGAGCATCCGCGGCCGTAGTCGGCTGATCACTCAAAGCAGCAGAAATCTACTGGAATTAGAGACTTTGAGTCCAGTGTGATTCATATCAACCTCAGGGAAAGTTAATTGTAGGGCTGATGGTAAACCAGCTTGAACTCCAGGGTACTGGGAGTTTGTGACTGGCAGGTGGAAGTAAAATAAGTGGAAACCGTTTGTAACGGACATTTCCCAGAGTCGATATTCTTCAGCTGTTCAGCTGCAGCCCTTGGTGTGACCATGGGAGCTGGAAGAGATTTCCAGGAGGGCTGGGAATCCTCCACAGGGCTGTTTGCCTTCTTACAGGAAGAAATAGGTTCCTCTGGTGAGCTGAGCAGTGAGCAGCACTCAGTACTCGTACACATGAGTCAGTGCACAAGGCTGGTGGAAACGGCCCCTGGGTTTTCATTCATCCCAACACACACTCCCGGGTGTGAGATTGACTGTGACTTTCCCTGGCACTGATTCGCTTTGCTGCCATAAAAAAAACAGCCATAAGCCACTAACCAGCCAGAGGGGACAAATATCAGGGTGGAGGGAGCAGCGGGGGACAAAGACCCAGCTGCCAAGGTGCCTGTGGCCCGGGACCACGGGGATGTGCCCAGGCTCCCACACCTCCGTGGGACGGCAGACCCCACAGCCTGCTTTAGTTCTCCCTTTTATCCCATTAATTTTGCCCCTGCACATTATTATTTATTCTTTTACAAACTGCTGCTCTGTGGTTGTGAAGACACTTTGCTGCCCTCCCCTCCCCCCCATGCATCCCCTTAATGCCAGCTCAGCAGTGCTCGGTGAGGGGGGACAATACATGAATTGTAGCCCCCCTTGCAGGGATTTTCTCCTTTCTGCTTTGAGCAAACGTTGGGCAGCTCTGTTAGGGTGAGCCACACGTGTCCACTGTCTCCTCTATCACCAGTATTTGGTTGGAAAAGGGGTGAAAATCAAAGGTATGAGCATAGCCCAACACCAGTGCCATTTGAGAGTGGATTTTGTGTCTGTGTGTCCACCTGAGCAGGGCTCAGCTCTGGCAAGTCCCTTCCACAAACCTGAGATCCTGTGGAACAAATAACTTAATGGGTGTTTCTTCCAGTCTGCACCAAAGGATCTGCAAGAGCAGGGAAAGGGAGATAAACCTGGAGATAAACAGCTTTCCCAGAGGCTTCCAGGTTTCACCAGAGGGTCTCAATGGCTTTGTGGGGCATCATGGGGGTTCTGTGTCTTCTCTGTCCTCTGTACGGCTCTGAGTGCTGGGGAAAGGTAAACTCACCTCAAAGTCATGTAGACTCACCTGATGGGTTGGAAGGGACCTTCCAAGTCCACCCAGTGCCACCCTGCAGTGGGCAGGGACATCTTCACTAGAGCAGGGTGCTCAGAGCCCCATCCACCCTGACCTTGAATGTCTCCAGGGATGGGGCCTCCACCAGCTCTCTGGGCAACCTGGGCCAGGGTCTCACCACCCTCAGAGGGAAGAACAAATCCTGACGTCCTCAGGAGGAGTTTCTGCCAAAGAGAATCAACATTTGAATTAATACTCTAAGGAGCTGGGAGAGAAAAATATAAATGTGTGGGAGGTAGAATGCAAAGAGGAAGAGGAAGAGCTTTTTGTGCCAGCAGAAAGTGGCAGCATAGCCCGAGGCAGCGCTGGGTTCAGCTGCTGTAAAATGTATTCATTCTCTGGCCACTGTCCTGGCTCTGCAGGGAGCTTGGACCTCTCTGGTGGGGGCAGGGCTTTATTTTTGAAATGAAATAATTAATTATGAATTTTCATAGGAATGGAAAATCTGCTGAAGTAGGTTGAAATCAGCAAATATTATTTTTTTTTTAAGTGCATTTAATTAAAAAAAATAGGATTGAATGAAATGAAACGTTTCAGGCTTTGATATCTCAAAGTACTTCATCTCAGCCTGCAATAAATCACATTTTATGTAGAAGGGACTTCATACTAAAATTAACATTC
Organism: Heliornis fulica; assembly: GCA_013399135.1. NCBI lineage: Eukaryota > Metazoa > Chordata > Aves > Gruiformes > Heliornithidae > Heliornis > Heliornis fulica. Next base: position 86,210 of record VXBZ01008694.1, on the reverse strand, counting down.
ATCTGCAAACAGAGGGGAGCTTAACGGTTAAACAGCACCAATCTGGATGGAAATGGGGTGGAACTGCAATCTCAGAACCCTTCTTTCAGCACTACCTTCCAAAAAACTTCATTTTAATTTAACATAAATCCCCCCCCTCCTGTTTTTATTTACCTGTCTTGCCTCTGAAAGGCCCCTGACTCCTCTTTACAGATGCTGAGCCCCTCTGAACCTCCAGTAAGTCATGACAAGGGAAGGGCTCCCTGCAAAGGACCCCTGCAGCCGAGGGGGAGCTGGAAACGCTGGCACTGCCTCGTTACAACCAAGACCAATGTCCTCTTCTACAACCACTGCCGTGCAGCAGAGGAGCTGGGAAGGTGTTTGTGTCTCTGGTTTGCTATTTTGATGGCAATTTTTACTTGTACTGCTAATTCTATATTTGCCTGAAGGCGAAGGCATCGGGTGAGGAAAAAAAATGGACAGGTTTAAAGATCACCTAACAGCATGATGGTGTTTGAGCTCTCTTCTCATGCTGGGAAGGGATAAAAAGGTAGGGAACAAAACAACTCCAGGTCGTTGTGTGTGTCCTGGAATGACCTTGCAGTTCACACAAAGCACTCGGACAAGTGGGTAGTTGGCCAGTAAGATTTTATCCTTTAAAGGATTCCTGCCCCATTTCTGGGATGAGCCAGGATACAAGAGATGCTGAAGCTTTTCTCTTTATTTTTTCCCTCCATATTAATCCTCTTTTACATTTATCTCTGACTTCTGGATGTGAACTTTTGGGATTTGTTCCCTAAACTGTTTAGACTATCCCAGTGACTGATCTGCCCAGTTGCACTGGCAGATTTCACACAGAGATTTTACACACAAACACAGAATGTCAGGGGTTGGAAGGGACCTCAGAAGATCACTCAGTCCAAGCAGGATCACCTCGATTAGATCACACAGGGACTTGTCCAGATGGGTCTGGAATGTCTCCAGAGAAGGAGACTCCACAACCTCTCTGGGCAGCCTGGCCCAGGGCTCCACAACCCTCACAGGGAAAGAGTTTCTCCTTATGTTCCCATGGAACCTCCTCTGCTCCAGCTTGGACCCATTTCCCCTTGTCCTGTCCCTGGCCATCCCTGAGAAGAGCCTGGCTCCATCCTCCTGACACTCACCCTTTACATATTGATAGACATTAATGAGGTGACCCCTCAGTCTCCTCTTCTCCCAGCTCCAGAGCCCCAGCTCCCTCAGCCTGTCCTCAGCAGGAAGATGTTCCATCCCTCCATCATCTTGGTGTCCCTGTGCTGGGCTCTCTCAAGGAGTTCTGTGTCCTTCTGGAACTGAGGGGCCCAGAACTGGACACAACACTCCAGGTGAGGTCTCACCTGTAACTTCTTTCAGCATCAACAGAGGTTGGTCCTGCTCCTTCCACCCCCCCTCATGACGTGGCCTCTCCCAGCGTTTCTCTTTGCATCACATTTCCATGCCTGAGAACTAACGGCTCATTCACACTTTTCCCATCACCATGGGAACCTGGAAGAGGGAGATAAAGTCTGTTAATTCCCTCACACCGGGTTATGTGTCTTGCTGCATTTTTGCATCGTGTGAATTCACATGGCTTCAACGAGAGCAAGGGAAAACTCCTGTCACACCAACCAGGTGCATGATACTGGAAACACTGGTGGGCTCCAGACACGGCTGCCCAGGACCCTTCCCCTTCAGCAGTGGAGGTTTTTTCTCTCTTCTGTATCACCCTGATTATTTTTTCCCCCTTGTCCTTCATTTCCCATCATGCAAAGGGCTGTTAGGAGCTTTGGGAAGCTCACTGCAGAGCACTATGGATGAGTTACTGGAGCAACCCGTGTGTAAGTCAGGACACAGCCTGTCTGTCCACCAGCACCAGGCTAACTGGGATGATGAACCAGTTTAACTCCTTGTATGGAAGAGAGCGCTGCCGGCTGACCTCAGGTCATCCCCTTCTAGTATCACCCTGATTATCTCCTCCCTTCGGAGCACACGGCTGCACCCAGCTCCAGGCTACTGGCCCCAGCACCCAGCACCTGAGCAGCCAAGTGGGGGTGTCTTCTTCACCCAGATGCCAGCAGTCATCTTCTTGCTCACTCGCAGTCAGGGCTTGGGTGATGATCTCTGGTCCTGCCTCCTCCTCCTGGTCCTGGGAGGAAGAGGCAGAACCATCATCCTCCACCGGGCAGGCAGATGTCTCTGTGCGTTTCTTCTCTGTGCAGGGGCGACTGACACCCGTGTGGGCTGGGCTTTTCCTCAGGAAAGGGACATCCTGGCTGCAGGCGGTGTGAGGAGGTCGGGAAGGTGGGAGGAAAGTACCGGGAGGGGGAAAAGCCCGTGTTTGATCGCTGCCAGGAGGGGCTGCCTTCAGGGGGATGCTGCAGAGGGACCGGCAGCCCTCCCCACCACACGAAACTCGCTCTAACGAGATCAAGTTTAAAAGAGAAACGGCCAGTTGGGACAATCTGCTCTGCCCCGATGGTCACTCGGGCAGGACGAGAGCACGGAGGGGGCAGAGGATGCACAAACACCTCCGCTGCCGCGGGGACATCCCCGCAGGGAGCGGGACATCCCCGCACGGAGCGGGACATCCCCGCAGGGAGCGGGACATCCCCGCACGGAGCGGGACATCCCCGTACGGAGCGGGACATCCCCGCAGGGAGCGGGACATCCCCGCAGGGAGCTGGACATCCCCGCACGGAGCGGGACATCCCCGCAGGGAGCGGGACATCCCCGCACGGAGCGGGACTGGACTTCTGCTGCCCCCAGGGAAAATCCTGCTGAGGGGGTGTCTGGTTTCATCCCAGCTCCCTGTCCCACCGCTCCCCTCACTGGGACGGGGAAGAGGGTCGGGAGAGGTGACCCTCAGGGTGGGGATGAGGACGGAGTCCTGGGAGCGCAGAGGGAGGGGGAGCGACGCCTGTGCTGACAGGAGACACGGCCAGCCCACCCGGCCGAGGGGTCCCGAGCAGCCCCCCCTCTCCTGCCACCCCTTATGTACTGAGCATCACGTCACGCGTGTGAAACAGCCCTTCTCACCCGTGTCCCCCAGCTCCCGGTGACAATTAACCCCGTCGCAGCCGGAACGCAGGACGAAGGGCACACGGTGGGCTCTGTAAACCCCCCTCAGACCCTTCCGTTGGGGCTTCTGACCTGGGGCTCGGCAGAGCCTTTCCCCAAACATTTTCTCCTTCTCCAAGACAGCCCATCACAAGTCCAGGCTCTGAACTGCCTAATCCAGTCTGGCCATGGGAGATGCTCGCCAGGCACCTCCTCGCCGCTACTGGCCCCAGGCTGGGAGGCGACAGAGCTGGGAGGTGACAGAGCTGGGAGGTGACAGGACCGGGCACCTCGATGGCGAATCGCTGCCGAGGTTGTTGAAGCCCCAAAGGCTGGTAAAGCACAGCGCCCTTCAGAACAGCTCTGCGGTATTTTCTGTTTATGGCTTATGGAAATCTGTATTTTTAGTCAGTGCAAAAAAAAAACCCCAAGAACCTTAAGATTCTGTGACACCATTATAAATAATTAAAAAAAGGTAAAGGAGGAGAGTGTTAATATGCTAAGAAAGTTTTCTAACAGTTCTGATATATTTTCTTGACTTGCCCTACTATGTTAGAAAAGCTCCTTCTGAACAGCAGATGGTCTCAGGCCAGGAAATTACTAACAGAGTGGAACAAGTTGAATTACAATCGGTTATTTCTTGCCAGGTTTCTAATCTCAGCCCTGCGAGGTGCTAAGTGCCCTCAGCTCCTGATGAAATGAGGGTTGATGGCATTCAGCACTCAGCTGGATTTGGAGCTGCATACATAATATAATTTTTCTATTTCAGAAATGCAATTTCTGATACAGGCTTTTGGGCTGCACATGAAAACCGAGAGTGCAAAGGCAGGTGTAGCTGGAGCAGGGGCCTGTTGCACCCATAAAGCACAAGTATTTTAAGCAGCCTCTTTGCTTGGCTTAAATACAGGCATAAGCACACTAAAACAGTGCAACCAACAACGTGGAGGCATTTCATAATGCAGCTGAGCCTGGGTCTAATGAAAGGATGTGAATGGAAGGGGAGGAGCAGAGCTGTGGTGTATTTGCACTAACAGGGAGCAGGAACGTGGATGTGTGTGAGTAATAAAACCTGCAAGGTAAGAACAAAGAGTGGAAAGCAGGGAGGAGAGAGACCTGTCAGCACCAGAGGAATGCTGCAGAGCAAGGAGGAAAGATGGTTGGCACAACCAGCCTGAGCTCTGGTTCTAAAGACAAAGGAACTCTGTTGGGAGGGGGTGAGTCCCTGCCAGTTGCTTTAGAGGAGGAAGGGAGGGGGAAATAGGAAAAAGCAGAAGTGGGAAAGTAGAAATGTGGGAAAAGAAGTTGCCTATTTCACTTGCATTTCAGTTCCCAAACCCTGAAGGACCTTAGGTGCTCATTAACTGGCATTAACTAAGGACTAATTGCTTCAGCATGTGCTGGTAATGATGGGAACCAACCACTGATCATGTTAACAGTTGTCTCTCTAGTAAAGCCTGGGTTTGAAGCTTGAACGTGGCCTCCTTCACCACCCTGGTCATTCTCATCTGCTGTAGGTATATGAATATATTTACAGGGATGTAGAGTCACAGGATGGGTTGGAAGGGACATTCAGAGCCCACCCTGCAGTGAGCAGGGACATCTTCACTAGAGCAGGTTGCTCAGAGCCACATCAAGCTTGACTTTGGATATATCTCCAGGGATGGGGATATATATATGTGTGCGTGTGTATATATATATAAAACCACATATACTGTATATATATATATATATGCATAATATATATACATACAGAATTTTTTAGAAAGAAAAAAGCCCTGCCCAAACCCACTGGCACACAGTATATATGGCCATATGTACACCACTGTGATGCACATCTTCAAGGACCATCTCCTTTCAGTAACCCAGGAAAGTCCCATGGACACACTGCTTAGCAGTTTTAACTGATGTTTCTCTCAGGCAGCCTCTTGTTCCAAGCTGAAACCACCTCTCATGGTGGAGGACTCTGCCCTAAGATCTGGGAAAGGAGCTGCATTCCCCCATACTGGGGTCTGTGTGTGCCCCACTTAATCCCAGCATCTCCTGGATGCTCTGGCAGCAAACCATCTGGAGAGGGAATTGGGAGTCTGGTCCAGAGACCCTTCAGCTGGAAAATGCCTCTCAGTGAGATTTCCCTCTGAGGGAACTCAACAGCCACCCTGGAGAGCAGCGGTGGCTGGGACAGCAGCAAGTTCAATCAGCTGGGAAGCTGCCCATTTCCAGTCTTTCCTTTGGAGTTCAGGCATCCAGACACAGGCTGCTGGTAGGGGTTCTTTATGTTTTGTTCTGTGTTTCATGGATTTTTTTGTGGTAGGCTGTTGGAGTTGTTGGTTTGGGGTTTTTTTGTGGTTTTGGTTGGGGATTTTTTCCGTTTGCTCTACCAGAAAAAGTGAATCTAATAACCTACATCCAGGGGCTGCACTTTACTCCTGTATCAGTCACCACAACGAGGGTGCTTTGGTAAGCAAAGTATTCTAGAAACTATTTTTTTCTCTATCATCAGTGAAATATAGTCCAAGATTTTGGGCATTCTCATGAGAAGAAATCCCAGCTCCCCATTCAGGAGCCTCCTCCTGCTAAACAGACAGCTATTTCTCTCTCTGACATACCACAGACATGAACCCTGTGTTAACTGTACAATTACCCAGACTGCTTGAGTGAAACAAGTACAAATTATTTGACTCTGAAGACCAGAACTGGAGTTCATATTACTGGAGATATTTCAGGAGAGCTGGAAGTGCCTAACTGCGTTCTGCAGACTGGCTGAATGAGTTATGTCAGCTAGAAAAAGGCATTTGCTCCTTTTCCCTTTCTCCTTTCTCTCCCTTCACTTTTAGTTTCCTTTTCAAGATGTCCAGAGATGTTATACCTCGAGAATGACTCCAAATTAGTTCCTTACTGTATTTGTGGTCTGCTTTCAAATATAGCTGAACAGTCACCTTTATCCCAATGTCATTGCCTGTCCATGTCTGAGGACACTCCCTGGCGCCCTGTGTGTGTCACACAGCCTAAGGATGTGTCTCTCCACTGGACATGGACAGTGTCCTGCTGGGTGGAACTGTCACAGGACTTAAAAATTAACCAGGGCTTCACAGCTGATCGATTCACAGAATCATTGATAATTGAAGCACTAATTGGAACGTGTGATTTAAGTCAGGCTGCTGCCCCTAAGGCTGCCCGTGTCCCCCAGCCCTACTCGGGTGTCAGACAGTGACACCACATTGTCCTGAGTCTGACCCACGGATCTTGATGGACCTCTGAAGATTGCCAAGGGGGAGGGGAACCAGGGGCAAGGTCATTCCACTGATGGAGGGTGAGGGGGGTGGATCACACTCACTGGCCCAGGGACCACCCATCCTGATTACCCTATGGCTCAAAGGAGCAAACAATTAAGTACGTGCACTAATTGACAGAGGTGGTGAAGGGCTTTGAAGCAATGGTATAATGATAAATAACACATGTAGTAGGTAGAGTGTTAATATGGTGTGTAGAGTAACCACTGCTTTGGAGCTGTGAGGTGCTCTGTGTGCATACTGCACGCCAGGGAAGTGACCCCCTTGACCTGGGACACTGGCTCAAGGGTCTCTGCAGCAGTGGCCCAGGGCAGGACCCAGTGGAGGAGCACACAGGCGGTGACAGGGCTGGCTGTGCCCCCCCAGGACACTGCTGTGCCCTGTGGCAGATCTCAGAACCCCTAGAAACACGGGCAGAGAGGTGAATAAAAGCTGCCTCCCGGTATGCCCTGGCAGGGAGGAGTGTGTTGAGGTTCCTGCCACATCCAGCCATTCCTGACTTAATTCTTCAGCTAATAACTCCCTCCTGTTTGGCTGAATGCCACCCAGAATGTAAACACCATGTGCTTCAGGCAAGAGCTGCTCACCTTGAGAGTTGGCCCTCCTGGTAGAGAAATGCTGTTTCATTCTGTTGGCCCAGTTCTATTCCTCACAGGCACCTTCCTGTAGCTAAGGCTGGTGGCTGGTGTCTGGAGAATCTGATACGGCACCAGAGCTCCTGTTTCAGGAGACAGATTTGCCAGGGGATATTACTGTTAATTGACATCCTATTTCTCATCCTCTCTCCTGTCTGAAGTTATTGAGAAGTGTGGGAAATTCACCTTCAGAACTGTATGGGTTGGCTCGTACTGGAGTGACAAGACGTTTCAGACGAGGTTTTTGGCCCTCTGTCACCAAGGGGATATTTCCTTTCGGTGAAGTAAGAGTCTGCTCATGTCTGTGTTACATTTGGCTTTTCAAATTTGAGGATTTATCCTTCAGTTGTACAAACAAACAAACAAACAATCAAACAAGGTTTTGTTTTCTCCTGGCTGCCTTTGCTTTGCTGTGTAGTTTGAGCCAACATCCATGGGCTGGTTGGTCAGCCCCCATCTGCTGATTGCTCTCATTTTGGCCTGAGGTATGTAGATTTTTTTTGCTTTTTAAATCCATTTTCCCCCTTGGTTAATGTTAGTTGGTCTAAGGGGCAGATTTAACAATATCACCATCTGCACTACGGTATGATATCTAAGAGGAATAATTTTAAATGGTGTCTCAGTGCTTTTAATCATATTGAATTATTCACAGAATCACAGAATCCCCAGGTTGGAAAAGACCTGTAAGATCATTGAGTCCAACCATCCCTGTCCTCTCCTGCCCCATCTCCCTGAGCACCTCATCTCCCATCTGGTCAATACACCCAGGGGTGGGGACTCCACCCCCTCCCTGGGCAGCCTGTCCCACACCCCCACAGCTCTTTGGGGGAAGAATGTTTTCCTAAGGTGAAGAACCCAAACTCTGGGCTCTGTTGTGACTTTTATCAGGTTTTTCCATTGGGAGTTCTGAGAGAGTGACAGAAAGACAAGGGACCCACAGGAAACAGTGCCCAGAGCCATCCTGACCGGGCACAGAGGTGACTGTCGGAGGTGGCACCTCTGAAGCCTTGGTGAACGTGTTGCCCTGTGTTTCTGTTCATTAATGTGATGGTCAGGGGGCTGGGAACCACACTCTTGTGGTCCCTCATATTTGGGGTTCTTCTTGAATCAGAGAAGAAGGTAGGTTGGAAGTGTCTTCAGAAGTATGCTGTGCCACCTCCTGCTCCGAGCAAAGCAAGCTCCAGAGGCTTTAGCAAAGCCAGACAGTGGTGGAGGTCTCCTCAGGTCCAGTTTGGAGGAGAAAATGGAGGTTCCTGGGGTTCTCTGAGCACCTGCTCAGCGTGGTTTACTCTGGGCAAACAAACTTTGGTTTGGTTCTTCCTGCAGCAATTTGTATTTGCTGCCCATCATCCTTTTGAAGTTTCACTGCACCTCTGAGGAGAACCTTGATGTGCTTCCTTTTACAAGCCCCTACTTGCAGAAGATGTCAAGGATGTCCTTGCCTGCTCTTGTCCCTGCTCCACAAGACCAGTTGTCTTCTGTTCACCACATATTTCTCACTCTCCAGCCCCTGACCATCACTGTGGTCTCCACCAGGCTCTCTCCAGTTCGCCAACAGCTCTTTGGTCCTGAGAGGGCTCAGATCTGGATTCAGTCCAATGTCACCTTGCCCTGGTTGCACTCCTCAACCCACTGGCTGCACCCTTGTGATGCAGCACAAGAGGCAGCTGGTATCCCTGCTTGCAGGACACACTGCTGTCTGCTGCTTGACCTGCTGCCCACCAGGACCATCAGCCAGGTTCTGCAGGGCTGCTCCTCTCCAGGCTGTCCTGCTCTGTGAGGGTACAGCAGCTTGGACACGGGGCTCAGCACATGGGGTCCTGTCAGCCCCTTTCTGCAACCTCTCCACCCCTGGTCCTCCTGCTCCACGGTGGACTTGCTGAAGGTGAATGTTGTCCCCTTGTCTCAGGTTTTGATGTAGTGGTTAACTTAGGAAAATATTTCAATATTAAAATATGCTGATGTTTAAGAACCCAGTTGTGGAAGGAGTGGCCTGCACATCTATCTGTCCCTGCAGACCAGGCAATGGGCAAACTGTGGTTAATTTCTCAATATACCAAACTTTAAGAACCACGAAACTTTCAGAGGAAAAAGTAATGTTTTGAGTGTTTTTCCCCTCACCTCTTATCTCCACTTTATAATAAATCTCCAGGCTCCCAGAGCAATGCAACAAATTACTTAACTTTTGACAACAGTCAGAAAAATATATTGTCTTTCATTAACTTTTTAAAGCTTACTGATTTTGTGGGATTGCTGCAGTGAATTGTAAATGATGTATGAATTGAAAAATTCATGCCCACCCAGTGTACAGGGAGGACGTGGGCTGGGATCTGCAGCCACAGCTCCTCTGTCTGCTCTGATGCTCAACTTCCACACACAGCAAGAGGAGACCGTTGACCTGTGGCTGCTGTTCCTGGAGTGGATCACTCAGCTCTGCCATGGAAATCATAGAACAGAATCATCAGATCCCTGGGGCTGGAAGAGACCTTTAAGATCATCTGGTCCAACCCCAGGCTGACCCTGGCCAGGCCACCTCTAGCCCATGTCCCTCAGCACCTCATCTCTTGGTCTTTCCAACCCCTCCAGGAATGGGGACTCCACCACTGCCCTGGGCAGCCTGTTCCAATGCCCTGGCAGAGGAGGAGGAGGAGGACACAACCAGGACAGGTGACCCAGACTGGCCAGAGAGGGTGTCCCATGCCAGTGACATCACTCTCAGCACACAGGGGGAGGAGGACACGGCTCCAGGACAGGCGGTTTGGGGACATTCCGGGACAGCTCTGAGTTGTGGGGTCAGTGAGGAACAGCATCGTGTGTCACCAGCTCTGTGTGTCCTGCTGTAAATCCTGTCACTGTTCTCTCTCTCTGCTGTCCCAGAACTGTCCTTACCCCCAACCCACGAGGTCTTGGGGTTTTTTGTTCCTTTTTCCCCCCCTGCCCCCTGCCCAATCTAGAGCGTGGCCGTGTGGTGTTCGGCTCCCAGCTGGGGTCAAACCACAACACTTTGTAGAAGTTGCAGTTTTTACCAGCATTTTTTGAAATGTTACTGTGCCACCTCTGATGTTAAAGAGACAACTTGGGTTTCCTTACCCTGTTCCTGCTGACTTGCTTTAACTGGAATGGAACAAGTGGAGAAACCCAACGTGTGAAATTCCGTGCTGCTCCGTTCCTTCCATCAGTAACTGCGACGCACAGAGCGAGAGATTTGATAAATTGCCTTCCATAGATTCCAGATCAATAAATATATATGTGTGTGTGAAAAATTTAAATTAAACTCATTAAGGAGGTCCAGATTAATTAGGCTTATATCAAAGGCCGCACTAATTTCTGCAGGCGCCGAGGGAGCAGCTTCAGCGCTTGGTGCGGTAACAGCCTAACGGGAACATTTTAATTGAATAAAAAGCAGTTTCACCAAAACGTGTCTGGGTAACCTGACAATTTTGTTAATTATTCAGCTGAATCCTATTTTGCTGAAATAAAGATGTTGTGTTGCCTCTGCTTCAAGCTTGTGATTTCCCAGAGACCTGCCATATTCATTTGCCTTTATTTACTATTACATTTTATTGCGTTGTTTTGACATGTGTCGTACGTCAAAGCGCGGTGCTACTGATCCAGGGAACCAGAGCTCTCTCTATCTGCATACTTGTATTTTAAATACAACAGACTTCAGAATAAGGCTCAAAATCTGTTTCTGCACATCATATCATAGGTCATATCATAGAATTTTAAGGCTGGAAATGACCCCTGAGACCATCCGGTCCAACCATTAACCCACCGCCACCAAGTCACCGCTAGACCATGTCNTCCCCAGCTCCCTCAGCCTCCTCGTAGGGCCTGTTCTCCAGACCCTTCCCCAGCTCCCTCAGCCTCCTCGTAGGGCCTGTTCTCCAGACCCTTCCCCAGCTCCCTCAGCCTCCTCGTAGGGCCTGTTCTCCAGACCCTTCACCATCCTCCTCAACGTCCTTCTTGAAGTGAGGGGCCCAGAACTGGACCCAGTACTCGAGGTGAGGCCTCACCAGTGCAGAATACAGGGGTTTAGTCTGTTGGATGGAAACCCCGTGTTCAAGCCCCCAGTACTGACAGCACAGCCTGGCTGGGGCCGTCCAAATCACTGTGGATCCTGCTCTAAGTACTGTGGGTGACAAGCCAACATCACACCTTGAATCAACAGGGCTGTCCTTCATCTTCCTTCATCAAAGGAGAGGAGTTAATTTAGAGTGTGGAGTAATGCAGCCTGTCTCAGAGAAGATGCCAGGTAAATGCATTGCATTAAGTCCAAGCTCTAAACCAAGAGGTAAAGAGGGGGCAGCAGCTGTAACTCTGGGATTCTCTACCAGGGTGAAGGGATGGATCTGGGCAGGGAAGGGTGAGCTGGCTCAGGGGGAGCAGCACATCTTTTGTTCATCTGCAGAGCTGAGCTCCAGCCAACTGTTGTGTGAGACTGTGAGATCCCACTCTTTGTGCCTGCAAAGTTTTCCTTTATTCTGGTTTTCATACCTGAACGTGAGCCAGGGCTGGTTATGCCCATTGGCTAACCTGGGTTTTCCAGAGGAAAACCCATTTTTGTGAGATCTCCAGGGAAAACCAGGAGGTTCATGATGGATAAGCCTCAGACCAAGCCTAACTCTCGGTCTGTGGGATGCTGGAACTGCCTTGGTGTGAACAGGCACTTCTCAGCCCCCCGTGGCCCCCAGTGTGTGCTGGGACTGGGGTGCTGGGCAGTACAGGTGTGCTGCCCTCTGAGGCACCTGCCAGACACGTTCCTTGCACACACATTGTCTGTACAGAAGTATTGGTGAGGGCATGGCATCAACTAGACACAGGCCAGGGGAGCAGAGGAGGAAGCAGCTTTCCAGTCCCTCAGGGGCTCCAGGAGAGTTGGAGAGGGGCTGGTGCCCCGGGCAGGGAGGGCCAGGCCCAGGGCAATGGCCTTCAGCTGCAGGAGGGCAGAGGGAGAGGAGCTGGGGGGCACAAATCCTTCCTGGGGAGGGGGGAGGCCCTGGCACAGGGTGCCCAGAGAAGCTGGGGCTGCCCCTGGATCCCTGGCAGGGTTCAAGGCCGGGTTGTACGGGGCTTGGGGCATCCTGGGCTGGTGGGGGTGTCTGTAACCATGGGTGGGGGCACTGAGGAGGGAACCTGGGGTCCCTGCCCACCCAAACCAGTCTGGGCCTTGATGAAAACAAGCCAGGTCCCCAGTCCCATGTCCTCTGTCAGAGGTTTGGATGTCCTGTGGTTGCAGCCACCGGCAAAGCCCCTGTCAAGACCCCCGTACCGTGCTTTGATCTGTACTCTGCCACCCACTTTGTGCACTGCACCTCAGGGACAAAGGTGTTAATGACATTTTCCAGCTGCCCCAAGGACACCAGCAGCACCCAGCCGCTCCCCAGCCACCCCTACTGCGCTCTTGCTGTTCCCTTCCAGTGGGATTCTCGTTCAATTTACAGCCTCTCACTCTGCCCCGTTAATAGATTGTGTCACTGTCCCCTCCAGGGTGTGCACCAAAGCCACCCGTGCTGATGGCCTCATGCCCCCCCTCACTCCTGCCTGTTGCTGGAGCTGCACCAGGGGCAGGCAGCCTCACAGCCCATCGCCCCACGTCTCTTTGGGGTCTTGGAAGGTCTTTGCCCCTGGCCTGGGCTGCCGGGTTCTGTTCCCTTTGGCTGCCGGGGCGTGGGCTGGGCTAACCCCTCCCCCCCCAGCAGGTCCAGGCAGATGTTCCAGCAGGGGGGGCACCGGCTCCTCCGAGCCCCCGAGGAACCGGTACCCCCACTCACAGGTTGGCCAGGGTGTAAGGAGGGAGCCCTGGGGCATAAGGAGGGATCCACTGGATGTAAGAAAGGATCCAAGGGATGTAAAGAGGGATCCATGGGAAGTAAAGGGGGATCCATGGGGCATAAAGAGGGATCCATTGGGATGTAAGGAGGGATCCAAGGGATGTAAGAAGGGATCCAAGGGATGTAAAGATCCCTGGGATGTAAGGAGGGATCCCTGAGATCTAAGGAGGGATCAATGGGATCTAAGGAGGGATCCATTGGGCATAAAGAGGGATCCAAGGGATGTAAAGATCCCTGGGATGTAAGGAGGGAATAAGGAGGTNGAGGGATCCAAGGGATGTAAGAAGGGATCCAAGGGATGTAAAGATCCCTGGGATGTAAGGAGGGATCCCTGAGATCTAAGGAGGGATCAATGGGATCTAAGGAGGGATCCATTGGGCATAAAGAGGGATCCATGGGATATAAGGAGGGGTCCATGGGATGTAAGAAGGGATCCATGGGATCTAAGGAAGGATCCATGGAATGTAAGGAGGGATTCATTGGGCATAAAGAGGGATCCATGGGATATAAGGAGGGATCCATGAGATGTAAGAAGGGATCCAAGGGATGTAAGGAGGGGTCCCTGGGATGTAAGACAGAATCCAAGGGATGTAAGAAGGGATCCAAGGTATGTAAGGAGGGATCCAAGGGATGTAAGGAGGGATCCCTGGGACATAAGGAGGTGATCCATGGGACACATAATTCATGGCTCACACCCTGTGTCTGCATTGAAGAGACCCAACTGCTGCACTGGACTATGGGGCTCTACTGTGAAGTTCAAAGCCAATATTAAATCCAGACTGAGGGACTCCTGTCCTGGGCAATACCTGCTCCTGAGCCTGAGCTCATCTTTGCTGTTCAGAGTCTGACAGCACCAGTGTCATACTGGTTTAAATCCCAGTCACTTGTCACATTTGAGTGCCTGAAGAGATCATCTGGGTTTTTTTAGAATCATAGAATCATAGAATGATGAGGGTTAGAAGGGACTCCCAGAGGTCATCTAGTCCAACCCCCTGCAAGAAGCAGGGACACCCCCAACTAGATCAGCTTGCTCAGGGCCTCATCCAACCTGGCCTTGAACGTCTCCAGGGATCCAGGGGCATCCACCACCTCTCTGGGCAACCTGTTCCAGTGCTCCACCACTCCCACAGCAAAGAACTTTTTCCTCATCTCCAATCTAAATCTCCCTCCCTCTATTTTAAACCCTTTATCCCCCTTGTCCTGTCACAACAGGCCCTACAGTTTTTCTCAAAACAAATTTGGAAAAGGCTTAGGAACAAATAATACTTCATCAAATTCTGTAATTAACAAAGCCAAATGTGCCATGTGACACCCCTGGGAGTGTGGCACCCTCCCCAGCCCAGTGCTGGGCCAGTACAGGAATGGCAGTTCTGAACAAGCGAGGAACCAGCCAGCCAGGGGAACAGCTCAGCTTCGTCCTGGGCAGCCCCACACAGCAGTGTCACACGTGTGTGACACTCCAGCCTGCTGAGTGCCTGATGAGACACATCCCACCAGTGATGCCGTGGCTGCTCAGCCACATGAGCCCAGGCTCACCCTGGGAACCTTCCTGAACAAAGACACCCCGTCAGCGCTGCTGTCACCGGCACACGGTGACACGGTGCCTGGCTGTAACCCCGGCACCTCTTCCTTGTGAATGAGCCTTTCCCAGAAGGAAGCGTGAGGGGCTGTGTCCTGCTGGGTGCTGAGCACAGGGCACTGTAGCAGCAGCAGCAGTGCTGTGTAGAAACAGCACATGGCAAATGTCACCCGTGGCACCTGGAAGGGGGAAGAGGCACGAACAGGGTAGGTGCAGCCCGATGCTTTCCCCAGCAAACCCGCTGAGGTGGAGGGTGCACCCAGGCTCCTGTGATTAACACGCTTTGTGGATTTGCATTCTGTGCAGGGGGG